>JACEEZ010016852.1:627500-670000 GCA_016584305.1 Chionoecetes opilio
CAAATAACAAGGAATTTTGGGGAAGAGAGACATGCAAATAACTGGGAATTTTGGGGAAGAGAGACATGCAAATAACTGGGAATTTTGGGGAAGAGAGACATGCAAATAACTGGGAATTTTGGGGAAGAGAGACATGCAAATAACAAGGAATTTTGGGGAAGAGAGACATGCAAATAACAAGGAATTTTGGGGAAGAGAGACATGCAAATAACAAGGAATTTTGGGGAAGAGAGACATGCAAATAACTGGGAAATTTGGGGAAGAGAGACATGCAAATAACTGGGAATTTTGGGGAAGAGAGACATGCAAATAACTGGGAATTTTGGGGAAGAGAGACATGCAAATAACTGGGAAATTTGGGGAAGAGGTATGTAGGACGTTCTGAATCCCACCCATTACAGCAAGATTTGTGGGAAGCAGGCGAACGTATTTTGTGTGTGAGTCCTCTCTGTGTGTCATTCCTCTGTGGGAACGTCCGGAAAATGAACTGAGAAAAGGATGAAAGAGTCCACTGGTGTGTCTAGTGTCCTTTGAGAGAGAGAGAGAGAGAGAGAGAGAGAGAGAGAGAGAGAGAGAGAGAGAGAGAGAGAGAGAGAGAGAGAGAGAGAGAGAGAGAGAGAGAGAGAGAGAGAAGGAGAGAGAGAGGGAGGGAGAGAGAGAGAGAGAGAGAGAGAGGGAGAGATTGATTGATTGATTGATTGTTTATTAGGCTTAACATAACATACATAAAGTTGATTATACATTAATAATTATATACAAGCCGCGGTCCATTGAGCCGAGACTCTTTATGGACCTGATGCCTTAGATTTTTTTAAATTACAACAGTCGTGGGAACAATGTATCGAATATGTTATAAAAAAATAAAAATAGAGAGATAGAGAGAGAGATATTACTTTGCTTATTCAGCTTTCAACACACATACAAGCGGATACACTAGACAATAGTGGAGGAAATGAAGGAGAGGATCATTTGGATGTCAGGAGAATGATGCCCCAATACTTTTTCCAGCGACAATAAAGAAAAGCTGACCGAGAATCCGAGAGAAAGAGAGACAAAAAAAAAAGCTCACTATGCCCCTTCAAAAAGAATGAGACAAAAAAAAAAAAGGAAGCCATCACTATTCATAAAACCTTAAAGATGTGGTGTTGGTTCCTCCTCTATTGAAAGTTACACAGTTGGAGTAAAAAAAAGAGTGAAATGTTGGAGTGTTAGTGAGGAGCGAAGGGGAAATATACGTTGTTCCTTGCTTAACACATACAGAGAGCGAGTGTTTACGTGATGTTATTGGTAATTAGAAAGAAAATATTAAGAGAAAAAATAGAGGAGTAAAAATTAGGTTTAGTTAAGTTAGTTAGGTTTGTTAATCTTCTAGAAAATGAGGTTGATTATTCGACCATGTAATGAAGCAGAAGTAAGGTTTTAATGAGACAAAAAGGCAGTGAGATCTAGCTTGAAGGACAGTGAAATGAAGCACTAAAAGAGAGACAGACAGACAGGACAGACAGACAGACAGACAGACAGACAGACAGACAGACAGACAGACAGACAGACAGACAGACAGACAGAAATAAAGACAGACATGAAGAAAAAAACAGACAGACAGACTTGAAAAAGAAGTAAAAACTTTCCAAGACATGTTTGGACTGAGGTGTAAAGTATTAAGAAGTTGAGCGAGAACTTGAGGAAACTTTAGACATGAACCAAAGAGGGTGTGACAGGGCGGAAAGAAGGGAACCGTGGAAGGTATGATTTGCAGTGAGCGCCGAGGAGAAACCCCTGGACGCGCCCTTAGAGCATGTGACAAAAGGAATACAAAGGCGTGATGAGACCAGGGGGACTAGGCGAGGCGTGGCAGGTGTTGGGGTGCGGACAATGCAGGACGGCAGGGCGTCAGTGCCACTCTTGGAGCCTGCACGAGGCGGTGACTGAGCTTTCCTCTATTGTGTATATGCTGGACTGCGCTTTGTGTGTGTGTGTACTTACAGACTGATGGTGCGCCTCTTGTAGGTGACCTCGGCCACGGCAGACAAGTTGTACAGGGTCACCGATGCGTTACAGGTCACCGTGTAACAGGCAAGGAACTGCTGCTCCTCCCCACCCGGTGCCCCGAGACACCCACCTGCGTTGTGCCACGAGTCATTGCGGGTGTCCTGCGGCGGGGAGGAGGGTTTGGGTGGGAATTGGGTCACCTCACACAGCCGCTGCTCCTGCCTCCAGGGCGGAACACCGGCCTCCTCGAGAAGGGGGTCAGAGTAGTGACTGTGAACACTGGGTTCGGCCGCGCGACAGCCGACGCCGCAGACACACAGCACCAAAGATAAACAAAGATTCCCAAGGGGCACTGCCATTGCCGGAGAATGTCGGGCGAGAGGCGGCGAAGGAGTCACTTCACTGGGAAGGACACGTGTTTGTGTGGGGCCGCGGGCTGCGCTGCGCCCCCGGCGAGAACACTTGTTATTTGGTGCATCATCTTTGCACTTCATGCTCGAGAATAACGTCATCACCTGCTTCGTCTTCTTGTCCCAACTTCCCTGGTACAACAGGCCATCACTGAGGCCCTCTGCCTCATGGCGCCCCAGCAGCGTTTGGGCGTTAGTTAGGGGAGCTTCGGGCCCGGCGGAGACGGAGGCCTCGCCAACTCGCGTGTCTGTTGGGCCAGAACGTGTGCGCGCGTGTGAGGGAGTGGCAGCAGGAGACGTGGCGGACACCCTCTCTCTGCCACCAACACAAGTTGACTGCCACACTACGCGCGCCGCGAGCGTGGGATGGAGGTTGGAGGGCGGCAGTGTTGGGTGGTGGGCCACGGGCGCAGCGTAGAGGGATGAGGTAAATAAATTATTGAGAGGCAGACTAAACCACTGGCTCCACCTCGGAATAGGAACACTTGATAAGGCCTGGGACCACCAAAGGTTTCATATATGAATATAACTTAGCGAAGAACACCCGTAGCGAACACTTGCCTGTGCCAAGCGGTGGGGAGATAAAACCACTTTGTCGCCCGCAGGGCCCTGGCTGCCTGCTGCCTCTCCCTTCCTCTCTTTTCTCATCGTGTGACACCCATCCCTCTAACCCTGTTTGTCTTTCTCTTTCCTTCATTCCTTCCTCTTCCTCTCTCCTCTCCCTTAGCCTTCAACCCAACCTTGTTTATCCATCCTTAGTCAGGGAATTTTGTACATTTCTGCATTTGATTTTTTTTTTTTTTTTTTTTTTTTTTTTTTTTTTTTTTTTTTTTTTTTTTTTTTTTTTATACTTATACACATGATGCCCTTCGTCACCTATTTCCTGAATACCCGAACGCATGGAGAAGATGGAAGCCTGGTGTTGGATCCCCTTGTACTGTACCTCGGGGGGGGGGGGGGGGCACATCTCCCACTGGGCACGTCACTAACACAGTTACCAACTATCTCGTCGGGGCCACCTGCTGCTCTTGCCGCCATCCGTCTAGAGTGACCTTTTTTAATCCAATAATTTTCGAATCCTTCACCCGGCCAGACATTACCACCGCCTACGCCCCCATCTTATCATCCTATTTATTATTCCTCCTCCTTCATTTTCCTTTTTCTGTTCCTCCTTTTTCTCCTCCTTCTCCTCTATCATCTCCTCTTCGGGTTTTTAATAATGGATGAAAGTAATTTTTTAAGGCTCAGTTATGAATGATGCTGATTTATAGTTGTCACAGAGAGAGAGAGAGAGAGAGAGAGAGAGAGAGAGAGAGAGAGAGAGAGAGAGAGAGAGAGAGAGAGAGAGGAGAGAGAGAGAGAGAGAGAGAGAGAGAGAGAGAGAGAGAGAGAGAGAGAGAGAGTTTTCATTCACTTCAATCACAAGATACTAATGTTATGCTCTATATTCCGTCTGTTATGCCTCAAAAAAGCACACCTAGAAAACCCTCATGGCGGCGTTTATGACTCCAGTTAGGAAGGTCATATTATTTCATTACGTATTTACATTATCTTTACTTATATTTCTGTCACTTAACACTTACACTTATATACAACACTCTTAGATAACATGGGAACCAGGAAAACCAATACTAAGATACAGACGGTCACACACACACACACACACACACACACACACACACACACACACACACACACACACACACACACACACACACACACACACACACACACACACACACACACACACACACACACACACACACACACACACACACACACACACACACACACACACACACACACACACACACACACACTCACACACACACACACCTATAAAAACGTTCATAGCTCTCACGGGACGCTATCCCATGACATAATCTCTTAAAAGTATTATGGGAGATATAAAGAACGACGTATATTTTTGTAAGCCACACTATTATATCCAGCTTATAGCTCGGACAAGACTTGGCCATTAGGAAGGTGGGAGATACTGACGTCCTGTAAAAGCTCCGGTGTTCTTGTCTTGTGGGTGGTGGGAGTGTAGGATATTTTCCCCGTCTGGACAATTTCCGCCCCTGACTAATTCTCATCTGGACATCTTCCCTCCAGACATTTCCGCTGCTTATCATATGAAACGAATTTGGCAGATGAAAAAATATCAGTAAAATTATCTTATCCTTGCCTAAACCATTAACAGCAATGGTTTCGGTCAGTGTTTTGTTATAATAATATTGTGCTATCAAATACATCCAGGGGGGATTTACTACTATTACTACTACTACTACTACTACTACTACTACTACTACTACTACTACTACTACTACTGCTACTACCAATTCTACTACTACTATTACTATTACTACTTCTACTACTACTACTTCTATTTATACTACTAGTACAACCACCCTAATACCATTATCACAGATAACCGCTGCTACATAAGAACATCCGCATAATCTAATGTGAGATTATGTGGTCCATAGACCACTGTATATCTGGACTGTTCACGCGACAATGTTTTGAAATTACAAGCTGCATAGCGGCCTGCCCCGCCCGACAAAGAGATATAGTGGTCTATGGACTATCATATAGACTGGTTTATCAGTATATATGATATACTGTAATCTTCGTAAATGTTTGTTCTATAATATTATCAAATAAAAAACAGTAAAACACGCTAAAAAAATGCCATTACGAGACTATGAAGATATATGCATGAACTTAATATTCACTTAACTCTTCACCATTTAAAACTTTGCGAGTCAACTTTTATCATGAAGGGTATCAATAGAAGCGCAATTTTATTAGCTTTCCATTGATATATTTCGTTATCTGATAAATTAATTAGAACCATGCATAAATTAGCGTTAAATTAATAAATAAAATCATCAATCGGGTAATTTTCCCGATTGATGATGTTATTTATTTACTTATATATTTCGTTTTCTGATAAATGAATTAGCACCATGTATAAATTAGCGTTAACTAAATAAATAACCTCATCAATCGGGAAAATTACCCGATTGATGATTTTATTTATTTAGTTAACGCTAATTTATGCATGGGTGTAATTCATTTATCAGAAAACGAAATACATCAATGGAAAGATAATAGAATTGCGCTTCTATTGATACCCTTCATGATAAAAGTTGACTCGCAAAGTTTTAAATGGCGAAGAGTTGAAGTGAATATTAAGTTCATGCATATTTCTTCAGAGTCTCGTAATGGCATTTCTTTAGCGTGTTTTACTGTTTTTTATTTGATAATATTATAGAACAAACATTTACGAAGATTACAGTATATCATATATACTGATAAACCAGTCTATTATATATATATATATATATATATATATATATATATATATATATATATATATATATATATATATATATATATATTATATATATATATATATATATATATATAATATATATATATATATATATATATATATATATATATATATATATATATATATATATATATATATATATATATATATATATGCCAAGTGCCTTTGTGCCTTTGGCGAAACGTTGCGCATTAACAACCCCAAGTATGACGAGTGTCTTTGTCACCCTGAAATATCAAGATGTACTACCAACTAAGAAAATCAACTAATATATATATATATATTATATATATATATATATATATATATATATATATATATATATATATATATATATATATATATATATATATATATATATATATATATATATATAATAGAGGCAATACTTTCTCCATGAGGGAAGCGAGATCTTATAATGAAGATATAAATTTCTATTATATTTCTACCCGCGCTGGTTTATATCTTCATTATATATATATATATATATATATATATATATGTATATATATATATATATATATATATATATATATATATATACGCATATACGCCGCCTCCCCTAACAAGAGGGTTAGGGGAGGCGGTAGCAGAGTGGTTAGCGTCTCCGACTGGCGTTCTCGGTGACCCGAGTTCGATCCCCGAAGAAACCCAAAACCTTTCTGCACCGTCGAGTGGCATAAGAACACCCACATGCCCTGCCCATCAACTCTACCTGCGATTGCGAGTGCATCGGAAGGACACAGGGGGGCGGCATGAGCCTCTAATCACAGGCGTCACTATAACAATCTTGCCTGCGCTACCACGGGCGAGGACCAACCATCACAGCGCTCAAGTGAACCTCCAGAGCCTACCATCCGAGCCCTGGGTCACCACTGCCTACAGGCGCTATAGGCACAAATGTAAAAAATAAATAAAATAATAATAAATAAATAAATAAATAAAATAAATAAATAAATAAATAAATAAATAAATAAATAAATATGAATCCGAGCGGCCCTCCGACTTCAGGGCAAGTTCAGGCCCATGTGCAACAGGCCGATATTCCGTGCGCAGTCCAGGTACACACTGTTCATACAGTGGTCTATGTGTGGTCTTATCTATAGTGAATATATAACAAACTTTCCTACTTCCTTTAAGATGAAAAGGCAACATATATACCGGGAAAAAAAAGAGGCTGAAAGAGATTTTATATAAGTTTAAGAAATTCACATTACTGTTCGAAATGTGTTTTTATTGCAAAGTGGAAACCAGGCGATTCTATGCCAGCAGGAGGAGGGGGGGGGGGAGCAAACCCTCTCCCCCCTAATGCAAGGACACCCCTATGGACCCCACCTCCTGGACACCCCCACACCCCCACACTAACCCCTTCCCTTCCCAATCTCATAAAGCAATAACATGTAACTGTGGAAATTAGGTCAGTATTTGGTTTGCTGTAAGGCGGAGGGGAGGGGACCAAGGTGATTGTGGTGGTGGGCGGAGGGATAGTAAGTGTCTCCATGCATCTGGGTCTTTTGCTCTTTTGTATATTAGTTAGATGAATAGTTTCCTTTTTTGTTGATTTACTGATATGTTACTATAGAGGCTGGTAAAGGATGATAAACAGTCTCTCTCTCTCTCTCTCTCTGTATAATTATGTCATTTGTCAAAGTATACTACCCATATGCAAGATGAAAGTGTGTGTATGTGTGTGTGTGTGTAGTATGTGTGTGTGTGTGTGTGTGTGTCTTAGTGTGTGTGTAATGCATATTATGTAAGTAGGTGTGTGTGAGTGTGCATGCCTCACCCCGGCCTTGAGTATGCGCCAGACACGTGCACAACATGTATGTGTGAGGCTGTAAAGTGACTGTAAACACGATTGGCTGTCCTTGGGTCGTAGTAATGAGGCCACAACACGCTATAACTCCGCCGGCCGCTCACTCCACTCTCTCAGAAATAAGGGGTATATTAAGGGTAGAATTGTTACATCGCACCATCACTACCCTTTTTATACCCTATGTCCAGGCTGGAGGGTAGATGCTACCGATTATACCCTTCATCTACCCTTTATCTACCCTTTTTAGACGAGAGGCTTGAGAAAGGGTATATTTGGGGTTAGAAAAGGGTATATTTAGGGTCGCAAAAGGGTATATTTGTAAGGGTAGAAAAAGGGTAGCAGTATTTCATCACTACAAACACCCTTTTTCTACCCTTTTCCTACCCTTCTTTTCTAAGAGTCCACTCAATAACAACTGCAGGTCGTCGCGCAATGTAAAGACTCATTCAGGATTGTGTTGACTCGTCGCGCCCTTGGTTCCCTTAGTTTTTCCCCTTCTTTTTCTTGCCTTGATGCAGCGTTTCCCCTTCCTCTCCCTCTTCTTACTCCCCAAGGTCGTTAATTTCTTGATTTCTCCAGTCATTAATTAAGTTTCGATTTTTTTTCCCCCTCTTTTCAGATTATCACACCTCGTTTTCTTTTGGGTTTCTTCTTGCGTGTTTTTTTATTTATTTATTTTGTAATATTTCGTGCTAAAATTTGGGATTTCAGTTGTCAATATTTTTTTCATTTGTGTAATAATGGTTTTTTTTTTCTTCTCTCTCTCTCTCTCTCTCTCTCTCTCTCTCTCTCTCTCTCTCTCTCTCTCTCTGCTCTCTCTCTCTCTCTCTCTCTCTCTCTCCTCTCTCTCTCTCTCTCTCTCTCTCCTCTCTCTCTCTCTCTCTCTCTCTCTCTCTCTCTCTCTCTCTCTCTCTCTCTCTCTCTCTCTCCTCTTCTCTCTCTCTCTCTCTCTCTCTCTCTCTCTCTCTCTCTCCTGATCATTCTATCTCTTCTTTACTAACATTCTATACATCCATTTCTTCATTTCTCGTCCTTCATTTGCCAACCTTTTTTTTCCTCCACTCAATTCTTCCTCTTCTCTTTCCTCTCCCCGCCTCCCTTTTTTCCATTTCTATTTGTTATATAAAAAAAATCCAATAAGACAGAATTCTCCACAGCTACGAGTGAGAGAAAACTTTTATTGCCTTTAAGTGTAATGGTTCTTCTACTTTATTGATATTGGTGTCCATACTTCTTTCCTTCTCCTCTTTCCAAAGACTCCAAGGCGCACGAAGATCCACTACCTCTGATCACTTCTCTGGAAACGATAAGGGAAAGGAGGAGATGGAAGCGAGGGTCGTATTGTATAGGCAGTGATGGGACAGGTGACGGGCGTTTAGGAACAGGGTATTATTGAACAGGGTGGAATAGGTGAAACGTGAAAATAGATGAATAAAGGTGGAATAGGTGGATGAATAGGGTATTACAGCCTATTGGTGTAGAGGGAAGAGGGGAATGAGAGTTCTTTTGGAGTGGAGGGAAGTAAGGCCCACAGTCAAGGTTTTGGGTGTATGGTTACATGGTATGGGAGGGAGAGGAAGGTTAGGGTCGAGTGAGGAAGGCTGAAGGGTGATGGGAAGGTTAGGGTCGAGGGACGAAGGCTGAGGGGAAGGTCAGAGTCGAGGGACGAAGGCTGAAAGCTGAGGGGAAGGACAGGGTCAAGGGACGAAGGCTGAAGGCTGAGGGGAAGGTCGGGGTCGAGGGACGAAACGCTGAAGGCTGAGGGGAAGGACAGGGTCTAGAGACGAAGGCTGAAGGGTGAAGGGAAGGTCAGGATTGAGGGACGAAGGCTGAGGGGAAGGTCAGAGTCGAGGGACGAAGGCTGAAAGCTGAGGGGTAGGTCAGGGTCGAGGGACGAAGGCTGAAGGCTGAGGGGCATTCATAGTGGCAATGCGGTGTGCCTTCCGACGTAAAAGTGAACGAAGGCTTGCGTTGAAGATCAAACACAATAGACTTTCAAGATTTATTACCACGAACAGGATATATTTTTCAACCAACGACCATCACTTTTAACGAGGCAACACTATCTATCAGGTGCAGTTTAATTAACGCGAAGTTTGTGCAAAGCTTCAGTCACACGTTAAACAACACGAGTAATTGAGGCACAGTCAAGCGTTAACTTTTCTTTTCACTGTGTTGCAATGAATTTAAGTTTGGTGCCTTTTCTATATCTTTGTTTGCTCACATGGGGAGGGAAAGCAAAACAACTTGTCAGTAAGTGGCGTTTGCCTCATGAGTTTTGAAAGACGTCAACAGTAAGAGTGGTGCAACCCGGCAGACTTTACCACAACACCTCAGCCACCCGCGTCCTGCTTGTCTCAGGCATAACTTATAAGGTTTATGCCAGACTCAATGCCAGATAATGATATGATGGTTTTCTCTGCATTAAACCACATGTCCCTTTCACCTTCTTATCAGTGTCTTGGCTTCAGTGGTTGTGGGTGGAAGTGTGCCCACTCACACTCCCTCTCTCCACCCACCCACACATCCCTC
Organism: Chionoecetes opilio; assembly: GCA_016584305.1. Classification (NCBI taxonomy): domain Eukaryota; kingdom Metazoa; phylum Arthropoda; class Malacostraca; order Decapoda; family Majidae; genus Chionoecetes; species Chionoecetes opilio. The sequence goes on from JACEEZ010016852.1 coordinate 637,609, forward strand.
CCGCCCATCTGTCCCCTGCACACTAGTCTTTGCATTTAACCACATGTCCATTTGTCGTGATTCAGGGCAGTCACGCGTGTTTGCCCGATAGAGATGTGAGGTTGAGGCTTTAATTGTGTGGCTGTGACCGTGTTTGAAGGGAAGAGGTGGGCGAAGATTGGAATGCTGGGAGAGAGAGAGAGAGAGAGAGAGAGAGAGAGAGAGAGAGAGAGAGAGAGAGAGAGAGAGAGAGAGAGAGAGAGAGAGAGAGAGAGAGAGAGAGAGAGAGACTTGATATTTCACCACATGATAACATGAAGGTTAATATTATAGTAATGTGTGCAATCTAATTTCACTGCGTCAAAATTTCATGTTACGTACGTACAATTACATACCAAAATATCCATCAAAAGGTAACACATCAAGAGCAGGTAATGAATGACTTGGTGGATGACCTTGTGCGTGTGTGTGTGTGTGTGTGTGTGTGTGTGTGTGTGCCTTTGACGCTTGACCTTCACACCTTGACTTTGAATTAACCTTTTTTCTTCTCCCTTTCCTCTCATCCTCACCATCCAGGAAAGGGAGAAGAAAATAAGTCGATTCAAAGTCAAGGTGTGAAGGTCAAGCGTCAAAGGCACACACACACACACACACACACACACACACACACACACACACACACACACACACACACACACACACACACACACACACACACACACACACACACACATACGCACACACACAAGGTCATCCACCAAGTCATTCATTACCTGCCCTTGATGTGTTACCTTGTGATGGAGATGTTGGCATGTAATTGTACGTACGTAACATGAACTTTTGACGCAGTGAAATTAGATTGCAGACATTACTATAATATTAACCTTCATTCTAGTGTTATTCTGTGGTAAAACGTCTTTTTTTTCCTTTTTCTTTTTTTTGGCACTCGCGTTCTCTTCATGTTTGCATATAATGTTGCAAAATGTGTTGAGAATGAATACCCTTGCGTGTGTGTGTGTGTGTGTGTGTGTGTGTGTGTGTGTGTGTGTGTGGATGGGTGTGATATAGCAGTTAATAGCTACCAGAATTTTCATTTTCCACATCCTTTCCTTTCCCCTCTTCCATCTCAAACACTCGCGTTCTTCCCTCGGTCACACACCCATGTATATAATCACCCTTCATTTCCTGCCATCATTCCCTCACTTTTTATCCATCACTTCCATCACTTCCCTCACATTGCTCCTTCCCCACAATTCTTTCCTCCACAACCCCAACTATTTCTCCAATCTCTTCATAACTATACCTTAAGATCATATCTTTCCTCGCCCCCTCAACCATCAGTTCAGTTCAGTTGTGGGTCGGGAGTCAGGCCTTTTTCAACGGCACTCCCTGACGTGTTTCTTCTTGCTGTCTGGGTCTTTATTTAGTTGTTTTCTCTTATTCTATCTTATTTGTTTCTTTCTTTTTCTTTCTTCTTATTTTCTCTGGTCATCCAAAAACTGTTGATTGTTCTTTTTGCTTCTTCCACATTCCCCTCTCCAAACAAATACTCCCCCACTATAGCCTCTTCCTCCTCTATGTAAGGTTGTTGTAGCCTCACACTTTTCCTTCTTTCATTACTGTAGGCTGGGCACCATAACAAAAAATGTTTTAAGTCCTCCTTTTCTGCCCCACACAAATCACATGTTAATTCTTTTCCCCAGAACCTCCTTCTGTCATTTAGTTGTAGGTTGTTTGTCCTGCACTTGAACAGTAGTTCTGAAGCTTGGTCATTGCTGTATACTTCTTCTTGGCCTCCCTTCTCTTTTCTCCATTTTCTATATATTTTCAAACTTGCTTTTTTCATTCATTTCATTCACCCATTCTCTTGTGTCCAACTCTCTCATTGTTTGCCTTATACTTTCCTTTGTCTCACACCTCACACCCTGGTTCATGACTCCAGTCTTTCTCAGATCTTTCAGTAGAGCTGAAAGGTATACTATTAATATAAAGGTACCACACCTATACTAAAAAATATCGCTGCTCATCAAAATCCTTAACTCGCGGTTTCGGTCATTGGCGGGGAGATCCGGGAGTTCATCAAGGTTACAGCCCGCTTGGACACTGACTCAGGATGTTTAATGGTCGGTCAGGACATCGGAAATCGTCAGCCTCAGCCCCTCACTTGTCATTTTCAAGGTCATGATGTTTTAGTACTGCCATCGAAAACTGACTTGATGTACTTACCTGTCTTTTTTTACGTGTTCATTCATCCAGGTAGATAGAGAGCCTACCTGAGACTACCTGTGTGTGTAGGGAGGGAGGGAGGGAGGGGGCGTCAGGTGTGTGGGGAAGGGAGGGGAAGGTGTTTGGGCGAGGCAGACAGGGGAAGGGAGGGGAAGGTGTTTGGGCGAGGCAGACAGGGGAAGGGACGCAGGTGAAGGGCGACTCTATAGGGAAGGGATAGCAATATAAAGGTGATTGAGAGAGAGAGAGAGAGAGAGAGAGAGAGAGAGAGAGAGAGAGAGAGAGAGAGAGAGAGAGAGAGAGAGAGAGAGAGAGAGAGAGAGAGAGAGAAAAAAAAAAATAGGTTAAAGTCCCGCAAAAAAGATAAAAAGTGTTAAAAAATCCTATTAAATACTAAATGACCGTGATCAGAAACAATAATAAGCACATCAATGAGATATATTTTAGAGAGGGCCAACCTGCAACCTATCCGTTCCTCCATTCACACCAGACGCACCTTCTTTAAAAACCGTCGAAAAAGAGTGAAAATTCTTCTTCCGTCCGATGCTCACTGAGAGAGAGAGAGAGAGAGAGAGAGAGAGAGAGAGAGAGAGAGAGAGAGAGAGAGAGAGAGAGAGAGAGAGAGAGAGAATACAAACAGACAGGCAGATCAGAGGGACAAAACAGACCTATGTAATCATGATGTTCAAAGCACTGAATGGACTGAAAAGATTGGGATTTCTTTTGATTAGATCCGACAGACAGAAAGATAACAAAGAGGCATCAATACGAAATAAGGATGACTAGGATATGTGTGTGCAGCAATATTATCCTTTCAAACATATATACGGTACAACCATTGATGTTTGGATTTACTTGGAAGATAATAGAGACACACAATAGTAAACAACACACACACACACACACACACACACACACACACACACACACACACACACACACACACACACACACACACACACACACACACACACACACACACACACACACACACACACGCCTAGTGATGCAAGGCCGTGTTGTCTGGTTTGTAAGCCTTTCAAGAGTTGGTTCCGGTCTGGCACGTGTCTCAGTGAGGAAAAGAGACTTAAGTTATTTTCGACGTTTTAACCTTGTGTGGAGTGACCGCCTCATGCCCCGGGTAAAGTCATTAAGGCTTATTGTCAATTAGGAAGGAATGGGGGGAAGAAGGGAGGGAGGGGGAGAGACGGTGTACGGACGGCCATTCACAGTGTTTTCTTAAGATCCGTGAAAATTGGCTGTACAAATGAGAAAGGGGAAAAAAGAGAGATAGGCTGGCTGACTGGCATACAGACAGACAGACAGACAGACAGACAGACAGACAGACAGACAGACAGATAGACAGACAGACAGATAAATTTCCACATTGTAACAAACTCTTAAAGTAATATTTTGAAAATGTATGAGTTTTAGCGGGGGAAAGCTACACTAACAAAGCAACACACACACACACACACCCACCCACCCACCCACCCACCCACCCACCCACCCACCCACCCACCCACCCACACACTGTAATAGAACAGGGTTAAAAAATGAAGTATTGAATATTACATAAAACTAACATCAAAAAGGGATTGCAACAACGAGAGAGAGAGAGAGAGAGAGAGAGAGAGAGAGAGAGAGAGAGAGAGAGAGAGAGAGAGAGAGAGAGAGAGAGAGAGAGAGAGAGAGAGAAGAGAGAGAGGAGAGGAGAAGAGAGAGAGAGAGTGTTCGTGTGCGAGTGAGTTAAAAAAAATAGAACGCAAAAACGCAAATTCAAATCCCCAGAATATAAAAGCTATTCCTACGTGGCCTATCATCAGGTTTGGAATAGTACAAAGACTATATATTTCCAGGAGAGATGGAGGGCACCCGGTACCACCAACATATTACCGTATTTTACAGCCGGGCGCGAGGGTGGATGGCAGAGAGAGAGAGAGAGAGAGAGAGAGAGAGAGAGAGAGAGAGAGAGAGAGAGAGAGAGAGAGAGAGAGAGAGAGAGAGAGAGAGAGAGAGAGGGAGAGAGAGAGAGAGAGAGAGAGAGAGAGAGAGAGAGAGAGAGAGAGAGAGAGAGAGAGAGAGAGAGAGAGAGAGAGAGAGAGAGGGTAAGGGTGTGATGATGTATGGGAAAAGTAGTGAATTTTGAGGGTATGGAGTAGAGAGAGTTATTTGAATTGCAGTTTGTCATAAGGAGCAAGTGTTTGTGTTCTCATGCTGTGGGAAACTAGTATTTTTATTACATAGTATAGTATACTAGTAAATATAAACACGGTGTATCGGTTTAGGCAAGTAATATGTTAAAACGATATTTCAGTATTTCGTCCATAGTAATTATATCTCGTGTTCTCTTATACAAAAATGAAAATAATTACAAGAAATGCTTACCAACGAAAAATAAACCTTTGCTTTTTGACTGTCAAGGCATCGGCAAGGCAAGACAAGCGGGGCGCCTAATGACACCTTGTTTTGTCATTCCAGTTTCCGCTTTACGTCTGGCAATTTGTCTCGTTTGATTTAATATAGTGAACCTTTGATTTCCGCGTTCTTTATTCTGTGTTATTTGATATTTTGTCATTATCGCATTCCTCCTCCTCCTCCTCCTCCTCCTCCTCCTCCTCCTCCTCCTCCTCTCTCCTCCTCCTCCTCCTCCTCCTCTCCTCCTCCTTCCTCCTCCTCCTCCTCCTCCTCCTCCTCCTCCTCCTCCTCCTCCTCTCTCCTCCTCCTCCTCCTCCTCCTCCTCCTCCTCCTCCTCCTCCTCCTCTTCCTCCTCCTCCTCCTCCTTACATCTTCCTCACACCTGAGCGAGTCATGACGTCGCCTCATTCAAAGTAACTAAGACCTTAACTAAGAAGTTACTTTGGCCTCATTAATAAGTCATAAATAATACGAGAAAAAATCACATTCGCACTTAATTAAAAGTTTGATAATTGTGTGGCAAAATTTAGATCTATTGTAAAGGAGCTTAATTATCGCCGACACCTGCACCGACCACCTTGAGCAGGGTGCGTGTGTGTGTGTGTGTGTGTGTGTGTGTGTGTGTGTGTGTGTGTGTGTGTGTGTGTGTGTGTGTGTGTGTGTGTGTGTGTAGATAAGAGCTTCAACCCACCTTCCTCTTATACTTGGAGCGTTGTTATCGTTACCGCAGCAGCTGGTGTTGTTTTTGGTGGCAGCGGCTGTGGTGGTGGTGATGGTGGTGGTGGTGGTGGTGATGATGGTGGTGGTGGTGGTGATGATGGTGGTGGTGGTGGACGTGAATTACTGAAATGCCAACTCACCTACAACCACGCGAGGTGTAATGGGAAGGCACACGTCATAGGCAAGAAAGGGTTTACCGAAAAGCAGGATAGAAAGTTGGGAGATAAGTGAATTCAGTAAAACATGGATTAGATATAAAAAATAATATCTATAAAAAAAAAAAAATCTATTATATCACATGTAGTAAGAGAATGAAAGGGACAATAAAAGAAAGAGAATCGAATAAATTGTACTCAAATTTAAATGCAAATACTTGAAACAAAAGATTCTGCCTTGAATTCAATGGCAATCTACATGTCAATAAGATCTACCTCTACCCTTATATTAAAAAACAAAGGTCTCTAGGCTATACCCCCCCAACCCCCTTTTACATTATTCAACCCTTCCCTTTACCCTTCCCTCTCCTCGCCTCACAGGCCTCACTATTTTCTAGCCTTCCTCTTTCAACTCGACGCTCTTTCCGTATCCATTCTATTCCCTTTCTCGTCTTCTCTACAAAGCTGCCCTTCCATATCCTCCATATCCCCCTCCTCCCTCCATACCCACATATCCCCTTGTCTACCTTCCTCTCCCCTCCTCCTCCTGCGCCTTCCCATCAGTCCTCCTCCAACAAAGGTGTCATATATCGCCTGAGTGAACGAAAATAAAAGTGATGCGGCGACCTCTATTTCTCGCTTCTGCCTCTCCGCCTGGACGTTGATATTCTTTTCACAGCGCCGTCTCTAGGAGGATGCAAACATGGAAATGAAGCCGCGGGATGATTTATGGGACCTTCAGAGATATGGGTCAGTAAGTCAGCGGTGAAAGGAGAGATTTGACTTATAATTAATATGAAAGAGACCCTCAGTGGTGCTAAGAAAGGTCAAGATAATCACACGCGCGTCTTCATATCAAATTTTCTTTGCTTACTTTTCTCCTCCTCCTCTTCCTCCTCTTTTACTGTCCTGTTCCTCATTGTCTCAAGTTAGATAGTGAGGTATATTCAAACAGCTTCAAAATCAGTAGGTCTGTTGGTGTCTGAAGTTTCCTTTGTATTCCTTCCTTCCCCTCCTCCTCGTTTTTCTTCTCTTCCTGTTGTTACTTTCGCCAAGGAGGTTCTGTGATCGATTCGCTTTGTTTATTTATTTGCTTGTAAGTAATATTACGCAAAAAGTTACGGGTATATTAAATAAATATTTTACCAGAGCTGGGACTTGGCCCAACTTAGAAGTGATCTGAACTTTTAGAGTTGGTCTGCATCCGAATTTGGATCCATGAATTTTTTCAAGAATATTCTGGGGGCTTGGCGTCCATCAGGGTGGAGCCAAACACAACCGTCCTCTCAAGACTCGATAGCCAAGGTTTGGAAGGCCGAGCGGATATTATTAGAAAAATAAAAACTGAATGAAGAGCTTTGTGCGGTAAAAACATCTCTATTAGAATATACTTTCTTGTATTTTATAACAGGTGGAATATTTTTTCAGCCTTGGTGGAGATATGAGGTCTCAGACTGCTCATGTTGTTGTTAGTGTTGTTGTTGTTGTTGCATTCTAGGTGGAGTTGGCCGCTCGTAATTGTATTCGTACATATTATATTATTTATTTTATTTTATAAGAAGGATGAGTCATGGGTCCGCATTAGTTTGTTTTCATGTCCCTGGCGACACTTAAGAAGTCAGGGAACAGGTGTGTAGCGTCAAGCACAGCTGGCGGTAACGCGTGGAAGGGATGCCGTGGGGAAAGAGGGTCCGTGATTAGCTAGTCATGTAAATATTGACAGTAAATCTCTCACAGGAATGAAGGAAAGGCAAACTATTTTATCTGTGCATGGTTGATTGGCTGACATCATTCTTGCAGTAAAAGCCATCGGAATAACTGTGGAATGAGTAGTGGGGAGTGGGAAGGGAGGCTTGAGGGATAAAGAGGAAGAGGTTAAGAGGGTTGGAGTGTGTGGGCAGGTTGATAAGTAAGAGGAGAGGAGTGATGGGTGGGGAGGAAGAGGTAGTGAGAGTGTGGGGAGTGCAATGTGAGAGGAGAGAGATGAAAGGGTAGGAAGAAGGGAATAAAGATGATGATGGGAAGGGTTGAGTGCAAAAATAAGAAGAGAGGCTAGATGTTAGGGAAGTAGGTGATATAGAGGGTAAAATAAATAGGGAGTGCTAAATGAGAGGGTAGACGTAGGGAGGAAGACATACAAAGGGTGGAGTGGAGTGGGGAGCGAACCCTGAGTGACATGTTTTGTGCGACTGGATTCCAAAAAGTGGAACGAATGATATAAAAATGTATAGATAAATGGTCGGTGTGGACGCTACTGTGAAAAAGTTGATGGAAATTTTAGATTCCCATTTGTGGCGAGAAAAATGTAGATGAAAAATAGATAGCGGGATTTTTTGTTTTTTTGTTTTGGGTAGTGGGAAGGTAAATCGAGTCATGATTGGAAAAATGAAGAAAATAGTATCCTTGTTGTTGTTGTTTTACATGTTGTTGGCGTTGGCGTTTCATTAAATATGGATATGATACTCGGCCATTCCAAACACATATTATTTTGTATTTCTTTCCCTATCCTCCCTCCAATCCTTCCCCCCTCCAACACCTCCTATCCCTCTCAGCACTTCCCTTTCATTGAGACTTCCCCCTTTCATTTCACCCCAACATTCCCTCATTCACTCATTCATCCCAGCATCCCTTGTTTATTTTCTCCACTCCTGTCCAATTAAACTTTTCACCTGTCCTGTCACCTTTCCTCTTCCAATAAACCTCCTCTTTCACCCCTGCAGTACTCTCCTAGTCTATCTTTTTCCTTTCATCCTAACCTGCCTTTGTCTTTCATCCACGCAGTTTGTTACTCTCCTCCTCCTCGTCGTCCTCCTCTTCCTCCTCTTCCTCTCTGCCTAGCTCCCTCTTACCATAGTGTAACATGACATACAAAGAAATGTGTGTGGGTGTAGGTGTGGGTGTGAGTGTGTTTGGGTGTGTGGGTGTGGGTGTAGGTGTGGGTGTGAGTGTGGGTGTGAGTGTGTTTGGGTGTGTGGGTGTGGGTGTAGGTGTGGGTGTGAGTGTGTTTGGGTGTGTGGGTGTGGGTGTAGGTGTGGGTGTGAGTGTGTTTGGGTGTGTGGGTGTGGGTGTGTGGGTGTAAATTATTGAGTTACGAGGTCATTGGTGCCTAAACTCTATCATCAATTTCCTACCCGTTTTATGATCCCTATTTCCCTTTTTGTATAGTTTCCCCTCGTTAGTTGAAATGGGTTATATTAATAAAACCCTGTCATAAGCACAGGCTATTTGCACTCATTATTGCTATGGCCATCATCATCACCTCCCTCCCCTCATCACTACTATTAATGCTGATACCACCACCACCACCACCACCACCACCACCACCACCACCACCACCACCACCACCACCACCACCACCACCAGCACTACCACCACCACCACTACCACCACCACCACCACTATACACCACCACCACCACACCACACCACCAACACCACCACCACCACCACCACCACTACCACCACCACCACCACTACCACCACCACCACCACCACCACCACCACCACCACCACCACCACCACCACCACCACACCACTACCTCCACCACCACCACCACCACCACCACCACCACCACCACCACCACCACCACCACCACCACCACCACCACCACCACCACCACTATTACCACACCACCACCACCACTATCACCACCCACCACCCACCACCACCACTATTACCACCACCACCACCACCACTATCACCACCACCACCACCACCACCACTACCACCAACAGCCAAGTCGGTAAAATCATCTCCATTGAAACTTCTTTTAACTTTCTCTTATCTTCTCCTCCTTCTCCTCCTTCTCCTCCTCTTCTGAATAGCAGTAATGAAGGTGTTGCCTCATCTCCCTCCTACTCTCCTCCATCCTCCTCCTTCCCTTCTTCAGTAGTGTCACGCCCTCGGAATCTCGGCGTCTTGGGCAGAATGGGAGACGTGTGACAAACGGAAGGTCATTTACAGGAGGCCAACATGGGGACGAAGACAGGCGGATCCATTCCCCTGTGAGTTATTGTGCGGTTGTCCTGCCACGACCCCCTCCCCCCTGACACCTACTTATCTCCGGGACACCACACAATACACAGATTCATTCTCTCTCTCTCTCTCTCTCTCTCTCTCTCTCTCTCTCTCTCTCTCTCTCTCTCTCTCTCTCTCTCTCTCTCTCTCTCTCTCTCTCTATCTCTCCTTTTCATCCCGTATTCCTTTCGTCCTTCCTTCCTTTCCTCACTTCCCTCCTTCGTTTCCCCCGGGAGGCAGGTGTTGGTAATCCTGTTTGCAAGGAGGAGGGAGAAGAGCAAAGCTGTAGGGGGTGAACAGAGAGAAAAAAAGTGAGATATGATGAAGGGCAAAGGCAGGGAAAGAAAAATATTGGCGTGTGGGAGGAGGGATGGCTAATAAAAAGAAAGAAAGAGAGAGAGGAAAGAAGAACTGTACATATCTTATTTGGGTTTTTTTTATTACATTGTTTTTTTTCTTGAATACTAAAAGGAACATCAAGTAGATGCGACTATAGAAGCAGAAATGAAGTAGATAAAATGAATACATAGGAAGATATAAGAGAAAGATTAGGTTGAAGCCACAAAATGTAATCTATATAGGAGTTAAGACGCCCGCTGCTGCCCCGCCCCCTCGCTATCATCAATCATAACAGGACATCGTGTAGGGGACAGGACGGTGCATTGATGAGCTCGAGGAGGACATCAGAGGAGATAATCTGGTGAGGCAAGGGGGAAAGATATCGTGTCTTGAACCTATTGATCGTTAAATTCTAATATGTAGTTCTGAAGAGGGGAAAAGAGGAAATAGATGATGAATTTGAGAAGGACATCAGTGAAGAGAATCTAGTGAGGAAAGGGGAAATATATCGTGTCTTGAACCTTTCAATCGTTAAATTCTAATATGTATGTAGTTCTGAAGAGGGGAAAAGAGGAGAGATAGGAGGTAGAACATAGGATATTTCACTGTTTCTATATGTTGTAGTAGTAACACGGTACCCGGGAGCTATACTTCTACTATATTTATTTTGATATGTTAGTCTTACTTCTACCTATGTAACACAAAATATAAGCCAATTTCTCAAGGCAGTGCACACGTAGAAGATCAAAAAGAAAGTCATATCCTCTCAGTAGTAAATATAAAAATCTTCTCGCAGCGATATGAAAGGATTCCTATCTCACCTTTTTATTCCCTTTCATTTTTTCTAAGCCTTTTCTACCCAGGGAGACTTCAGGGTCTTCGTCTGAAAGCTGGGATCGTCCTCATCACAGTTTGCTCTTCTTTCTTCTCTCTTTCTCTGTTCCCTCTTAGCTCTTTCCCGCCTCCTCTTTTCGTGGTCTTCTTCATCTTCTTTCACTTACTTATCTCCCCATTTGTCCGCAATCCACCAAATTCACTTCAGGGTGTCACTGTGGCCGCTTTGTCTTCATTATTTCTTCTTTATCTCTCTTTCCTCTTCTCCCGCGGACTTTATCTCTCTGTTGTCTCCTTCCGACTACCACTACACGTTTTTCCTTCCTTCTTCATTCCTCACCAGCTCCCTCCAAGTCTCTCTCTTGTATTCCTTCTTCCTCTATTGACTTCTTAATATTTCCTTGCAGCAAATATTAATTCACACTTGTCCTATAATATCCCTTACAGTTTCATTTTCTTTTCTCGTATCCCTTTTTTTCTTTGTGTGTTTCTGTGTGTTTGTGTCTTTCCTTGCCCCTTCATCTTCCGTCCTCTTACCATATGCCAGACACCAAATGAAGGGTAGTGTTAACGAGAGCTTGCTTCCAAAAATATTGTAACGAGCATCCTATCTCGTGATTCTTTCGTCCAGTAAACATGAACACATAAAAAGAGGGATTCAGGAGGTAAACATAAACCAATAAAAAGAGGGATTCAGGAGGTAAACATAAACACATAAAAAGAGGGATTCAGGAGGTAAAAAAACAATAAAACACAATAAAAAGAGGGATTCAGGAGGTAAACATAAACACATAAAAAGAGGGATTCAGGAGGTAAACATAAACCAATAAAAAGAGGGATTCAGGAGGTAAACATAAACACATAAAAAGAGGGATTCAGGAGGTAAATATAAACACATAAAAAGAGGGATTCAGGAGGTAAACATCAACCAATAAAAAGAGGGATTCAGGAGGTAAACATAAACAATAAAAAGAGGGATTCAGGAGGTAAACAAATAAAAAGAGGGATTCAGGAGGTAAACAAACAAATAAAAAGAGGGATTCAGGAGGTAAACATCAACACATAAAAAGAGGGATTCAGGAGGTAAACATCAACACATAAAAAGAGGGATTCAGGAGGTAAACATAAACACATAAAAAGAGGGATTCAGGAGGTAAACATAAACACATAAAAAGAGGGATTCAGGAGGTAAACATAAACAAATAAAAAGAGGGATTCACGAGGTAAACATAAACACATAAAAAGAGGGATTCAGGAGGTAAACATAAACAAATAGAAAGAGGGATTCACGAGGTAAACAAACACATAAAAAGAGGGATTCAGGAGGTAAACATAAACAAATAAAAAGAGGGATTCAGGAGGTAAACATAAACACATAAAAAGAGGGATTCAGGAGGTAAACATAAACACATAAAAAGAGGGATTCAGGAGGTAAACATAAACAAATAAAAAGAGGGATTCACGAGGTAAACATAAACAAATAAAAAGAGGGATTCAGGAGGTAAACATAAACACATAAAAAGAGGGATTCAGGAGGTAAACATAAACACAAAAAAAGAGGGATTCAGGAGGTAAACATAAACACATAAAAAGAGGGATTCAGGAGGTAAACATAAACACATAAAAAGAGGGATTCAGGAGGTAAACATAAACACATAAAAAGAGGGATTCAGGAGGTAAACACAAACATATAAAAAGAGGGATTCAGGAGGTAAACATAAACACATAAAAAGAGGGATTTACGAGGTAAACATAAACACATAAAAAGAGGGATTCACGAGGTAAACATAAACCAATAAAAAGAGGGATTCAGGAGGTAAACAAACAAATAAAAAGAGGGATTCAGGAGGTAAACATCAACACATAAAAAGAGGGATTCAGGAGGTAAACAAACAAATAAAAAGAGGGATTCAGGAGGTAAACATAAACACATAAAAAGAGGGAGTCAGGAGGTAAACATAAACACATAAAAAGAGGGATTCAGGAGGTAAACATAAACACATAAAAAGAGGGATTCAGGAGGTAAACATAAACACATAAAAAGAGGGATTCAGGAGGTAAACATAAACACATAAAAAGAGGGATTCAGGAGGTAAACATAAACACATAAAAAGAGGGATTCAGGAGGTAAACATAAACACATAAAAAGAGGGATTCAGGAGGTAAACATAAACACATAAAAAGAGGGATTCAGGAGGTAAACACAAACAAATAAAAAGAGGGATTCAGGAGGTAAACACAAACAAATAAAAAGAGGGATTCAGGAGGTAAACACAAACACATAAAAAGAGGGATTCAGGAAGTAAACATAAACACATAAAAAGAGGGATTCAGGAGGTAAACATAAACACATAAAAAGAGGGATTCAGAGAGGTAAACAAAACACATAAAAAGAGGGATTCAGGAGGTAAACATAAACACATAAAAAGAGGGATTCAGGAGGTAAACATAAACACATAAAAGAGGGATTCAGGAGGTAAACATAAACACATAAAAAGAGGGATTCAGGAGGTAAACATCAAACACATAAAAAGAGGGATTCAGGAGGTAAATATAAACACATAAAAAGAGGGATTCAGGAGGTAAACATAAACAATAAAAAGAGAGGGATTCAGGAGGTAAACAAAAAATAAAAAGAGGGATTCAGGAGGTAAACATCAACACATAAAAAGAGGGATTCAGGAGGTAAACATAAACACATAAAAAGAGGGATTCAGGAGGTAAATATAAACACATAAAAAGAGGGATTCAGGAGGTAAACATAAACACATAAAAAGAGGGATTCAGGAGGTAAACATAAACACATAAAAAGAGGGATTCAGGAGGTAAACACAAACACATAAAAAGAGGGATTCAGGAGGTAAACACAAACACATAAAAAGAGGGATTCAGGAGGTAAACATAAACACATAAAAAGAGGGATTCAGGAGGTAAACATAAACACATAAAAAGAGGGATTCAGGAGGTAAACATAAACACATAAAAAGAGGGATTCAGGAGGTAAACATAAACACATAAAAAGAGGGATTCAGGAGGTAAACATAAACAAATAAAAAGAGGGATTCAGGAGGTAAACAAAAACTAAAAAGAGGGATCAGAGGTAAACACAAACACATAAAAAGGATAGGAGTAACACAACCTAAAAAGAGGGATTCAGGATGGTAAGCGGCTATTAACAATAATATATCTGTATGGGATAGGATGGTAAACCAGCGAGCTGAGAGGGAACGAAGCGTGTTGAAGCGTGTTTCAGTGCTGGCCAGACACTTGAAATGGCTGAGGGAATAGAACAAAGGCACTCTGAAGGCTTGTGTCGTATGAGGCAATGAGACATACACAAAAAATAGAACGACTTGGAAAGCACAGATTCACACACACACTCCACAAACACAGCACACGCACCACCAATACGCACAAGCACACAACGGAAAGCGACGCCAGACACAACAAACACACACACACCACTCAACAACCCACAACCACACACACACACAACACACCCCACACAAACACCCACACACCACCACACACACACACCCCACACACCACCCACACACACACACACACACACACACACACCACACACACACCTTTTCCTATCCTTCAGTTAATAGAAAAATACTAATGAAATGAAGACAGCAATATAGAGAAGGCGTGGAAGCAATGTGAAGAAGAGGAGGAGAAGGAGTAAGACGAAATGTTGCCATGGGAAATGCATTCACCTAATATAATCACACTTTGACTGCATCTATAATGTCGTGTGTGTGTGTGTGTGTGTGGTGTGTGTGTGTGTGTGTGTGTGTGTGTGTGTGTGTGTGTGTGTGTGTCATGCAGGAAAGTTAGAAAGAGTTTATTTGATTCTTTGACTCTTCTCTCTCTCTCTCTCTCTCTCTCCTCTCTCTCTCTCTCTCTCTCTCTCTCTCTCTCTCTCTCTCTCTCTCTCTCTCTCTCTCTCTCTCTCTCTCTCTCTCTCCCTCTCTCTCCCCTCTCTTCTCCCTTACGTAATATTTGGTCTCCTTAGCTTGACCTTTCTCCCATTTCTCTGTAAACAATGAACACCTTTCTGCTCACACCAGCCTCCTTGCGACTTTTTCCTTCCTTCCTTCCTTCCTTCCTTCCTTCCTTCCTTCCTTCCTTCCTTCCTTCCTTCCTTCCTTCCTTCCTTCCTTCCTTCCTTCCTTCCCTCCATCCCTCCCTCTCTTTTTCTTCCTCCTCCTTCTCCACGTTTTACGCATTCTTTTCCTTTTCAATTTCTTGTCCCATTCAATATTTCACTCAGCACTTTCCTCTGCATTTCCTTTTATGTCTCCCATATTTCTTTGCTTTTCCCATGGGAGGGACGTGTGTGTGTGTGTGTGTGTGTATGTGGGTGTGTGTGTGTGTGTGTGTGTGTGTGTGTGTGTGTGGGTGTGGGTGTGTCTGTGTTTGCGCGCGCGTGGGTGTCGTTTCCCTGAACGAATTTCCGGTTCATTAAACACTAACTATGTAATCACCATAATTAGGTCGCCACGAGGCAGACGTGGAGGGTATGTAGTGGGCGCCCCTTCCCCCTCAACCCCCTCACGACCGTCTTCATTTAGGGGAGTTAATTAAGCGGAGAAATAAAAACAACATACCTGCGGAGTCGTGGCTAATAAACACGTCGGTGGAGGAGGGACTCTGAATACCCGGCTCGTGAAATTGACCTGATGGCCCATTGGCAGGCGAGCACGCGACCCTCAGGCAGGAGGTGGCAGCCAATAAGTGCGCCAGGCTACGGCTCTGACACCAGCACACACACACACACACATATACGAGCACACACACACACACACACACACACACACACACACACACACACACACACACACACACACACACACACACACACACACACACACACACACACACACACACACACACACACACACACACACACACACACACACACACACACACACACACACACACACACGCATACATACATACACACACGAAAAACTATTTAGAACATGTAAATATTTGAAGTGTTAGGGCCTAGACGGGCGCTCTTTGTCCCCTTGCGTCCTCCCGTGTAAACATTCAACATGTCTCACCGGAACCATTTGTCGCTCTACCCAAACTATGTTATAAACGGTTCAGTTTGTTTTTACATCTCAATTGGCAGCACTTATTTTTTACCCGTGCTCGTGAGGGTGGTAAATGTTCCGGAAAATTGGTGAAGCTTCGAGAAACGTTTACAGAAACAATATAGTCTGGTGACCTTCAACTCAACGTTCATCTTTATCTTACTGACTGTCCTCACATTTCTCTCTCTCTGTGGCTGCCTCCTCCGCCCTCCCTTGTCCTGCTGTCAGCCTCTGTCCTAACATGGAACGAAAATCGCTATGTCCACGCACTCATCTTGCCTTGTTTACACTATACACAGGTAGGGGAAGGACGGGGGATGCAGGATACTCACTTTTCATTCCGTACCATTTTGTGTCCTGAAGCCTCGGAAATGAGTGTTGTATGGTGAACATGATAGTCAGGGAAGTATGCTCTTAATTGTTAACAACATACTCTACGGCTGGTATTCAAGAGATTTCATTTCATCATAAGTAGGTAAAGAAATATATCGCTACTATTGCAATTCTCCAATGAAAGTCTTTTGCCACTACTGGAGCACATCTGCTTAACATGGAAGAGAAGGCCACGTGCTTTCCTAATGACAGTCTTCAGTTGGTTTATTTAATAATAATAATGCTACCTTTTGTTTAGTTTCGGGATTAAAAGCTGTTTTTTTTTGCTCGGGGACGCAAGACTTCACTCCACATGACGTGCTTTTGTCTCTTCTCCTCTTTGATCATTCCCTCTCCTCCTTACCACCCCTTAATCTCCTTCCTTGACCTACCTTCATTCTTCCCCCCCCTTTCCTTCACCTACATTCATTCATTACACCCCCTACCTTGACCCACCTTCATCCATCACACCCCCTTTCCTTGACCTACCTTTATCCCTCACACACACTTCCTTTTTGTAATAAAAAATATCATATTTCAGTGATGTCAATTTCCACTTTTTTTCAGCGAAGGTAAAAGTAGAGTTTATTGCATTTTGCACGTAAATTTGTTACATTCGGAAACATTGTTGTATGTATGTATTCGTTGTATACCGAAAATGTTGCCTGTATCTGTGCTTTCATCTGTATTGGCATCACACCGACTCGATACAGGTCCGTCTGTTATTCGCTTCCATCACGTTTATATATATATATATATGTATTTTTTATCATAAGCGCGTATAACGTCACTCAATGGGCTGTCTGTGTGCATTGAGCCGATGTACTTCAAAAGCAGGTCATCAGCTCGGCACGGATCAGGTCGATTGTTCAGGGCATTAGTGACGCCGATCCTACTATAGACAATGGTTTGGTATCGAAGAGCGGGAGGCTGGGTCAGGGAAATGGGGTCACTTGGTAGGGGGAAGGAAGGTCGAGTTTCTTGGCAGGGTGGGGAAAGGGGTCACTTGGCAGGGGGAGGAAAGGTTGAGGTACTGATAAGGTAAGGGAAGGTAGAGTTACTGACAGGGTATAAGGGAAGATCAGGACAATGACAGGGTTGAGGGAAGGTTGGGTCATTTGGTAGGGGGAAGGAAGGTTGAGTTACTGGCAGGGTGAGGGAAGGTCAGGTAACTTGACAAGGGGAGGGAAGGTCCGGTCACTGGCAGGGTGAGGGAAGGTCAGGACAATGGAAGGGTGAGAGAAGGGTAAAATCATCTTGGCAGGGTAAGGATGCACCGCTGTGATGGTTTTCCCTTAGCGGGGAGGCGGTGGCTGTCACAAAGGCATCAGGATGAATGCCGTGACTGCCCCGGATTGTTCTTGTCATTATTCTCGCTCTGCTTCCCTGGCCGGAGGTGCAACGTAACCCCATGAATACTTAATGAGTTCCCCTAAAGTGCCTGCCTCTCCCTTACACACGCACACACACCACACACACATACACCCACCCACACCCACACCCACACCCACACCCACCCACCCACCCACCCACCCACCCACCCACCCACCCACACACACGCACACACCCCACCACCACCCCACCCACCCACCCACCCACACACCCACCCACCCACCCACCCACCCACCCACACACACACACACACACGCACACGCACACACGGATACAAAACAGGAAAAACAAGCATAAATTAGCGTAAAGTTGGGCTGTTGTTTTTCCTCTATGTCTGTGTGTGTGTGTGTGTGTGTGTGTTTGAGTGTGTGTGTGTGTGCGTTGCTCAGGTCACATACAACATCCCCTCGGCATCACACCCCACCATACCTACCCCTTCACCTTCTGCTCCTCTCCTTTGCAACCCTCACCCCCTACCCCCTCTCCTATCCCTCCCCTCTCCCCTCACACTACCTACCCCTCTGTCACCCAGCCACCCAATACACGACGGGATTAGGAAGCCTTAAGACCATTTCCCCTCTTCCCTCACATGTTTTTCCACCAACGCATCACATAACACATGATAACAGCGACATTTCTTTTTCATTCTTACCCTCGCCTTGAATTTCACGTATTTCATTAAATTTTACTTCACATAATATCGATCTTTTGGCTGCTGGAGATGTTGAGTAAGAGGTGTTTACATCGACCTGAGTGGCGGTAATCTTCCTAAAGCACCGCCCAGGGGCATCGGGAAAAGGTCTTTGGGGTTGAAACCCTTTGGGGGTCAAGGGGGAGGGGCGGCTTTTGGGGGAAAACACCCCTAAGCCGGTATAGTAAACATCTGAAAACAAATATACCGTCTAGAATGTCAGTATTAATTAATCTATATATCAACAGGTTATCCCACGCCTTTTCTTCCCACCTTCTTAATTAACGCTCTCATATATTTCTATTTATCTTTTGTATGCCCCACAACACCTCTACAAAAATTTTCCCTCTTTTTCCCCTAAAAACTTCCCTCTCTCCCCCTTCGTCTGGGTTTTTCTAATTAGACTTTTCGAGGGTACGCAGTCAGTAAAGAAAGGTACTTCGCAAACCCCTTTTGGGGCGGGGCCCATCCCAAAATTTTCCTCAAATTTTTTCCCTTTGCCCTACAAATGTTCGCCATCTCTCCTCTTGGAGACCCGTTTCCCCCCCCCCCAAAATGCTACCCTTTTTTAAAACCTTTCCCGATTTTAAATAGCTCCCTGATGGAAAATTTAAATTTTTTTTAAATCCCGCCCCCAAACCGCAAAATGAAAATTTTAACAGCCCCCTTTCCCTTTCCCCCCCCTCTTTCCCTCCCTTCCTCCTTCCATTGAGCCCTTAAACGGGGTCCTTCCTCCACCCGCCCGGATGAAGAAATTTTTAAAAAATATTTACTTCTTTTTTTGGGAAAAAATATGGCTAAAAAAAATTTTCGTAACACGGATGGGGTGTGGGGGTGGGGATGGGGGTTTTGGGGTGTGGTGTGTGTTGTGTGCCGCGGTAGATTGGGGTGTGTTGTGTGTGTGTGTTGTGTGTTGTTTTGGTTGCGCGCGCGCGCCTTAGATGTTGAATGTACCCAAATAATTTTTTGGAATATCTATAAAAGTTTTTTTAATTTTCCTTTGTATGTGTTTTCCTCTTTGTGTGATATTGTCAAGAGAGAGAGAGAAGAGGGGAAAAAGAAAGGGGAGAGAGAGAGAGAGGAGAAGAGAAGAGGGGAGAAAAGAGAAGAGGGGAAGAGAGAGAGAGGGGCTAATCGGTAATTAGGGGTTTAACTCCTGCAAAAACCAAACCATAAAGAAAATTTTTTTTAAGGGTGCGTTTTCGGGGTGCAAAAAACTTTATCCTTCTTGTGCCTCAAGAAAGTTTTTTCTATCCTTTTACATCCTAAACTAAGTGAGATTGGGGGCCCCAGGACCCATTAAAAGCATGTAGTGGAAATTTTGCGGTCACTTACCTTCACCACACTTCAGTAAAGTACACACCCACACACCCCAACCCGAAAAGAAAAATTTTTCCAAAATTTTTTTAAATTTTTTAAAATTTATCCCCCCCTTTTTTTTTTTTACCTTTCTTTTTCCAATTTTTATTTCCTTTTTTTATCTAAAAAATTTTTACCTCTTAAAAATTCTTTTTCTCTCTTCCAAACCTTCCTCTTTTTCTTGGTTTTTCCTTTTTTCCTGGTTTAATTGTTTATTTTTTTAAAGTTCGACTTTAAAAAATGCATTTTTAATTTTAACGGGGAAAGGGGAATGGGGGAAGGGAGTGGGGAAATGGGGGAGGAAGGGGGGAAGGGGGGGGTTTTGGTTTTTAAGGAGGGAAAAAAGGGAAAATTTTTAAAAGGAAAAAAAGGGGGAACAAGGCCCCCGGGGAGGAAAGGGGGAAAAAGCGGGTGGGGAAAGGAAGGGGGGGGGGGAAAGGGAAGGGGGGGAGGAAAAGGTGATGGGGAAAAAGGGAAAAAGGGGGACAAAAAAAAAAGATAAAGGGGGAGGGAAAAAAGGGGGGACAAAAGGAAAGGAGAAAGGGGGAAGAGCGGGAGGGAAGGGAGAGAGGGGGAGGAAGGAGGGAAAAAGAAAAAGAGAGAGGCGAAAAAGGGGAAAAGGGGTTACGGGAAATTTAAGAGGAGGGGAGGGAAAAAAATTGACGTGACAAAAGGGAAGGAGAGAGAGGGGAAAAGAGAGGGGAAAAGAGAAAAGAGAGAAAAGAGAGAAAATTAAAGAGAGGGGGAAGAGGGCCGGGAGGAGAGAGGGCCCCCCGTGGGATTAACAACATCCCGGGGGGAAGGGGGAGGAAGCTTTGACAGACTTTGAGAATATGACGATAATTTTTTGGGAAAATACAAAAAGGAAAAGGGAAAGGAGGGGATCCGAGGCCTGTTTTGTTGGGGGCGATTTAGGTGGAGTGACTGTACTCCACCCCCCCGACCCACCGTCCGCGTCCCCCACTCGGCCTCCAGAGAGTTTAACCCGCAAGGGGCAAATCCTTCCTCCCGGTTTAAAGGGCCCCCGGGGGGGGGAAAAAAAGGGGGGGGGGGGGGGGAAAAAAAAAGGGGAAAAATTTTTTTTTTTGATTGGGGGTAAGAAAAGGGGGGGGGAGGATTAGGGGGGGGAAAATGTGAAGAAAAAAAGGGGGGGGTTTGGGGGGGGGAAAAAAAAGGGGCAGAGAGGGTTTTTTTTTTTTTTTCCCCAAAAAGGGTCTTCCCCACACCCAAAATTTTTTTTTTTTTCCCCCTCTCTCTCTCTCTCTCTTTTTCCCCTCTCTCTCCCCCCTCTCTCTCTCTTTCCCCCCCTTTTTTTTTTTTCCCCCCCCCCCTTTTTTTCCCCCCCCCCCCTCTCCCTCTTTTCTCCCCCCCCCCCCCCCTTTTTTTTGGTTTTCTCCTTTTTCCCCCCCCCTCTCCCCCTTTCCCCCCCCCCCCCCCCTCTCCCTTTTTCCCCCCCCTCTCCTTCCTTTTTTTTTCCCCCTTTTTTTTTCCCCCCCCTTTTTTTTTTTTCCCCCCCCCCCTTTTCCCCTTTTTCCCCCCCCCCCCCCTTTCCCCCTTTCCCTTTCCCCCCCCCCAAAAAAAAAAAAAAAACCCCCCCCCCCTTTTCCCCCCCCCCTTTTTCCCCTTTTTTTTTTCCCCCTTTTTTCCCCCCCTTTTTTTTTTCCCCCTTTTTTTTTTTTTTTCCCCCCCCCTTTCCCTTTTTCCTTTTCCCCCTTTTTTTTTTCTCCCCTCCCCTTTTTTTTTCCCCCCCCCCTTTTCCCCCCCCCCCCCCCCTTTTTTTTTACCCAAAAAAAATTTCCCCTCCCCCTTTTTTTTTCCCCCCTTTTTTTTTTTAATTTTTTTTTCCCAAAATTTTTGGGGGAAAAAGGGGGGGAAAAAGCCCGGGGGGGGAAAAATTTTTTTTTTAAAAAAGGGGGGGGGAAAAAAAAAAAAAAGGGGGAAAAAAAAAGGGGAAATTCTCTTTCCTGACTTCTCCTTAGATTCACCTCAGCTCTTCCCCACCACCATCTCTCTTCTTTCTTTTCCTCGTACTCTCTCTCTCTCTCCTCTCTCTCTCTCTCTCTCTCTCTCCTCTCTCTCTCTCTCTCTCCTCTCTCTCTCTCTCTCTCTCTCTCTCTCTCTCTCTCTCTCCTCTCTTCTCTCTCTCTCTCGCTCGCTCGCTCGCTCGCTCGCTCTCTCTCTCTCTCTTCTCTCTCTCTCTCTCTCTCTCTCTCTCTCCTCTCTCTCTCTCTCTCTCTCTCTCTAACATCTCTTGCCTGTTTAAAATTTAAGATTCAAAGAGGTTCGAATATTGGGAAGCCACTGTCAGGGGGTGAAGGATGGAAATACAAGGAACAGGAGCAGTAACAAGTAACAGTAACAAGTAACAGTAACAAGTAACAGTAACAAGTAACAGTAACAAGTAACAGTAACAAGTAACAGTAACAAGTAACAGTAACAAGTAACAGTAACAAGTAACCTAACACACCTGTACAAGCTACAAGCACCAGCCTTTGTACATATAGGGTTGATAATGAATAATGGCCGATACATAGACGCGTTTGTCTTCATTAATCGACAAATATTTTTCAGGTAGTAATTAATGTCTGCCATCATTCCATTTTATCAATGTTAGCTTTTATATAAATTTTTCTCCGCCTCCTCATCTTTTAATTGGCCTAACATCAGTTATAGGAAAGTTAATAGAATCCATTATAAGAGATTGATGATACAATACAGGGAAAAATATATCAGCGACTCAAAATATGGATTTTTAAACAAACTTTTATTTATGCCGTACTAATTTTACTGTAATTCTTCATTGACTTGTATAGAATGTATGACGACACCAGAGCGGCCGATGCAGTGCACATTGAATTTCTAAAAGTATTTGATAAACATTACTGAGTACGTCTTTCAAGTAAGATAAAAGTTCATGGCAAAACATGTACTCTTTGCAGGTGGATGGAAGAGTGGCCTAAAGAAGGAAGATAAAAGCCTACATGAGCTATAGACTCCAACGTAAAAAAAAAAAAAGAAAAAAAGGCCATCAAATCAAAACCTGCACGTTTTGGTAAGTAACAAATTTTTCAGAATGGACCAGTGTGCAAAGTGGTGTTTTTCAAAGGTAAGTTTTGGCTTGCAGTCTCTCTATGTAGTATATATTTTCCCCATTGATAAAAATGACTTGTAAAATAGCAACGTTTGCATGCGACGCAAAAATATGAAAGTACCTCCAAACCGTATTGACGGCTCATACAAAACGATGTAAATACTTTAGTGAATTGCTTGAAAAATCTAAAGAATATTTATTTTGGTATGTCCAGCATTACACACTGGAAAAGTAAATACTTCAAGTCGATTTACATATAAATAATGCTGCATTGAAAAAATGGTGATCAGTTTTAAAGTTTCTAGAGATCAAAACCCGAGTGCATTAGAATAGCCAAAGTTGCGAATAAGCTCCTCCTATTCCTCCACGCCTTTCGCTTTCTTCTCTTCTACCTCCTCCTCCTCATCTCCCGCCTTCAGCAATCAGATGTGCAGCCCCTTTGATCAAGACTTGTGTCTAAGTGAGTCTAAAGAAGAAAAGAAGAAACCCTCCATGAGTGAAAGAAAGAAGGATGAAGTCTTGAGAATTAAACATGGAAGGTCCGTCAATAGTGAGAAGCAGCAGAAGGGAAAAGGATTCGATATAAATTATAATTTTTTATATATAATTATATATTTATCTATTTTTGGTCATACGTACATTAACAATAAGTATGATCACGTATGATGAATCACGTCCACCAATCAGCTTCAAGAACCAGAAGATGAGTGTCGTACGCCCACACACCCACCGGCTGCCGCCCTTCATTTATATTTCAGCATCAACTTTGCTATTCGTAGACCTCTAACACGTTGACATTACAGTGGTAGCAATATACCAATGGAGGAGGGACGGAAAATGTCCCTTGTGAATTCTCGAGACCAGCGGTTCTTAACCTGGGGGGCGAGCCCCCCTTAGGGGGGCGTGGTTAATTACTTAGGAGGGCGTGAGCCAAGAGAGAAAAAGGAAGAACTGTCAAGTATTTAAATTTAAGCTCGGCCTTCGCTTTAACATGAAGTTCGCTCGCGAGGGTGAGCGAAGAAAGTCGCTACAGTCTAACAGAGAAGCAAGGAACACTCTGCGGTGACGCCTTGCCAGGTTTCACTAACTCCGTAGCGTTTTATACAATATTATTTTTTATTATCGCAATTATTGTTATTTTCATTATTATTATCATCATTATCATTATCATCATTATTATTGTTATTATTGTTAGTATTATATTATTATTATATGTATTATTATCATGATTATTTAATTTCTTATTATTTAATCAAAACTACCATTATTACTATTATCATTATAAATATCATTATGAATAAAAAAAGAAGACGAAATAAAACTAAGGCAGAATAAAAAGAGAACTAAGTTAATAAAAGAAATAAAAAAAAGATGAAATAAAAAGAAGACGAAATAAAAAGAAGACTAAGTAAAAAGAAACCGAAATAAAAAGAAGACTAAGTAAAAAGAAACCGAAATAAAAAAGAAGACGAAGTAAAAAGAAACCGAAATAAAAAAGAAGACGAAGTAAAAAGAAACCGAAATAAAAAAGAAGACGAAGTAAAAAGAAACCGAAATAAAAAAGAAGACTAAGTAAAAAGAAACCGAAATAAAAAAGAAGACAAAGTAAAAAGAAACCGAAATAAAAAGAAACCGAAATAAAAAGAAACCGAAATAAAAGAAACCGAAATAAAAAGAAACCGAAATAAAAAGAAACCGAAATAAAAAGAGTGCTAAAAGACCGAGAAACGTGCCGTAATGGGATGGGTCAAAACGCCATAAAGAAATCCAATGTAATCCCTATAAAGACGATGGCTGCGAGATGGTTTAAAGTTAGGCCTATGATGAGGTAACAAGATTTTAATAAGATTGTAATAAGAGTCGAGAGGCAGGTCAGGAGAGCAGGTCTTTACAATGAGCTCAAGGTATAGACAAATTTAGACTTATTAAGCAAGAGATAGTAGTCAGAAGGTGGTTTATGAATAGGAAAAGTGTGCACGTGACAGTAGTTTGTAATGGTAAGTAAGAGTTGTATAGTTAAGTTATAATAGGTTTATAGAAACGACTTGTCTCATAATACCTTTAGTACGATATGAAGTGAAACTGTAGCGGTGTGTGTGTGTGTGTGTGTGTGTGTGTGTGTGTGTGTGTGTGTGTGTGTGTGTGTGTGTGTGTGCTGTTGGTTGAATTACGAGTATTTTCCACAGCAAAGTCATCTTTTCACATCATCTCCCAACACAGCCTCCTCCCCTCCCCCTGCGCGTCCCCCCCAGCCATCTCCTGTGACCGGCCATCCATCACCCTGCCTTCGCTCTGCCTCTGACATGCGACCCTTTGCCAAATCATCCTCTAGCTTCTTGTTCCTGCACGCTTACCACCAAACTTTACTTGTGGCTTTTGGGAACATGTTTATATTTCTCCTCTTGCCAGGTTTTTTCTCTTCGGTGAACACATCATTTACCCTTCCTCTTGCCTCACGTTCTCTCGGTTCACTCTTATTTTTTCTTCTTCTTCTAACTCCATCTTCTTCCTGTCTTCATCCTTTTCATATCCTTCATTTTCTTTTTTTGCTTGTTTACGGTTCGCCTACCACAGCGCTGCATCTTTTTTTTCTTGATTTTTCTTTCTTGATTTTTTTCTTTCGGGTTATCAGTCTGGTGCGACGTGCTGTGCCCTTCCTTCCTTCCTTCCCTCATCCTTTGTCCATTCCTTCCTTCCTTCTTTCCTTCCTTCCTTTCTCCCTTCCATCCTTCCTTTCTTCCTCCCTCCTGCGTCGACGGGGCTTAATTTAAGTAGGAACATTTATGAACTCTCAACAGGAACACATATAAAGAAAGGAACGTCGAGAAAGATGAAGCAGAAAAAAGGAATTGGTGGGTCATGCAGGAAGGAGATAGTGTGTGTAAAAGCAGCGTAACTACGGAATGGCAAGCGGAAGGTAAAAAAGAATTGTCACAGTAAAAGTCAAATGGAAAAAAAAAAAAAATTCCAGGTGGAAGCGATGGAACTAGAAAATGTTGGAGTTTGAAGAAAAGTGACACACACACACACACACGCACACACACACACACACACACACACACACACACACACACACACACACACACACACACACACACACACACACACACACACACACACACTACAGGTAGAGAAAATATTGACCTGTGGCATGCACACGAGGAAAGCATTATGTGAGAGAGAAAAAAAACAGAGACAGGCAGACAGACAGACAGACAGAGACAGACAGACAGACAGACAGACAGACAGACAGACAGACAAAAATACAAAAAAAGACAGACAGACAGACAGTTATGGGCTTTAGTTCATTTCATACTAAGCCCAACACTCGAAATCTTAATCCTGAGTCTTCAAAAGTTCCAAATGTCATGACCTTGAAAAATTTGACAACGCGAGTATTCGGTGTCCTAAAAAATTGCATGGACCGAAAAAAAGGATTATCGAATCACTTCAGCAAAAGAAAATGTAAATACTTGGCATTCACTCTTCTAGCATAAACTCTCACGTTTAAATATTGTTCATTCCAGTTGTTCATCTAAAATATATTCAAGTAAACATATGGATAAGTTTGCATTCTTGCCTCTCAATGTAACATACTTCAGTCTATACTCCATCCTCTTCTCCTTTTTTTCCTCCTCTTTCCCCGTCCATCCCATCTTCCATCCCTTTCTCGCCGTCCCATGCCTCGTCCTTCACCAGAGAGAGACAAGAGGATTTGCTGGACGGTGACAGAAGACATTTATGGCTTTCTCAGGACCTTCATGTTTACTCCAAGCTGACGGAGACAGATGGCGGGGCGAACACAACCCCTGGCTATTGGGTGCAGCAGGAGGAGGAGGCCTGGAGAGGTGGACGTAAGGGAGAGGGTAAAGTCAAGAAGGAAGACATTCTGGTTATGTGTACCACTGCAAGATGAAGTGATAGTGTCTAAAGACCTGCCTATAAAACATTTAAGCGAATCAATCTACAGGAGTATATGCTGTAGAGATGAAAATGTACTTGATTATACCGTAGAGTTCGAAATACTGGCAGCTACATAAACTGTTGGCTGATTACTTCACTAACACGCGTTGACCTTACTGCCACCAAGGTCACCCGAGTAATGAATGATAATCCATGATTCACATGCTCCACTTCCTTAATGACTCCTACCGTTCTCTCACCTCCTATCTCCTCTCTTTAGTATACTCATACCTTCTCTTCCTCCTTTACAGCACAGCCTCCATATTTATTCCTCCTTTTATTCTTTATTGCTCTCCCCTTCCATAGCTTGTCGCATCCACACCTCTAATGCATCCTTCCATTCCTCCTTCTCTATCTCCACTCTCTGTAGTTTACTCCATCCTACTCTTCCTCCTTCACAGTACAGCCTCCATATTTATTCCTCCTTTTATTCTTTACTTCACCCCCTTCCATAGCTTGTCGCATCCACACCTCTAATGCATCCTTCCATTCCTCCTTTTCTATCTCCACTCTCTGTAGTTTACTCCATCCTACTCTTCCTCCTTCACAGCAGAGCCTCCATATTTTTTCCTCGCCTATACTCTTTAATTTCCCTTTTCCCGCACCTTAGCGCATCCACCCTCTATCGCAACCTTCCATTCCCCCTTCCCTCCCCGTCCTTCCCGCTCCCCGCCTCGCCCTTAATGGTTGCGATGCGCCGATGATCTAGTCGACGTCCGTGATTGATGCGGCCGTGACCCAGCTCGACGTCGTTATCTCCGCGCGTCATTAAACTCGTCTATTGGCTAGTTAGCTTCCATATCGACGTATTGGGCGGCGGAGGGATGTACGCCCCCACCACCCCTCTTCCCCCTATCTCCGGTGGTACTGCGTCTTGAATGCTGGAGTCTTGGAGGAGATGAAGGAGGAGAGGTATATAGAATGTTAATTAATGGTATCGATATTTTTTGCATCTCATCAGGGCCTTGTAGCGTATAGTACTTGGTGTCATTGTGGGTTTAGGATGTTTGTTTTGGATGCAGTAATAACGGCTATGGCATTATAACAAAATATTATGCAAGAGGTGTTATGTGGTGGCCTTATGAACTCATGTACTGTATATATGTCATGTTTTCTTGGGCTTTGTAACGTATAGTGCTTGGTGTCATTATGGGTTTAGGATGTTTGTTTTGGATGCAGTGATAATGGTTACGACAGTGTGATAGCAATATATTATACGAAAAGTGTCTTGTGTTGGCCATATGACCTCATGTACTGTATACACTCCTCATGGTTTCTATAATGAGATCGTTGAAGGGACAGGCGGCCAACGCAATGCCTGCACGTAGCAAAATGTTTTATTCTAAAATACTCAAAATGTTGGGATGGAAATAGGACAGAAACACGATTTGGGATGGATGAAATATATGTCGCCCATTCGTGCATTCCACTAACATACAGTTGTTCTCATGCTTGTCAGTGGTGGAATTCAGGAATGGGTAATATATATTTCTTCCATGCCAATTTTTGTTTCTATTTTTTCCCATCTCTACATTTGAATAGTGTATAATATATTTTTTGTTACATTCTTGTTTCTGTTTTTTCTCTCGCACATTTATAATTGCCCGATTTGAAAGAGGGCAAGTATACTATGTAGATTGCAATCGTTCGTTCATTTGGCAGACGTAGTTTATCATGGATGGCTGGAATATTCACACACACACACACACACACACACACACACACACACACACACACACACACACACACACACACACACACACACACACACACACACACACACACACACACACACACACACACACACACACACACTGCTATGATCTGCATTGCCTCGTTGGAACTATAATTTCGCGAACCATATACTTAGGTGCCTCCTTAAACGTATTTCTCGCTATCAAGACACCTGCCAATGAAAGATCGTAACCAAGGCGAAGCATACTTTTCCTTATTGCTGGAGAAACATTCCACTCATTGTGTTGAGTTTCTCTCGTATTCCTTCCTGTAAGACGTACCTGGTGTTTGGCAAGCATGAGTTTAAGAACAAATCGCTATGTATGTGTTTCTCTAAGTGTTTCTCAGGCAGTAACGTAGCTTTATAGTCCTGAGATGCTCGTGTTGTTCATCTGGAAAGCTGTTAAAATGAGAAAATGCAGGCTACCCTTTCCCTTGAGCCCTAGAGTAACCTCCTCCTCCTCCCCCGCTGCAGTTTACCATCACCATTTCCCTTCCATTCTCTTACCCTTCTTTCTACTATCTTGTCTTTGCTTCCTCCCTTCCTATTAATTTCAACCTTTTTTGTTTCTCTCTCTCTCTCTCTCTCTCTCTCTCTCTCTCTCTCTCTCTTCTCTCTCTCTCTCTCTCTCTCTCTCTCTCTCTCTCTCTCTCTCTCTCTCCTCTCTCTCTCTCCTTCTCTCTCTCTCTCTCTCTCTCTCTCTCTCTCTCTCTCTCTCTCTCTCTCTCTCTCTCTCTCTCTCCTCTCCTCTCTCCTTCTCCTCTCTCTCTCTCTCTCTCTCTCTCTCTCTCTCTCTCTCTCTCTCTCTCTCTCTCTTCTCTCTCTCTCTCTCTCTCTCTCTCTCTCTCTCTCTCTCTCTCTCGTAATAGGAATTTTAAAAAAACTTACAGAGAAAACGAAAATTTTCAAGACTTACGTAGCTCAAGGAAAATGTTGTGCCCATCCAGCCCGTCTTCCGAAATTGATGAATCTTATTTCTTTTCCTGCCGTCTCATGTCCTGCCGCGACCTCGTTCGTCACTCGAAGGGAAAAACTCGAGGAAAATATATGTGTTTGTGTGTGGGAAGGTGGAGGGCGGTGGTTGGTGACGGAGGGGCGACGGAGAGGTGACGGAGTGGTGACGTCAACAGGCGGCGGTGACTGATGGTGCAGCGGGTTTTCGTGATGGGAGAAATTTGAGGTATCGCAGTCGTGGCCTCGTCTCTCCGTAGTTTATCGTGTCTCTAGCGTCTTACTGTTCACCTTTCCGAGTCATCACCAGCCAGACTCATGTGATGTAGGCATACGTATAAGGTAATGTCACACGAGGAGGTATTATAGTAGCTTTTCATTTGTGGTGACTTACTGCAGAGGAGAGTAGCGGCATCTCACTGCCACACACCGCACGCATGACGGCCTTAGCTGCAGGTGAATCACGGAGGCAGCCAACCCCTTACCCTGGAGACAAGTGTAATTCCTGCTTCCAACAACTCCGTCGATCTAGTATAAAATCGGAGGCGAGACCAAATTTGTGTCACTGGGCTTCCGAGTTTGCACTATGTCGATGGAGTTGTTGGAAGCAGGAATTGTCATCTTTTAGTGAATGGAGTCTTGTGTGTGTAAACTCTCTAAACTGCTTCGATGGATTCCTTTTATGTTTCAATAATTACAGGAATATCGTGGGGTAATATTTTGATAATGGTGATGAAAATGGAATCTATCGTCATTAATATTTATCCAGTTTTTTATTATGATTATCTACACCGTCTTATAAATGATCTTAAAGTTTATAGACAGTGTTTTTCCTTTTCGAAAGAGATGTAACCTTTCATCAGGTTTATTATTATTGTTGCCTGAATAAAACCAAATAAAGGAGAACGTAAGAATAAGTACTGTACATACGCCGGCGCGCACACGTATCTTGAACATTTATTGACCCTTTTTAATAAGAGGGAAGAAGCGTCGTTGGCACCATTGCAGGTTGAGGACTTGAGGGAGGTTCCCCGCGTGTCTGGTAACACCATGGCAAGGGACGCCCACACTGTCCTCGGATGCGGGACTTTCTTGTCTTTCTTACCCTCCAGGGAACGTGCAGTGACAAATGACTTATGGCCACGTTCTTTTAAGTCTTGTATTGTTGTATTGTATTGTTGTATCCAAGCATAAGAGAAAAAATAAATAAAGGAACAGCTACATGAGCCTTGTCACACACACAAAAACAAAATTGTGGCTACAGAAATGAGAATCTGTTGAGACCTACACACGGACAGAAAAAAAGGGTAGGAAAAGGGTAGAAAAAGGGTATTTGTAGTGATGAAATACTGCTACCCTTTTTCTACCCTTACAAATATACCCTTCGGATCGACGCAAATATACCCTTTTCCAACCCTCTCGTCTAAAAAGGGTAGATAAAGGGTAGATGAAGGGTATAATCGGCAGCATCTACCCTCCAGCCTGGACATAGGGTTTAAAAAGGGTAGTGATGGTGCGATGTAACAATTCTACCCTTAATATACCCCCCATTTCTGAGAGTGTACACACGGACAGAAAAAATCCAGTGTTGTCCCAAACAACAATGTACAATATGCTTTTAAAAATTTAAGTGTAGGCAAATTTTGAAATATAACGGAGAAAAATTATTTGATTACAATTTAGTTTCCATGATTATGATAAAGCTGTTTGTATGTAATCAAGAAGGATGTCACCAGGCGCTGCACCTTGAAAAACCAACCGCTGCTAGTTTGGTTAAGGAAAGTTTGAGAGAGAAAAACATTAATAATTTTGTAGAGAGAGAAACATATAAAGGCTGACAAAAAGAGAGCAACGCAGTGTGTCCCCAAACTTGTCCCGGA
Source organism: Chionoecetes opilio (assembly GCA_016584305.1). Lineage (NCBI taxonomy): Eukaryota > Metazoa > Arthropoda > Malacostraca > Decapoda > Majidae > Chionoecetes > Chionoecetes opilio. Next base: position 668,839 of record JACEEZ010016852.1, read on the forward strand.
GACGTCGCTGGAGGATGAGGCAAGATGTATAAGGTCACGGCCGTCATGTCCAGTGTGGGCGTGGGGTTCGCCTTCGTCAGCCTCCACTGTTGTTGTCGATTGAGTGTTGGCTTGTTGTTGGTTTTATTGTTTATAGTTGTCATTAAGGTTGTTATTACTTCTGTTGGTTGTGGTAGTCGTTTTTGTTGTTGTTTACTAGTATTGCACATTTTTGTTTATGAAGCGTGTCCAAACAAGAGACAGCGGGGGGGGATTCAGGAAGCACGTCACAGAGGACAGTTAAAATGTTTTAGTTAGTTAGTTGAAATGTGTGTGCTACATGTGTACTGTTATTTTTACTGTTTATTTGAAGCACTCATGTCAGGCAGTACGTAACCTTGAAAACATTCCAACATGTCCCTTAAATTTAGGTAAAAAGACGATGATTTAGGTAAGATCATTATTGTTTTTATTTGACCACGATTCCTATCATTAAAAAATATATATATATGCTGCAATTCTCTGTCTCGTCTGTATTTTGTTTTTGTTATTTCACTCTTTCGCCTCGGTCTTATTACTTAAGGTCACAGGTTACAAGTCAATAAGCTCCCGAGTGAGTGAGCTCAGCGTGAGAAATATATATTCTGAAATACGAGGAAATGATTTTATTGTTTCGCTCAAGTTAAATGATTATTGCTGGGTTGTAAATATTTAAAACAGGATCACCAACATGTAAAAGTGACGATGTGTGTGTGTGTGTGTGTGTGAGTGTGTGAGAGAGAGAGAGAGAGAGAGAGAGAGAGAGAGAGAGAGAGAGAGAGAGAGAGAGAGAGAGAGAGAGAGAGAGAGAGAGAGAGAGAGAGAGAGAGAGAGAGAGAGAGAGAGAGAGACCATGATACATACAGACAGGTGTGTGTGTGTGTGTGTGTGTGTGTGTGTGTGTGTGTGTGTGTGTGTGTGTGTGTGTGTGTGTGTGTGTGTGCGTGGCAGGTCTTGTGGTGGCGCCCCGTCCTGCGCATCGACCTGCTGTGCCGCGGCGTCGAGCACGGTGATGACCCGCTAAGAGGCCCCGGCCGCCTCACAATCACTCCGGAATAGGCCAGTAATGAACGTTTAGGCCACGCTGGGCAGGCGACGCAAGGCCAGCTCCTCGTAAGGGTCAGTTTTAACCTCGTAGCTTGGG
>JACEEZ010016852.1:675000-687500 GCA_016584305.1 Chionoecetes opilio
CAATCATTGAGGGCATACGCCGGGGGGCGCGTCGCCTCGCCCACCCTACGACGCCACTCCCGGGGGTCACCACGCGCGAGTTCCCATGCAGGCTCCTTTCCCATACCAAGCAGCTCTCGACAAGAAACATCAACTTGCCCCAGCTACGAGCCTTGTGGGCGCCCCCTTGGCCTCCTCCACGCCGGATTGTCTCTTACAGATACAACCCGATGGGAAGGATCGGTTTCAGGGTAGCGTGCCACATGCCCATATAGCCGAAGTTGGTGCTGACGGACTATGCAGGTAATAGGCCTCGATTCAGTCTCACGGTGCAATCGCTGATTTGACACGTAATCATCCCAGCGATACCCCATGATTCTGCGAAGACACTTATTACCAAAGGCATTGATTCGTCTCTTCAAGTCACTATTTAGTGTCCATGTCTCACAACCATAGAGTAAGACAGGGATCACAAGCGACTTGAAGATCCGGATCTTTGTCCTCCTGCACAGGTACCGACAACGCCAAATACTCCCGCTGAGCGAGTCCATAACACCGTGGGCTATGCCAATCCGCCGTAAGACTTCTTGACGTGACCCGCCGTCATTATGGACTGCGCTACCAAGGTATGTAAAACTTTCCAAGATCTCAATGTCCTCGCCACACGCATGAACAGACTGTACTGCTTCATCTAGTAAGTCTCCAAATACCTGGACCTTGGTCTTGAGCCAGGAGACCTCAAGTCCCAAAGGCTTTGCCTCCTCGTGCAGTGCCTCGAGAGCCATCACCAGGACCTCCAGCGAGTCAGCAAAGATTACTGCATCATCGGCAAAAACAAGATCAGTGATCTTGGTGTTGCCGACGGATGCTCCACAATCACTTTGATCTACAACCTTGTCCAATACCCAGTCCATACAAGCGTTGAAAAGTGATGGGGCAAGGACGCACCCTTGCCTCACTCCTGTATTCACAGGAAAGAAACTGGATACACCTGCCCCACACTTCACAGCACTCCACAGTACCTATCAGCTTGTTGTTAATCAAGGTCATGTGTCGGCATCAATCAAGGCACCAGCACGGGGCAACGCCTCACGCTGCCCTCTGTGGCCTCTTGGTAAATAATACTGAGCTGTGTCGTATAATTATAATACACACACATACTCACCTCACAAGTTCATCAAAGAATTAACATGTGTCGAGGAAGAATTTACATATCACGGCTTTTTCTTGCTATATTTCCTTGGGAGCGAACAAGGTCTTGACTTGTCCATCACCACAGCTTGATGATAAATATTTTTCTGTTTGTATAGTTGTATTGTATCATTACGACGAGGATACGGGTAACTCAACACTATAAATAATGAAAATTACACTAATTGACTACTTTTTATTCTAGATTCCCGGTTGTACTAAACCTCCACTTGGCTTGTAATTTTTTTTTTTTTTTTTTTTTTTTTTTTTTTTTTTTTTTTTTTTTTTACGTTGGAGCCTATTGCGCCTGTAGGCTTTTATCTTCCATCCTTAAGCTTTTTTTTATCTTTATTTATTTATTTATATATTATTATTATTATTTTTTTGGCTGCTTTGTTTTTATTGTTACAAATGACCATACACGAGTGCGTGCGAGGCCTTCACCGCCAACCTTCCTTCCTCCTACCGAGGACAGACTGAACATTTCCTCCTTGATGACGAAAAATAAATCCAAAGATATTGAAATTACAGTTATGGATTATTATTGTTCTATCAAAATTTGAGCAGCAGTTGCCATCAGCTGATAAAGCAAAGTCATGGAGTTGAAGGGCTTTAGAGGTACAGGAACTACCACGTGTAGGTCTCCCGGCCTCTTGTAGCTTCCTTATTATCTTATGTTCTTCTTATGTTCTTATTTCAATATGTTCTTTGTTTGCCGTCTTTATTCTTGTCAAATCTGTAATATTTGTCCCTTTCTTGTCTTCATGGTTCTGTTTTCAATCTGTCTGTCTGTCTGTTTCACTCTTTCCCCTTCCTCCCCCCCCGCTACTCTCTCCTTCCTCCTCTCACCTGCAAGACAATGGCGGGGTTGTCGGGCAAGACAGAACCAGGAAACACCTCGCAGGCCTCGACATGAAGACTGTGGCAGGAGAAATGGAAGTCATCTTTGTTGATTGGTCTTATTACACCATGGGAGAAGTAAGATGGGAAGGAGGAAGGCATTGGAGGGAAAAGAAAACACTCATGTGCATAATGTGGCGCGAATTTATTGACCTACTTATGTACACTCTTGGTAGATATATGAAAATCAGCATTGCAGATGTAACAAAGATTACAAAAATATATTTAATATTAGTATGAAAGCCGAATATGAAGGATGATGAAGGGACTTCGCCATGGCCCCCAAGAACTTTTGTCTTTCTTTTTACAAATGGCTGACTGAGGGTCGCTGGAGGTGACTGGATCTATCGCCTCAAGGCAGAGCGACACGTGCTGAGGGTGGAGCCGCCCGCCCACGCCCCTCCGCCCACCCCACCCTGCCACGCCCCTCCCTGCCCCGCCCTCACACCTTATCCACTCGAGTCTGTTTTCATATCTGAAGTGTTATTGTTGGAGCAAATAATTGTATTCAACTTTTTGATATTTGTTGGAAGGATGACAAGAAGAAAAAATTCCAATGTTTTTTTCACACATGATCTGTATTTCTTTGTGTGGTTGTTATTGCTATTTTTGTTGATGTTGTTGCATTGGGCGTGGGTAGGGTAGGGCGTGCATGCGTGGGTGTGGACAGATGGGCTGCGAGCGGCCCCTGACGGACCAAGTGGCCCCGGACACCCGAGGCTTACACAGGGTTGAGCAAAGTCTTACAGGATTGCACGAAGCTGGTCACTTAATCACCGTTTGACGACGAAGACAAGACCGTCGCCTGCGTGGGCGTGGGTGTATTTGTGGACGGTGCTGATGGGCGTGTGACGTGACTGGTGTGAACATGAGTGTGAGTGTGTGTGTGTGTGTGTGTGTGTGTGTGTGTGTGTGTGTGTGTGTGTGTGTGTGTGTGTGTGTGTGTGTGTGTGTGTGTGTCTGTCTGTCTGTGTGTGTAGGGAACATGAGTGTAGGTGTTGAGTAGGTAAGGATTTGTAAACAGATTGATGTGACTAACAGTTATGAGGAAGCAGTTAGTTGTGTGTATGATGGATGTGTCAAGGTATGATGGTGTGTGTGTGTGTGTGTGTGTGTGTGTGTGTGTGTTGTGTGTGTGTGTATGAGATTGTGTCATGGTATGAGGGCATGGATGGTGAGTCATGCGGGTGTGGGTTGATGTGGGTGTGATTGAGTCATGTGCCACCGAGACCAGCGGGTGACCCACATAGCCAGGCGGCAGCGGCAGTGCCAGGCAGCGGCCCGCCTCGCCTCTTACAGGTAATCGTTCAGAACAAGGAAGTGAACCAACGGGTGAACATCAAATTTTCTGTGCTGTTTGTTGTAACATTGATGGGTAACTAAAGAATGCTTAGAGCTATTCTTTGTCCCTTTCCGAGTGTAAGGTAAGCCTTGAGCCCCGGGCAGACCACAGAGAGACTGAAGTAACACGATGTAATGGCCAACATATATATATTACTCTGACAACTCAATGAGATGCTAATTTGTAACAAACAGGTAAATCATAACAGAAACAATAATGAGAAGCAAAAGAACATAATTAGGAAAAGTATAACAAATTAACTAGTACGCTGACTTTTATTATCACAGTAAAGGAAAACAACAGTGAGAAGATTCTACCAGTTGTCCGGCCGGGGCGGGGCGGCGACCCCTCAGGTCCTCCAAGGGATGGTGTCTTGCATCCCCTGGGCCTGGATCACCCCCGGCGTCACCACTAAGGCTCGTACTGATGACTGTTATCACACGCGACTATCATGAGGCGCCCCACCCGCCCCTTCAGGACAACTCATAAATAGTCGACGGCATCAGTGATCGGCCGCCTTGTTGTAGCTCAGTGGATAACAAAATATAATTATAAGGCATCCATAACTATAGAAAAATATACGGCTTTCATATAAGATTTTTCCCGGCAGTGGAGAAGACCCTGAAGGGGGGCGCCGAGCCCGGCCTTGCTTACTGGACCTTGTAGTTGACTTGAGCGGAAACGATTTGAAACAAGAGGTCGTGGCCTTGTGCACTTCACCTGCAGGGTCAAGCCTCCACCTGATTCCCTCCCTCAGGCACACGGCGCGGCCCGGGGCGCCGCCGTGACCCGCACCCAACACTACAGGGGAAGGTCGGAGTTAGCTACTGACGTAATCCGACACGGAGCAATATTACACATGGTTAGATGAATAATCTTGAGATGAATACACATAACAACTAACAAGTATTTGATATTACATAGAATATTACACTCTTATTGCATCAGGAGCCATCCACCCCTGAGGCACCGTGGCAGTGGCCTCCGGCAGACTCCCGGACGACGTCACGTCACTCTGTCAACAGGCCACGCGCGTCGCCTTGTCTGCGGCCGGGGCCTGTATTGCGCTTGTCCCCCCCACAATACTGCATAGCAACCATAAGTGTTGAGAGCATCTTAAAGATAAGACACAGAAATCTTAGCTCAAAAACTACCCAGGGTTCCTTTTCCCGAGGCAGCAGCAGCAAAGGCTCGGTGGAGGCGGATAACCCCTTTATAGGGCATCCTTGTTGGGGAGGGACGTGGTCGCCTCCCTTAGTCGCCGGGCACCGGCCTCGCCCGCTGCCTGCAGGACAACGCTCCGTCGGGAGGCACTCGTTAAGATATTGAATATCAGTGTTTTTAGATTTATAAATATATTTCGTTTTGAACCCGTTCACAACATATATGTGTGTGTATATATATATACGTACACACATATATGTATATGTGTAATATAAAATCGACAGCAAAACATTGCTTTCCAATGTGAAAGTGACATTGCAATGTATTTGACGAGCGCCGTCCTGGCGTCTAGGAAATAAGGAGCCGAAAGGATCTCTGAAGGAAGGAGTAAGAGGGATAGTTGTACTATGTACAAGAAAGTGCTAGGGACCGCTTCATAGTACCCAGATCTCCAATCACAATGTAAATATTTTGGCAGCCGATCATAATACTATTCATGACCCTAATACAAGACCCTAAATCGCTTCCTGGAGAAGGTTTCATAAGGGCAGCGACGAGGGAGCTTGCAGCTATGTATGTACAGTGAGAGCCAACCCTTCCTGACGCGGCAGCAGCACGTCACCTCCTCCCTCGGACACCATGCCGTCACCTTCCCTCCGGTCAGGCAGCGGCCTCCACAAGGAAACTATTCTGTTTGTTTCCTGTAGTGGAGGTGTTGATGCAGTCTTCGCAGAAAACACTGGACTCCTCTCGCAGTCTGTGTGCCGGGCACGCACCAGGCATCCCCGGCGGACGGCGGACGGCGGACGCCAGATTAATGGCACCCTCATGTATTAAGTAGTACATGTACAACCTCTCCATTTGTGGACTCTGAAGACAGTGTGTACTGTGGTTTTATTTGTATGCTTGTTTATAATTATTATAGTGTCTGTTTGTGTATGTATTTACCTGGTTGTAGAATACAGGGCCCGAGCTCTACTCATGTGGCCCTGCTTCCGGTGTGTGTGTGTGTGTGTGTGTGTGTGTGTGTGTGTGTGTGTGTGTGTGTGTGTGTGTGTGTGTGTGTGTGTGTGTGTGTGTGACACTAGCCAGCTAGTGGATATGTTTGTATATAGCTCTGTATTCAGAATAACATATATAACACAGGTGCGCCTTTCTGTCAGCACGTTGGTGCCAGGCGAGCACCGGACGCAGTGGACAGGTTAGTGGATTATTTACAAACATGAGTATTGACTGCACCATAGATTAACATTGTTAATTACTCGATTCCCTTATCCATCTAACAATAGGAAGCAGTAAATAACACAAAAGACGGCTTAAGAACAAGGAGCAGGTACGACAGTGAGACATTTGTCGAGGCCGGGACTGTGGCCCGGCTCGGTCCGACGGTGCCCGGCGCGGCCCAGCGCTGCACGGGGCTTGTGGAGTCTTGACGAGGATGTGAACCCCGGCGCTCACCTCTTCCCGGGGGGCTTTGGTGCGTTGTGGATCTGGACGTGTTTGGCCAGGTGGGCCTTTTGCCGGAAGCACTTGCCACACAGCTCACAGTTGAAGGGCTTCTCGCCGGTATGGGTGCGGATGTGCACATTGACGCTGTATTTGTCCTTGAAGCCTTTGCTGCAGATGTGGCAGAAGTGCAGGAGGCGGCCCTTCACGGTGGGCTCGTCGCCCGCCATGCGTTTGGTGTACTTGCGTTTCTTGGGTTTGTGGTCTGACTGATCGGGCTTTGGAGTGTTGGCTGTGGAGAGCTTGGTGAAGGAGGCGTCCAGGCTGGTGTACTCCTCGGTGGGCGCTGGGTGGTAGTCGTAGCCCGTCGTCACGTACATGCCATTACTGCTGCTGATTTGTGTTGAGCCTCCCACGCCGTTTAGCTGTTCTGCCTTGAAGGCCGAGGTGAGGGGCGGCAGAGGCGTCATATTGGACATGAGTGTGAGAGTCTTAGCCTCGGAGATCTTGGTGAGGGGCGGCAGCTGCGAGGGACCGGCCGGCCGACGCACCGTACCCCGCAGCGCCCCCTCCAGGATGGACGACACGTCACTGCTCTGAGTGACGGCGGTGGAGTAAGGCATTGGTCCCGGGGTCATGTATGCTGCGTTGACGCCCTCCATGCCATGAGCGTCCTCCACAGGAGCCAGACCGCTGGCCCCGGGGGAATACACGAGGGTGTCGACGGCATGATCTACCAGTCGCTCAAAGTCGACGTGGTCGTGGCCGCCCTCGTTAGGTGAGGCAGTGTCCTCTAGGGACGTGGAGATCCCTGAATCACTGTATCCCGAGCAGGCGCTGACGTACGAGACGCAGTCTGAGGCTGGGGAGCGGTGGTTGTGGGACACCAGACCTTCGTAAGGCTTCTCGTTGAGAATGGAGTTGAAAAGCTCGAGGTTGTTGTGCACAGGGTTGTAGGCGGCGTCTGAGGCGTCGTGGGGACGACCCTCTGCGGTGGGGAAGGTAATAATGATGGTGTTGCCCGTGGCGCTGGTCACCACCTTCTCGGTCGTGGCGCCGCCGCCGCCGCCGCCACCGCCGCCGCCGCCGCCGTTGCCGCCACCGCCGCTGCCGCCTCCCCACATTTTGTCGCTGGTGTCCTTCTCCTTGTCGTGGGATAACACGGTCATGGAAGTCGGCGTGGACGATGTAGGGTCTGGGTAGCCTCCGTAAGACCAGGCGGGTGCCATCACGTCGACGGCCACTCCATTATTGTTGTTGTTATTATTGATATTGCGCGTGACCAGGTCATCCAGCTGCCAGCACTCGGGTCCCAGCGCGGCGCCGTTCAGGTCATACTCCGTGCACGACACCAGGTCGAAAAGGTCAGCCTTAAAGTGGTCGTGGATGGAGGGGCTGACATCCATGGTGGTGGTCGTCCACTTCCTGTAAGATAAAGACACGTCGTTAGTTGGGAGGATCAGCATGGATTAGTGAGAGGACAGGCGTCATGCTGTGTCACCTTACCAATACTGGAAAACATGAATGAAATAGCATTGTGTCTAACTTCCGTGTGTGTCAAATGTGTGGTGTGTGGCGCGCCGAGACTCAGGCCTGTGGGGAGGCTACACGGCGAGGCAGCTGTGGTGGTGGTGTTGTTTTGTTGTCCATGCTGCTGTTTGTTCTATACCGTTACTTCTATTATTACCACAACCACCACTACTTTTAAGTTTTGAAATATTGCAGCGAATACTGGCAGAACGTAATAATTGTAACAATACTTGCCAATTCTTTTATGTGATTCTGTCGATAGATTGAATTTGCCGTATAGTCTTTCCTCCTCCCTCCACCCCCCCACCAACCCTTTACCTACTTAATGATTTGCCGATTCCTATCGCGTCAACCCGATCCTTTGAATGCAGAGTCGTTCTTTAGCACACACGCGCACACACCACACACACACACCACACACACACACACACCACACACACACACCACACACACACACACACCACACAAAAACACACCACACACACACAGCACACACACACGCACACACACACACACACACACACACACACACACACAACACACACACACACACACACGCACACGCACACACACACACACTTTCCCTAAAGGATGAACAAGCATTTGCGGAAGACAACGTAAGTTCTTCAAGAAAGTGGGCTTTTTATACATTGTCTGTGGATGATGATAACCACTTGTAAGTAATTTTGGCTGACGCAAAGGTCTGCGTCGTTTGTGTTGCATTAGTCCAGATTCAAGTTTGTATTTGATAAGTGGGCAATCAAATGGAAACGTACGAACCGCCTGGAACGTCTAGCATGAATTGAGCGGTTTCACTTTCTCCTGATGGGTTGCCAGACGTCGCCGCGCCCTCGGTTCCCCGTCGGTGTAGTGGCCGCCCAGCGCACGGGCACAGCCGCCCTCTGCTGATTATGGGTTACTCGAGGCCATTGCTCGTTCATCACGAGGGATACGTAGGCGACGCAGACGCTGACAGCCGTCATAGGGAAGCTACGGCGGAAGTTTAGCAGCTCCTGTGCCTGCTGTCCGCGCCACCGCCCCTGCCCTCGCCCCTACCCATGGACTGCACGAGGCGACCTTTTTTTATTGCATTGGTTTTCTTTTTTCATCATTGACTCCGTAGTAGCATCGTGCGGGTGGCAGTGGTGGGAGTGCCCAGGCGGCCCGCGGTGGGACCACTCTGACCCACCTCTGAGTCTGACTCCCCATGACTCCGCCACTCCACACGCCCCGCCCTACACTCTTAATATTTACAACTCTATAGAAATATATAGTATTGCATTCAGTGTTACCATTTGTAAAGATGGTAGAGATCGTAATATAAAAATATATAGTATTGCATTCAGGGTTACCATTTGTAAAGATGGTAGAGATAGATAGTAAGATTTCTCTGTGATCTCTCGTGTTGGAGATTACTTTTCAGATTAAGATTCGAGCTGAGGGGAATAGGAGAGAGACCACTTTGATATTCAGGGGAGTCGTAGGATACCAGTCTGTAAGGTTCCATTTTCCATGAGGGTGTCTCACGTGGACGGTGCCTTGCAACGTCTATTCCTAAGATGATAGGTGACCAAGCCATCCACTTCACCTGATCGGATGGCAACAACACCGCGGTCACTTCCCCCTCGGAGGCTCGGACCACGACCTGAGTGATAGCGACAGAGGCACAGGGTGAGGGTGGACGGCGGGCTGGTCGTGGGGCTCGCGGCTGAAGGAGTGCTGGAGCGTAGGAAGGGAAAGACGCAAATAACTATTCCTGACGTTGAATTTCCATGTATTGTGCCACCAAGATGGATACTTATGTCAAATGTCACAAGTCGATGAAAAGAGGCCATGTTTGCTTGTGAGGGAGGAGGGAGGGAATGACTCCAACTTGGGTATTGGCAGGTGGATCGCTGGGACCTTGTACAACCTTGAGGCAGGTGGAGGGCTGGGCAAATTGTACACCCTTGAGGCAGGTGGATCGCTTGGGCTTTGTACACCCTTGAGGCAGGTGGATCGCTGGGGCTTTGTTCACCCTTGAGGCAGGTGGAGGACTGGGCTTTGTACACCCTTGAGGCAGGGGGAAGGCTGGGGCTTTGTACACCCTTGAGGCAGGTGGAGGACTGGGGCTTTGTACACCCTTGAAACAGGGGGAAGGTTGGGGCTTTGTACACCCTTGAGGCAGGTGGAAGGGGCTTTGTACACCCTTGAGGCAGGTGGAGGACTGGGGCTTTGTACACCCTTGAGGCAGGTGGAGGACTGGGGCTTTGTACACCCTTGAGGCAGGTGGAGGACTGGGACTTTGTACACCCTTGAGGCAGGTGGAGGACTGGGACTTTGTACACCCTTGAGGCAGGTGGAAGGGGCTTTGTACACCCTTGAGGCAGGTGGAAGGGGCTTTGTACACCCTTGAGGCAGGTGGAAGGGGCTTTGTACACCCTTGGTTCTCAGCTGTGTGAGGCTGTGGCGATGCAGCTGAGGTGTGTGCAGGAGGGCTTGAAGGTCCCTGGACGTAGAAGCAGCTGTGGCGTCCGTGGAAGAAAAGCGAAAGCAGAATAGCCACCACCACTTTCCCTCCGTCCCTCCCTGTCTCCTCCCCCTCCAACTCACTCTCTCCTCCACTACGTCACTCAGTACGCACGACTGGCGACTGTGTAAAAACATGCACAAGAAATACTGCGTGTAAAAACAAGCCGTCCAATGAATTCTAAAACCTTCCTAGACATCTATTCCATACGTACTTCTTTTTCAAGCTTTTAGGGTAAACTCTTTGAAATGCGCGTCAACTAGCGGGCCACCTATTGTACTATTGCGGCCAGGGCATGATTGGAAGGCGTTCTTTTCTCTTTTTTTCCCGCAATTACTTTTGTTATCAGGAAAATAACACGTTGGTCCTAAAAAAGGAAAGAAAAAAAAAAAAAAAAATCGCGACTCATCAGGTAACCGGACAAACAAAAATTTCAGCCACGCCCAATCCCCTGAAGGTAGGGTGGCGTGCGTTCCTCCGCCCCGCCTCCCCTGAGAGGTCCGGGGAGGCAGGGGAAGGAAGGCAGTGCGTAGGGCCTCTCCAGGTCACCCCAGAGCCACAGCTGGGGAGGGAAAGGCCAAGTATCTCGACCATCTGACGGGTTATTTGTCCTCTTTATATACTGTAGTCAGTAGGTGCCGAAGTATGCGATGGTGTTTATCTGTTTATCTTTAAGGGTGGAGGCATCTGGGGGGCAACGCTTTAGGAGGTGATGGAGTCATTGGATAGCGGAGGAGCACAGGAGATGGCGACTGTGATATAGGTGTAGTGGTAGTGGTAGGTGTAGTGGGTAGTGGTAGGTGTAGTGGTAGTGGTTTAGTTTATAGTTTATAGAGTTTATTGCCAAATAACAAATATATACACATAAATAAATATATACACATTTTATAGGCATTATTAGTCTGCTGAGCATGAGCTCCTTAGCAGACATAAAATCAGTTAACATAATCTAAATGCGAATACGATGACGGCAATAATTTACAAATAAAGATTAACATACAAAAATATAAACTCAGTGAAAACATGTTTTTTTATATAAAAAAAGTACCTAAATTTCAGGAGCACAAATTTACTGTATTTTCATTTTCAATCTATAAGAACTTGACTTTGTAAATTATATAAATACTGTTTAAGTTTAAATTTAAATATATTGAGATTATTTGCTGTTTTGATGTCATCTGGTAATGCGTTCCAACATTTCGGGCCAAAACAATATATAGAAAATTTGTACAGTGTTGTTCTTGGTTGTGGACATAACAAGTTAACATTGTTACCTCTGGTACCTAGGCTGTGCTGAATCATTCTAAATATTTTTCTGTGTTACTATTATCATTTAAATCATTATAATTATAGTGGTAGTGGTAGTGGTAGGGGTAGTGGTAGTGGTAGTGGTAGGTGTAGTGGTAGTGGTAGTGGTAGGTGTAGTGGTAGTGGTAGGTGTAGTGGTAGTGGTAGTGGATTGATTTAATGCCTAAAAAGGGGAATGTTAGTGGTAGTGGAGGGTTAACTTTGGATAAGAAGAGGCAGGAATAGGTAGGGAGAAGACTATATCGATGACGAAGACGAGTGGTATTTTTACGAGGGAATTATTATTAGAGTTGTGGGACCGTCAACCTGCCGCCACCACGCCAGGGCATCGCGACTTTATGTTCTTGTATACCGGATCCTGAGAGGCAACTTTCCTTCCTTTGTTACATGAAGACAAGATCTTACTCTGCCATCTTCCACCTCACAAACCTGCACACACACACACACACACACACACACACACACACACACACACACACACACACACACACACACACACACACACACACACACACACACACACACAGACACACACAGACACACACACACACACACACACACACACACACACACACACACACACACACACACACACACACACACACACACACACACACACACACACACACATTAATATGGCGAGAAGACAGCACAATCTTCGCAAAAACTAGTGAACACACAATTGGGTGAGTTGATTTATGCAAATCTACTTCTTTTCGTAGTGTTTTTGCCTCGTTGCTAGCGAGTTCTCGTAACACGGTGTTCACATGATGCTGTAAAACGCCTTGAGGTATATCGTGTTCTCCTAAAGGCAAGAACATATGAGACTATACTAGAACAGACTTTATAGTAGTAAACCTTCCATGAGAGTCAAGTTAAAGAGCGTCACTTTATCATAACAATAAAAAACTCGTGATTTGTGAATGTTAGTGTGTTATTTTGGTATTTAGATTGTTGTTTATGTTATGTGTGTGTGTGTGTGTGTGTGTGTGTGTGTGTGTGTGTGTGTGTGTGTGTGTGTGTGTGTGTGTGTGTGTGTGTGTTTAGCAAAGTAAATGTTGAAGTTTAAATATAAAAGGAAACATCAAGTAACGATATACAGAAACAACACACACACACACACACACACAC
>JACEEZ010016852.1:692500-712500 GCA_016584305.1 Chionoecetes opilio
AAGAGGGAAAGTGCAAAGCAAGCACATTAGTTTATTGTTGTTACCGAGTGAAGAAAAGAAAAGAAAAGAAGAAAAAAAACTTGCTTGTACAGTATGTTGATTGTGATCAAAAAAAAAAGTAGGAAATTATGAACAAGAAGAAGGCTGAGGTTATTCACCCGCCACCCACGGGTCTCGAAGTGGGGAAAAAATGTGATTACAAGACAAAGAGAATAAGAGGACGGAGGAAAAAGGTCTGTCGGCGAGATGAAAGAAAGAAAATTATTATCTTTGCTATGATGAACACTTCTAGTAATGAAGAAAAAAAGAGAGAGAGAGAGAGAGAGAGAGAGAGAGAGAGAGAGAGAGAGAGAGAGAGAGAGAGAGAGAGAGAGAGAGAGAGAGAGAGAGAGAGAGAGAGAGAGAGATGGTGGTGGTGGTGATTTGGTAGTAGTGGTAGTGATGGTGGTAGTTCCGGTCGTGGCAGTAGTGGTGGTGCCTGCCCCCCCCCCCCCCCCCCCCGAAACCTACCACCACCACCACTACCGGTCAGACAACTTTCACACAAGCTAGTAGCGTGTTTTTGCCCTCCTCCTCCTTCTCCTATTCCTCCTCCTACAGTACTCCTACTCCTCCTACTCCTCCACCACAATTATTATCACTACCACCACCTCCTCCTCCTCCTCCTCCTCCTCCTCCTCGTATTACGGCAAATGACAATGTGTGTAAGAATGAGGAAGAAGATGAATACTTTTGATTGTTCCAGAAAAAGAAAGAGAGGAAGAGGAAGCAGAAGACAGCGGGAGAAGAAGAAAAAAGGAAAATATCATGATAGTGATGTAGATGAAATAGCGATTATAACGATGATAAAAAGTAGGACAAGATGGAGGAGGAGGAGGAGGAGGAGGAGGAGGAGGAGGAGGAGGAGGAGGAGGATATCTTACCTCAATTTTACTACTTTGGTACGCGGAAAGAAAAACACTAAAAGAGGAAAAAAAAATAAAGGAAAAGAAAAATGACAGTGGATGGAATTTAGCTCTTAGTGCCACAGACCGAAGCAGCGCGTGAAGCTTCATGAACTATGGCTGGAACTGCTCAGTGTGAAATGAAGCCTCGTAGACTGTATGAGTGAGTGGGTGAAGAATGAAGCACTGAATGAAATGAACTGATGTAGCGTTTGAATTATTAGTAACACACACGCAGACACAGACACACACACATGCACACAGACACACACACATACACACAGACACACACACATACACACAGACACAGACACACACACATACACACAGACACAGACACACACACATACACACAGACACAGACACACACACAGACACAGACACACACACATACACACAGACACAGACACAGACACAGACACATACACACAGACACAGACACAGACACAGACACACACACATACACACAGACACAGACACAGACACAGACACATACACACAGACACAGACACAGACACAGACACATACACACAGATACAGACACACACACACAACACAGACACACACACATACACAGACACAGACACAGACACACACACAGACACAGACACAGACACAGACACACACACATACACACAGGCACAGACACACACACATACACACACTCATTCATCATATCGACACGTAACATAAGAACATAATTAAGAGTAATTATCCTATGAACTACAGTAATTAAAGAAAGAAGATGGAGGGGGAGGAGGAGGAGGTAAGAGAGGGAGGGGCTGGAGAGAAGGAAGGAGGAGGAGGAGGAAAGCTATAATCACTTCAGGACAATTAACTCTTTTAATTGTTGATTTAATGTAGAATTGTCATCACTTCAGGACAATTAACTCTTTTAATTGTGTTCCTGGCTCGGGAGGTGAACATTCTGTGTGTGTTAAGAGGCGATCTCCTGGCTTAGACAGACTCAAGATCGTTGGGGATAAAAGTCTTGAAGAAAAATCTGTTATGTGATTTTTTAGCCTCACCTCAGCGACGAGCCATTAATGCCGTGATTATGAAGCACCTCTGTGTGTGTGTGTGTGTGTGTGTGTGTGTGTGTGTGTGTGTGTGTGTGTGTGTTACTAGAGTTACACGGTTAATATTCAGTTTTAGCTTAAGTTATGTGCAGTATTTTATATAATTACTTATTGGACCATAAATTGATGTTATTGTGCTTGTAATCTTAGTATCTGTGTGTGGTGTGTGTGTGTGTGTGTTATGAAGCAGGTATCCGCGGCGGCGTGGTTGGATGTCCCATTAGTCTGGGCGCCGTGCGTTGCGCCACGGTTTACGAGACGCCTCACCCGCGGCCGGTCACGACTGCCGCGGCGCCCACCCCCCCCCCCCCCCCACCACACACACAGCGGAGCCGCCAGGTGGGGAAGGCGAATGTAGGACAACATGGCACAGGAAAGCACAGGAAAGAATAGCACAGGAAAAAATGGCATAGGAAATAGTGGCACAGGAAATAGTGGCACAGGAAATAGTGGCACATTCTTCAGACTATTTCTTCTAGGCTTTTTTTTCTGGTGCCTTTTTTTCCAAGTACCGGGTGAGGCCTGCAACTCTTTACCTCACATAAAGGCGTCTCAGTGCTATATATCCACGCCTGAACCCTAAATCCTTTGCCTCATGATGCCGCCCCTACAGAAACACCGCGCCCTCCCTCCTTCACCCATACAGACTCCACAGGGCGCCACCTACACGGATTACACCATAAGAAGCCGGATACTAATTTTATTGTTATCGGGATGTATCAAGGCGATCGTTAGGTGGAGGAGTTGCTTAGTGTTGCGTGTCTTCCATTGCCCAGCGGGTGATAGGAACTCAGATAGGAAGCAGCGGGTGATAGGAACTCAGATAGGAAGCAGCGGGTAATAGGAACTCATGATAGGAAGCAGTGGGTGATAGGAACTCATGATAGGAAGCAGCGGGTGATAGGAACTCAGATAGGAAGCAGCGGGTGATAGGAACTCATGATAGGAAACAGCGGGTGATAGGAACTCAGATAGGAAGCAGCGGGTGATAGGAACTCAGATAGGAAACAGCGGGTGATAGGAACTCATGATAGGAAACAGCGGGTGATAGGAACTCAGATAGGAAGCAGCGGGTGATAGGAACTCATGATAGGAAGCAGCGGGTGATAGGAACTCAGATAGGAAGCAGCGGGTGATAGGAACTCATGATAGGAAGCAGCGGGTTATAGGAACTCATGATAGGAAGCAGCGGGTGATAGGAACTCAGATAGGAAACAGCGGGTGATAGGAACTCATGATAGGAAGCAGCGGGTGATAGGAACTCAGATAGGAAGCAGCGGGTGATAGGAACTCAGATAGGAAGCAGCGGGTGATAGGAACTCAGATAGGAAACAGCGGGTGATAGGAACTCAGATAGGAGCGCGGGTTATAGGAACTCAGATAGGACGCAGCGGGTGATAGGAACTCAGATAGAAGCAGGGGTCATAGAACTCGAAGAACCAGCGGTGAAGGACCATGATAGGAACGGGGTGATAGGACATCATGATAGAAAGCACGGTGAAAACAATGGGAACACGGGAAGGAAACTCGATAGGAAGCAGCGTGGGATAGGATCAGATAGTGAGCAGCGGGGATAGAATCATGATAGGAACAGCTGGTGATAGGGTCAAGATAGGAACATGGGTGATAGGAATCAGTAGGAGCAGCGGAGAATAGGAACTCATATAGGAAGCAGCTGGTGATAGGAACTCAGATAGGAAGCAGTGGGGATAGGAACTAGATAGGAAGCACGGGTTATAGGAATCAGATAGGAACTGGGTGATAGGAACTCATAGGTTCAGCGGTGATAACTCAGATAGAACACGGGTGATAGGAACTCGATGTAAGCAGCGGTATAGGAACTCATGATAGAACAGCGTGATAGGACTCCTAGAACCCGCGGTGATAGGAATCAGATGGGAAACAGCGGGGATAGAGCTCAGATAGGAACAAGCGGTTATAGAACTCATGATAGGAAGCAGCGGTGATAGGAACCATGATAGAAGCGCGGTGATAGAATTCTGATAGGAAGCAGCGGGTGATAGGAACTCAGATAGGAAGCAGCTGTGATAGGAATCATGATAGGAAGGCAGGGGTGTACTCAGATGCCCAGCGGGTGATAGGAACTCATGATAGGAAGCAGCGGGTGATAAGAACTCAGATAGGAAGCAGCGGTGATAGGAACTCAGATAGGAAGCAGCGGGTGATAGGAACTCATGATAGGAAGCAGCGGGTGATAGGAACTCAGATAGGAAGCAGCTGGTGATAGGAACTCATGATAGGAAGCAGCGGGTGATAGGAACTCAGATAGGAAGCAGCGGGTGATAGGAACTCAGATAGGAAGCAGCGGGTGATAGGAACTCAGATAGGAAGCAGCGGGTGATAGGAACTCAGATAGGAAGCAGCGGGTGATAGGAACTCAGATAGGAAGCAGCGGGTGATAGGAACTCAGATAGGAAGCAGCGGGTCATAGGAACTCATGAGAAGGGTGCTGATGTGCTTTTAAAGACTCAGCTGACCTGACATTAGATGAACGATATTGTCCACGAATGTCGGACAAAATAAAAAGAAAAGGATCGTAAGGTAACATAATAACAACGTAACTTATAGTAACTTATAGTAACTTTTTTTTATAGTACTTTCCTTGTCTTTATACTTCCGATTGCCATTGAATTGTGAAGAGCTTGGTTTGAAGAGCCTATATAGAGCCTTTGAGGTATTCCTATGTATTCATATATACTATTGGTTATGTGAACACTCGGTAACAACAAAGCATCGAACTCTACTTATTACATACCAATCCCAAACCTGAACCTTTCTCTCTACATATGTGGCGACCCTGATGACAGTAGGGGAGAGTGGGGCAGGTTGCATCGAGGGTAGGTTGCATCATTGCCTCTAACTCGCATGTTATCACACGTACATCGTCTTAATACTACTACTACTACTACTACTACTACTACTACTACTACTACTACTACTACTACTACTACTAACTACTACTATAAACTACTACTACTACTACTACTACTACAACTACAACAATAATAATAATAAAAAAAGTTCATGCGAGTTAGAGGCAATGATGCAACCCTACCCTCGACCCAACCTGCCCCGCTCTGCCCTAGCTAGTGTGATGATGCAACCCTACCCTCGATGCAACCTGCCCCGCTCTCCCTCTAGTGTGATGATGCAACCTACCCTCGATGCAACCTGCTCCGCTCTCCCTCTAGTGTGATGATGCAACCCTACCCTCGATGCAACCTGCCCCGCTCTCCCCCACACCACTACTTACCTTGCTCCTACCTGTCGCTAATGAGGTGTTCTGTGCATGCCTTCTGCTGTCCACTCTACTTACAGGGCAGACCAGGTATTGTTTTGAGGACGCATGGGTTATTAGTGGATTAGTGGAACATGGCTGGGCTCAAAAAACTGGTTCATCCTAATTAGGAATGCCAGTGATCGGTTTAATAAGGGTAGCCTGTATCAGATGTATGTATGTGTGTGTGTGTGTGTGTGTGTGTGTGTGTGTGTGTGTGTGTGTGTGTGTGTGTGTGTGTGTGTGTTTATGTGTGTATGTACCCTCGCTGCGTCCTTTCGTAGTGTCGCCTGTCAGTCTTCACAGTGTTTTTGTCGCTACTTTAGGATGCGAATGTAGGGCGACAAAAGTTAATTAATTCTGATTTTACAGCAGAGTTCACTTCATGCTTGCCTGCTTTCTGTGTGTGTGTGTGTGTGTGGTGTGTGTGTGTGTGTGTGTGTGTGTGTATATGTGTGTGTGTGTGTGTGCATGTGTGTGTCTCAATCTCTTCTTAATCACCTGTTAATTACCGAGTGAGATAACAGTGTGGGGACTGCTTAAAGGGGGGGGGGGGGCAGGAGGAGGAAGGGGGGCAAGCCACAAAGGCGTGTTTATTCTTATCCATAAAAAGGCAACGAAAAAATAAAAGAAAGATTATTTGTCTTGCGCCGCGTAAGACAATTAGTGTCTTAATGTCTATTGTCAATTAATGTCTAATGTCTTCCGCCGCGTTAATGGAAGGCGGGAAACATGCCCCCCCCCCCCCTCACACATACACACACACACATATTACTAAACACTTAACGCGGCGGGAGATTATAATGTGTGTGTGTGTGTGTGTGTGTGTGTGTGTGTGTGTGTGTGTGTGTGTGTGTGTGTGTGTGTGTGTGTGTGTGTGTGTGTTTCAAAAGCTAGTGAGTAAACGAGAAAGCGAATTTTTCATGTAAGGTTTTTTTTCCTCTCCTCCACGACAGCTATTTTATTTATTTTCTTCTGACTCCTTTTTTTTTCTCAACTTTAAGACTCCGGGAACTGACCATTACGGATTGTGGTTTTTACTTTCTTTATTGGCTTGTATTTCTTTAGGAGGACGATGAAATAAAATGGGAGGGGGAGTGACGACGTTCAGACCCCCTTCCAGCCCTCCCCCCTTCCCTCCCTCCCTTCCTAACCTGTATTTACACCTGTACAATTACACACACACACACACACACACACACACACACACACACAACACACCACACACACACACACACACACACACACACACACACACACACACACACACACGTAACAATAAGCAGAACCGGGAAGTGATGATGTTAAGTAATATATGCCCGTTTATTGACTTTTTTCTTCTTCACCACTTTCATCTCAAGAGTCATACAGTAGTAGCAGGAGCAGCATCTTCGAACTGGTGGAAGAGTGAAAGCGGCAGCAGCAGGCTTTGTGAGGTGGCCTGGCGGTTTTTCAATGGTGTGGGGGGGGGAGAGAGGGAAGAGGGAGGGAGGGAGGAAGGAGTCAGAAATTAGTCTGTACCTTGTTATTTAGCTGTGTTTCTGTTATTGTCGTAGTTTTTTCTGATTGGCTGACGACTTCGAGAGAGAGAGAGAGAGAGAGAGAGAGAGAGAGAGAGAGAGAGAGAGAGAGAGAGAGAGAGAGAGAGAGAGAGAGAGAGAGAGAGAGAGAGAGAGAGAGAGAGAAGATAAGATAAGATTTTCATCCTATCTATACACTGCAAGTACCAACTACAAGGTTATTGACTATACAAAGCGCCACCACGTCAGCACGAACTAGGCGGACTCGAACCGCTGACCGAAGAGAGAGAGAGAGAGAGAGAGAGAGAGAGAGAGAGAGAGAGAGAGAGAGAGAGAGAGCGCCCACATCACGGAAATAAGCTAGTTAGTTATAATATTTGTATGGGTGTGGGTGATAGAAATATTGCGAGGTGTTCATAGGGAAAGAAACACGATCACATTTTGTACATACTAAATACTTGCACGACTCCGCGTTGTATATAAGTAATAATTCATATTTTTACTGTTAACTTGATACATATGCTCGTAAATTTACTGCATTTATAGAAATAGAGAAAAATATGTTATGGCTTTAAAACCTTGAATGAACTAGTGATCTTGTTAACTTGTTTCACTGATTTTTTTTTCACTGATCTTCACTTGTTTCAGTTATCTTCATGGCTTCAGAGATTTTTTCTTTTCCTACAATGCTGCACGATCGGCAAGGTAGGAATAGTTTTTACCTTTTTTTAGTGTTACTGAGCTGATGCATCGACAGTGTCACTATATAATCAACCTGTCTCGTCCGTAACTATCAGCCCATCTCTCATGTATTTTCCTGGTATATTTTTTGAAGGCACACGTTCGTAATTAATCAAAAAAAATGTTTTCACGCTCAAGTAAGGATGTTATGAGAGAAGGAAAAGTTAATTAATATTCATTTATTTTTATCCTCACCACTGAATCATTAACGTCGAATATGTGAACTTTATTTTCGGATATTAAAACTTTTGCGATTTTTTTTTTTTGTGTGTGTGTGTGTGTGTGTGTGTGTGTGTGTGTGTGTGTGTGTGTGTGTGTGTGTGTGTGTGTGTGTGTGTGTGTGTGTGTGATAGGCAATTAGTTTCCTTCCAAGAGTGACAAATAGCCTTTTAACTCTTCTCATTTGCAGATTTTCTTTTACTTTTCCTCCTCCTTCTTCTTCCTCCTCCTTCCTCTCTTCCTCCTTCTTCCTCTCTTCCTCCTTCTTCTTCCTCCTCCTTCCTCTTCTTCCTCCTCCTCCTCCTCCTCCTCCTCCTCCTCCTCCTCCTCCTCCTCCTCCTCCTCCTCCTCCTCCTCCTCCTCCCGCAGAAAACTGCGAACTCATACAAAGTGATCTCGACAAACTATCAGACTGGAGTGATAAATCTATATTAATAAAAGCGAAAGTGTGTCTGTGTGTGTGTGTGTGTGGTATAGGTTCCGCCCCCCGTGGCGCAAACACCTCATATGGCACATTTTTGGAATCGGGTTGACCAGGGGAAGGTCATAAGCCCACTTATGAGATGATCCGATCACTTTTTTTTTTTTTTTTTTTAGCAGCCTATTAGCGAGAATTGTGAAAACAAAAGTAGGTTGCGAGAATTGAGGAAGCCTTGATGTAGGGTGATGGGTAATGGGTGAGTGAATGGGTGGGGTGATGGGTAATGGGTGTGGGGTGATGGGTGAGTGAATGGGTTGGGGGTGATGGGTGATGGGTGAGGGAATAGGTGGGGGGTGATGGGTAATCTATAATAATATAAGCAAAAGTGTGTCTCTCTGTCTGTCTGTCTGTCTGTCTGTGTGTGTGTGTGTGTGTGTGTGTGTGTGTGTGTGTGTGTGTGTGTGTGTCTGGTATAGGTTCCGCCCCCCGTGGCGCAATCAACTCATATGGCACATTTTTGGAACCGGGTTGACCAGGGGAAGGTTTTAAGCCCAATTATGAGATGATCCGATCTTTTTTTTTTTTTTTTTTTAGCAGCCTATTAGCGATAATTGTGGAAAAAAAAGTGGGTTGCGAGAATTGAGGAAACCTTGATGTAGGGTGATGGGTAATGGGTGAGTGAATGGGTGGGGTGATGGGTAATGGGTGTGGGGTGATGGGTGAGTGAATGGGTGGGGGGTGATGGGTTGGGGGTGATGGGTGATGGGTGAGGGAATAGGTGGGGGGTGATGGGTAATCTATAATAATATAAGCGAAAGTGTGTCTGTCTGTCTGTCTGTGTGTGTGTGTGGTATAGGTTCCGCCCCCCGTGGCGCAAACACCTCATATGGCACATTTTTGGAATCAGGTTGACCAGGGGAAGGTCATAAGCCCATTTATGAGATGATCCGATCAGTTTTTTTTTTTGTTTTTTTAGCAGCCTATTAGCGAGAATTGTGAAAACAAAAGTGGGTTGCGAGAATTGAGGAAGCCTTGATGTAGGGTGATGGGTAATGGGTGAGTGAATGGGTGGGGTGATGGGTAATGGGTGTGGGGTGATGGGTGAGTGAATGGGTGGGGGGTGAT
The DNA here is from genome assembly GCA_016584305.1 of Chionoecetes opilio. Classification (NCBI taxonomy): domain Eukaryota; kingdom Metazoa; phylum Arthropoda; class Malacostraca; order Decapoda; family Majidae; genus Chionoecetes; species Chionoecetes opilio. The sequence goes on from JACEEZ010016852.1 coordinate 701,848, forward strand.
GGGTTGGGGGTGATGGGTGATGGGTGAGGGAATAGGTGGGGGGTAATGGGTGAGTGAATGGGTGTGTGGTGATGGGTAATGGGTGAGTGAATGGGTGGGGGGTGATGGGTAATGGGTGAGTGAATGGGTGGGGGGTGATGGGTAATGGGTGAGTGAATGGGTGGGGGGAATACATACATTTCTACATCCATGATTTCAGGAAAGTTAGAAGGGGCTATCTGGAGAGTCCATGTTTGGTGGGCCGAAGGCCCACCAAACACAGGTGGTGGGCCGAAGGCCCACCAATAGCCCTCCGCAGGAGTTAGCCAAAAAGTCCGCCCGGAGGGCGGCTTTGCGGCTAGTGGCTATTAAAATTCAATTCCGATAAATGTAAAGTAATGCATATAGGCAACGATAACCTCAAATATAACTATCAAATGCAAAATAAATCGTTAACTGAAGTACAGCAGGAAAAGGATTTAGGTGTCATCATCAGTAATGATCTGAAAACCAGTTCGCATTGCCTAGCTGCCAGTAAAAAGGCAAATATGATGTTGGGCTTTATTAAACGTAACTTTGAACATAAAACTCCGAAAGTAATGACACAATTATACACGTCCTTGGTTAGGCCGCACTTGGAATATGCCGTTCAATTCTGGTCGCCCTGTTTCGTAAAAGATCAAGCCAAATTGGAATCAGTGCAAAGAAGAGCAACCAAACAAATTCCATTTCTGAGAAATTCATCTATGAAGAGAGACTGCGGAAACTTAATATGTTTTCCTTAAAGGATCGTAGAATCCGTGGGGACTTGTTAGAAACCTTTAAGATCCTAAAAGGTTTTGATGTCATTAATCAAGAGAACCTATTCGAGCTTTCAACTCAAGTGACAACAAGAAATAATGGTTTAAAACTAAACGGTCAACGTTGCATCACCGATCTCCGTAAAAATTATTTCAATGTTAGAGTCGTTGATCGATGGAACAAGTTACCAGCAAATGTTGTCGGAGCCAACACAATAACTACATTCAAAAACAGACTTGACGCGCACTGTAAAGTAAATGGGTATTGATAGTGCGAATTCGTATCTAGTCCCCCGTATCGATTAGTTGTAGTGGTAGTGGTAGTTGTAGTTAGTATTTTTCATATCCTATCATTCTGCACTATGAAACTTCCATGTTCCTATCCTCTTTAGGGACATGGTATCATTTTCCAACTGTTTTCTAACAAGTAGTTGATAGTTAGAAGTATGTAGTTCAGCAGATACCCTCGCTATGGACCAATAGGTCTCCTGGTGTCTGTTACTCCTATGTAATCCTATGTAATCCTCCTTTGGGTGCAGCATCGGGTGACCCCCAGTGAGGCACAAAAGGTCACGGGGAGAAGGCAAAGGTCGAGGTTTTCTTTGTTTACATCCCTCTCTTCTCTCTCTCCCCCTCCCTCTCACCTATTTCCCCCTCCCTCTCATCCCCTCTTACCCCTACCTCTCATCCCCTCTCGGCCTCCCTCTCACCCCTAAACTCTTCCCTCTCACTTCGATATTTTTTCCCTTCAGACTTTTAACGTTTTTTTCATATATTTTGGATTTGTTGTGTATTTACGTGTGTGTCATCTAAATAAACTACTCCAAAAAAATTTAGTCATCATTATCATCATTATTACTATTACACTGCTTGAGAAAACCTGATGATGATGATAATGATTTATATATAGATAGTGAGTGAGGGAGGAAAAGCGACAAGGCTAGACGTGTTATGAGTAAAGGTGTGTGAGGATGGATGAGCATGGATGGCGCTTGGGTGATCAGGAGTGAATAGAGGGAAGGATGAAAGGGATGGGAAGGTGAGGGAAGGCAGGTAATGCATGCGAATGAGGGAGTGAGGTAATTAGGAAGACAAGTGGAGGGAGGAACAGGTGCTAGGTCAAAGGAAGAAAAAAAAAGGGGGTGGATGATAAAAGCTGTGATTATTTGACCGGATAGTTGACGCAAGACGAAATGAGAGAGAATGGGAGAGGAAACAGAACGAATGAATGGGACAGTAAACAGTGATAGAATGGGAGAGTAGATAGAAGGAGTCAAAGGAAGGAAGAGAAAACGGGTAGGAATGATAAATACTGCGATTATGTGACCGGATAGTTGACAAATGGAGAGAGAGAATGGGAGAGGAGATATAAAGAGAGACTGGGAGAGGAGACAGAGAGAGAATGGGAGAGGAGACAGAGAGAGAATGGGAGAGTAGACAGAGAGAGAATGGGAGAGGAGACAGAGAAAGAGAAAAGGAAAGTAGACAAAGAAAAAAAAGGAGAATATGCAGATAGAAAGAATAGGAGACGAGGGACAACAAAGAGTAAACAAAAGAGAAAATGAGAGTAAACAGAGAGATAGAATGGAAGAGGAGGAACAACAAGGAATAAAATAAATTAGAAAAGTCTTGGACAGGTGGGATGACAGGAAAGGAGACAGGTGAGAAAAGTCTGAAAGGTGACATTAGCAAGCCTGAGGAAGGACTGAAAGGTGACATTAGCAAGCCTGAGGAAGGACTGAAAGGTGACATTAGCAAGCCTGAGGAAGGACTGAAAGGTGACATTAGCAAGCCTGAGGAAGGACTGAAAGGTGACATTAGCAAGCCTGAGGAAGGACTGAAAGGTGACATTAGCAAGCCTGAGGAAGGACTGAAAGGTGACATTAGCAAGCCTGAGGAAGGACTGAAAGGTGACATTAGCAAGCCTGAGGAAGGACTGAAAGGTGACATTAGCAAGCCTGAGGAAGGACTGAAAGGTGACATTAGCAAGCCTGAGGAAGGTCTGAAAGGTGACATTAGCAAGCCTGAGGAAGGACTGAAAGGTGACATTAGCAAGCCTGAGGAAGGACTGAAAGGTGACATTAGCAAGCCTGAGGAAGGAAGATAATAAGCCTACAGGTGCTATAGGCTCCAACGTAAAAAAAAAAAAAAAAAAGAAGCATATAAGTTATAGTTAGGGGAGAGCGGGGCAGGTTGCATCGAGGGTAGGTTGCATCATTGCCTCTAACTCGCATTAACTTTTTTGTATTATTATTATTGTTGTAGTTGTAGTAGTAGTAGTAGTTTATTGTAGTAGTAGTAGTATTAAGACGATGTACACACGTGTGATAACATGCGAGTTAGAGGCAATGATGCAACCTGCCCCGCTCTCCCCTACCTGCAAAAGGAAGAACAAGAAAAGGGGAATGATAAAAGCTGTGATTATTTGACCGGATAGTTGACAAAAGGAGACATAATAGAAAGAGAAAGAGAGAGAGAGAGAGAGAGAGCCTACAGATGCTATAGGCTCCAACGTAAAAAAGAAGAAGAAGCATATAAGTTATAGTTACCTTCGGGCTCGGGCGTCGAGGTATCTTAGGTCAGGGTGGTGACGGGCCAGTCTGGTCTCCTCTACCACACCTGCGGAAATATCACCTGTTACTCTTTAATTAACGAGACCACCAATACCCCCCCTCCCACTACAGGCCCAAAGAGGTCAGGTCACGCTATATGTACCCCGTGAACCTTTGCTTGAGGCGAGAAACGGTCACCAACAAACAACCCAAAGAAATAAACTGAAATAACTCAAAAGACAAATGAAAATGAATATCAACCAGAGGCAACTTGTTTATATTTTATGTTTTCTCCATCAAAAGTTGTCCAAAGTATGAAAAGTTGCTGTGTTTTCCCAGACGTAATCTTGGGCAGTAAAACTTTTAGGGGTTCTAACTTATAAGGATCTCGTCGCCATACGCCCACCCGTTCCGCCCTCTGAACCCAACCAACTTCGCAGATAAAAGAGTAGCAGTGATTCGCCTCCTTCCCTCCCTCGCTCCATCATAACGCTTATTTTTTTTTCCTCCATTCTTCCCACATTGCTCTCTTTCCTCTGACCTCCTCCTCCTCCTTCTCCTTCTCCTCCTCCTCCTCCTCCTCCTCCTCCTCCTCCTCCTCTCCTCCTCCTCTCTCCTCCTCCTCCTCCTCCTCCTCCTTCCTCCTCCTCCTCCTCCTCCTCCTTCCTCCTCTCTCCTCTCCTCCTCCTCCTCTCCTCTTCCTCCTCCTCCTCCCTCCTCCTCCTCCTCCTCCTCCTCCTCCTCCTCCTCCTCCTCCTCCTCCTCCTCCTCTCCTCCTCCTCCTCCTCCTCCTCCTCCTCCTCCTCCTCCTCCCCCATTCTTCGTGTCCTCTATACTCTCATATCAACACACACACACACACACACACACACACACACACACACACACACACACACACACACACACACACAGACACACACACACACCACACACACACACACACACACACACACACACACACACACACACACACACACACACACACACACACACACACATACACACACTTTCACCGGCCGTTTATCAAGATACAGCCGCGGATAATGCAAGGCAGGAAGACAAACAGTATTATGAATGAAAGAACAAAGACACCATAGCCGGAAACTGAAAACTTAGTGCTACTTTTAAAGAGAGAGAGAGAGAGAGAGAGAGAGAGAGAGAGAGAGAGAGAGAGAGAGAGAGAGAGAGAGAGAGAGAGAGAGAGAGAGAGAGATACCGTTATGGATTAAAAGAAGGACAAGAAAGATGATGGTGGTGATGACAAGAATAATGACAGTAAAAGATATATGTTGACCTTTGCCACTGTACTCATCTCCGTCTCTTTACCCTTTAAATATGCATGGTGAATGATAGCAAGGCGATTCATTTAGTGATATCTGTACTGGCTTTTGAAACGTACGTGTATTATTCATGTTTCACGGGGTAATATTTCGATAAGCTAACTGGATGCCTGTTGTTTACTGTCTCTGTTCTTTTATTTCTCATAATTTCTCTTCATTGTTTGTTATTTTCTTATCTTTTCTATTCTCTCCTCCTTTCTTTGGTCCCTGCCTTCTCGTGTTTCTCCTCGTCTTCCTTCTCTTCATCCTGCTTCTTGAGTTCCAATTTTTCATGCTCCCCACCCTTCCTCCTCCTCCTCCTCCTCCTCCTCCTTATCCTCCTCCTCCTCCTCTCCTCCTCCTCTCTCCTCCTCCCTCCTCCTCCCTCCTCCTCCTCCTCCTCCTCCTCCTCCTCCTCTCCTCCTCCTCCTCCTCCTCCTCCTCCTCCTCCTCACACATCATTGTTGAATCCGTTATCTTTCTCTTTCACAATAGAGCGATGGAGCGAGGATGGATGGGAGGGAAAGAGGAAGAGGAGGAGGAGAAGGAAAGAGGGAAGGAGGGGAAGGAAAAAGGGATGGAGGAAAGAGAGCAAGGTTAGGAGGAGACGGAGTTACTGGTGAGGAAGAGAAGGGGGAGAGGGAATAGTTGTAGGGTAGAAGTTAATAAGACAAATGTATGAGGAGGAGGAGGAGGAGGAGGAGGAGGAGGAGGAGGAGGAAGAAGAAGAGAGAAATAAAATGAATAAGGAGAGAGAAAAGAAGGAAGAGGAAGAAAATAGGAAAAAAAAAAGTGTCAAGGAAGTATATTTTTCCTCTTTTCTGAGAACAGGCGACTAAAAATTACATGCGATTCCTTTACAAGCTGTGGAGGTGTGGCGTTATCGGCTGGCTGGGTGGGTGAAGAAGTTGAGGACGGGGTGTAGGAGTGGAGGGAGAGGTGGTAGAGAGGGGAGGGGAGGAAAGGTAGTGGAAAAAAGAGGGTAGGTGGTTGGGAAGAAATAAAGTTGGAGGGAAGGGACTGGAAAAGGTGGTGGGGAGGGGAGAAGGAAGGTTGTAGGGGGAGGAGGGATTGGTGGTGGGGAGGGGAGAAGGAAGGTTGTAGGGGGAGGAGGGATTGGTGGTGGGGAGGGGAGAAGGAAGGTTGTAGGGGGAGGAGGGATTGGTGGTGGGGAGGGGAGAAGGAAGGTTGTAGGGGGAGGAGGGATTGTTTGGGGGGGAAGGGGAGAAGGAAGGTTGTAGGGGGGGGGAGGGATTGGTGGTGGGGAGGGGAGAAGGAAGGTTGTAGGGGGAGGAGGGATTGGTGGTGGGGAGAGGGTAAAGGGTGGGGAATGACATGTAGGGGGTAGAGATTCACTGCCTCATATAAATTTTTGCTGATATGAAGCGAAAAGGCATCAATTTATGTGTGTGTGTGTGTGTGTGTGTGTGTATCTACAAGCTGCTCTTTTTGTACGTATTTACACTATATTACATTCCTATGGTCTATTGTTGCTTGCTGTCTTGTTTAAACTTGTTGATGTGATGGTTGATGGGTATGGTAGTGGTGATGGTGGTAGGCATGAACTAGGAAAGAAAGTACAGATTCCTTATGGTGGTGGTGATGGTCGTGACAGTGATGGTGGTGATGGTGGTGGTGGTGTTATCGCGGCGTTGGGTGTGGGTGAAGAGGAGGAGGAAGGTTGGGGTGAGTGAGGGCCGATGGCAGTGTTCCAGGAAGGGAAGAGAGGGGAAGGGGAGGGGAAAGATGTATGTTGCTATTGATGTGGTAAAGAGGCGGATGTGGCGGTCATGGGCGGTTGTGTTAGGAATGAAATAAAAGAAAAAGGTTTAAGTTATTTCGGCGAAGCATGAGAAAGATTTTTGAGTGTAAGTGGAGAGAGAGAGAGAGAGAGAGAGAGAGAGAGAGAGAGAGAGAGAGAGAGAGAGAGGAGAGAGAAGAGAGAGAGGAGAGAGAGAGAGAGAGAGGAGAGAGAGGAGAGAGAGGTAATCAAAGAAACACTTAACAAATCCCCGAACTAAGAGTCTTTCAATGAATAAATAAAAGTTAGATTTGCAAGTTGTTAAAGAGGCACTGACAACAAGATGACTCAATTTTGGTGCTGGAATGGCTATCTCAGGGGCTGGAACGGCTATCTCAGGTGCTGGAATGGCTATCTCAGGGGCTGGAATGGCTATCTCAGGGGCTGGAATGGCTATCTCAGGGGCTGGAATGGCTATCTCAGGTGCTGGAATGGCTATCTCAGGGGCTGGAATGGCTATCTCAGGGGCTGGAACGGCTATCTCAGGTGCTGGAATGGCTATCTCAGGGGCTGGAACGGCTATCTCAGGGGCTGGAACGGCTATCTCAGGGGCTGGAACGGCTATCTCAGGGGCTGGAACGGCTATCTCAGGGCTGGAATGGCTATCTCAGGGGCTGGAATGCTATCTAGGGGCTGGAAGGCTATCTCAGGGGCTGGAACGGCTATCTCAGGTGCTGGAATGGCTATCTCAGGGGCTGGAATGGCTATCTCAGGGGCTGGAACGGCTATCTCAGGGGCTGGAACGGCTATCTCAGGGCTGGAACGCTATCTCAGGGGCTGAACGGCTATCTCAGGCTGGATAGCTATCTCAGGTGCTGGAACGGCTATCTCAGGGGCTGGAACGGCTATCTCAGGTGCTGGAATGGCTATCTCAGGGGCTGGAATGGCTACTCAGGGGCTGGAATGGCTATCTCAGGGCTGGAAGGTATCAGGGGCTGAATGCTATCTCAGGGGCTGGAATGGCTATCTCAGGGGCTGGAAGGCTATCTCAGGTGCTGGAACGGCTATCTCAGGGCTGGAATAGGCTATCTCAGGGCTGGAACGGCTATCTCAGGGGCTGGAACGGCTATCTCAGGTGCTGGAATGGCTATCTCAGGGGCTGGAACGGCTATCTCAGGTGCTGGAATGGCTATCTCAGGGGCTGGAAGGCTATCTCAGGTGCTGGAACGGCTATCTCAGGTGCTGGAACGGCTATCTCAGGGGCTGGAACGGCTATCTCAGGGGCTGGAATGGCTATCTCAGGTGCTGGAATGGCTATCTCAGGGGCTGGAATGGCTATCTCAGGGGCTGGAATGGCTATCTCAGGTGCTGGAATGGCTATCTCAGTCGACGGCTTTGTGGAATGGCTATCTCAGGTGCTGGAACGGCTATCTCAGGTGCTGGAATGGCTATCTCAGGGCTGGAACGGCTATCTCAGGGCTGGAACGGCTATCTCAGGTGCTGGAACGGCTATCTCAGGGGCTGGAACGGCTATCTCAGGGGCTGGAAGGCTATCTCAGGGCTGGAACGGCTATCTCAGGGCTGGAACGGCTATCTCAGGGGCTGGAATGGCTATCTCAGGTGCTGGAATGGCTATCTCAGGTGCTGGAACGGCTATCTCAGGTGCTGGAACGGCTATCTCAGGTGCTGGAACGGCTATCTCAGGGGCTGGAACGGCTATCTCAGGGGCTGGAACGGCTATCTCAGGGGCTGGAACGGCTATCTCAGGTGCTGGAACGGCTATCTCAGGGGCTGGAACGGCTATCTCAGGTGCTGGAACGGCTATCTCAGGGGCTGGAACGGCTATCTCAGGTGCTGGAACGGCTATCTCAGGGGCTAGAACGGCTATCTCAGGGCTGGAACGGCTATCTCAGGGGCTGGAACGGCTATCTCAGGGGCTGGAACGGCTATCTCAGGGCTGGAACGGCTATCTCAGGTGCTGGAACGGCTATCTCAGGGGCTGGAACGGCTATCTCAGGGGCTGGAACGGCTATCTCAGGGCTGGAACGGCTATCTCAGGGCTGGAACGGCTATCTCAGGGCTGGAACGGCTATCTCAGGGCTGGAACGGCTATCTCAGGTGCTGGAACGGCTATCTCAGGGGCTGGAACGGCTATCTCAGGGCTGGAACGGCTATCTCAGGTGCTGGAACGGCTATCTCAGGTGCTGGAACGGCTATCTCAGGTGCTGGAACGGCTATCTCAGGGGCTGGAATGGCTATCTCAGGTGCTGGAACGGCTATCTCAGGGGCTGGAACGGCTATCTCAGGTGCTGGAACGGCTATCTCAGGGCTGGAACGGCTATCTCAGGGGCTGGAACGGCTATCTCAGGGCTGGAATGGCTATCTCAGGTGCTGGAACGGCTATCTCAGGGCTGGAACGGCTATCTCAGGTGCTGGAACGGCTATCTCAGGGGCTGGAACGGCTATCTCAGGGGCTGGAACGGCTATCTCAGGTGCTGGAACGGCTATCTCAGGTGCTGGAAACGGCTATCTCAGGGGCTGGAAGGCTATCTCAGGGCTGGAACGGCTATCTCAGGTGCTGGAATGGCTATCTCAGGTGCTGGAACGGCTATCTCAGGTGCTGGAACGGCTATCTCAGGTGCTGGAACGGCTATCTCAGGGGCTGGAACGGCCATCTCAGGGGCTGGAATGGCTATCTCAGGTGCTGGAACGGCTATCTCAGGTGCTGGAAGGCTATCTCAGGTGCTGGAACGGCTATCTCAGGGGCTGGAATCGGCGTATCTCAGGTGCTGGAACGGCTATCTCACGGTTGCTGGAATGGCTATCTCAGGTGCTGGAATGGCTATCTCAGGTGCTGGAATGTCTATCTCAGCTGCTGGAATGGCTATCTCAGGGGCTGGAATGGCTATCTCAGGTGCTGGAACGGCTATCTCAGGGGCTGGAACGGCTATCTCAGGGGCTGGAATGGCTATCTCAGGTGCTGGAACGGCTATCTCAGGGGCTGGAATGGCTATCTCAGGTGCTGGAATGGCTATCTCAGGTGCTGAAATGGCTATCTCAGGTGCTGGAACGACTATCTCAGGTACTGGAATGGCTATCTCAGGGGCTGGAACGGCTATCTCAGGTACTGGAATGGCTAACTGAGTAACTGGAATGACTGGCTCACTAATGGAACAACACGAGATTAGAAAAAAATCCCACAGCTTGGAACACACCCGAGATATCTTCAAAGTTTAGGATATAAGTGAAGAAACTGGTTTTTATGAAGTAATTCCACATGAATGACAGTTGAGGAAGAGCTGCTGGATTCACGACGCAGCCTGAACTAGTCCACTGATAACCAGGGCAGAGGAGAGTTAGGGTACGTAAGGTCTCTGCTAATAGGGTACGACACCTTAAGTTCACCTGTCGTTTATACACGGTACATTGTTCGCGTTCATTGCACGTGTTAGTGATTTAGAGATGGTATTATTTTTTACATTTATTTTTATTTTGTTTACGTTGGAGCCTATAACACCGGTAGGCTTTTATATTTCTGCCTTTAATTTAAGGCTTTTAATGTCCTTATGTACATGTGGGTATGTGGGACTATGGCCGTGTGGTTATGTTGTGTTGGTAATGGTGGTGGTTGCTATCATATTAATGTAGTTATTTGAGTGACTTATGCTTGTTATTCCTCCTAAGACGTTATTGTTATGAGGAAAGAACAGTAGGATAGGTAGGTAGGCAGGTGTTATGAAGGAGAGAGAGAGAGAGAGAGAGAGAGAGAGAGAGAGAGAGAGAGAGAGAGAGAGAGAGAGAGAGAGAGAGAGAGAGAGAGAGAGAGAGAGAGAGAGAGAGAGAGAGAGAGAGAGAGAGAGTAGGATAATTAAGGAGTTATTTGAGTTAGTTATGCTTGTTATGAGAGAAGGGATAGGTAGGCAAGTATTATAAGGGATAGGAGTGGGCTAGGTAGACAGGTGCGCGCTGTGGAGGGTTGTACAAAGGTTACTGAGACAATTGGTTAATCCCCGGGTTAATCCTCGACCACCACCACCACCACCCCTGCCCGGAGCTACAAAACTATTATCGATCTCTCGAGGCAAAACAAAGGAAAACAACCTCAAGAAACATATAATTCCTCTCCCCTTGCTTCTCTCCTGTGACCTTTTCCTCCTCACCCGCCTTTTTTTTTCCTCTCTCCCTCTCTCCTTCCCTCCAGAGAAACGTTGTTGTGTTGAGAGAGAGATAAAAAGACATCATATATTTTGTTCCTCCTTTTG
>JACEEZ010016852.1:720000-730000 GCA_016584305.1 Chionoecetes opilio
TGTGTGTGTGTGTGTGTGGTGTGTGTGTGTGTGTGTGTGTGTGTGGTGGTTTGTGTGTTTTGTGGTGTGTGTGTGTGTGTGTGTGTGTGGAAGGAGCAGTAAACAGGTAGGTAGCAAGGAGGAGTAGTAGTGGTTAGGGAGTGATGGTAAGTGCATGACTACGTAGTATAAACAAGCTGACGTCTCCTTATGGTAGGCACTGGAGGACTGCAATGCATGGTGGGTAACTGTGCGCGAGGGAGGGATGACCAGCATGTTGATGATTGCTGGGAAAGTGTGTGTGTGTGTGTGTGTGTGTGTGTGTGTGTGTGTGTGTGTGTGTGTGTGTGTGTGTGTGTGTGTGTGTGAGTGTGTGAGAGAGAGACAGAGAGAAAAAAAAGATGACCAGCAGGTGTCGTGTGTGTTTCTCTGTGTGTGTGTGTGTGTGTATGTGTGTGTGTGTGTGTGTGTGTTTGTGTGTGTGTGTGTGTGCGTGCGTGTGTGTGTGGGTAGTGGAAGAGGTCAAGAAGGGAGTGGCTGGAGTGGACTTTAGAGTTGGGGAGTGGAAGAGGTGGAGTGGGAGGGGGGGGTGGAGTGGAGAGGTGGAGTGGGAGTGGAAGAGGTGGAGTGGGAGTGGAAGAGAGGAGTGGAGTAGGAGCAACAACACGACGCGTCACTCTAAAGGCTGACCAAAAAAAGCAGGAAAGAAAATAAAAGAAAGACATGTTTAATCTCTCTCTTGCTAAATCGTGTTTAATGTCAACCGGTTGGGAGAGAGAGAGAAAAAAAAGAGAAATCTGAATGAGACTGAATATGTTCGTCTAGGTAAGAAGAAAACCCTTTAAAGAGGTTAAAGGGATAATGAATGAGAGAGAGAGAGAGAGAGAGAGAGAGAGAGAGAGAGAGAGAGAGAGAGAGAGAGAGAGAGAGAGAGAGAGAGAGAGAGAACCACGATGTACCTTCCTTCTATGCCATCTTCTTTCGTTCCTTACCTTTTTCTTCCTTCCTTCCTTCCTTCTTTCCTTCCTTCCTCTTCCTTCCTTCCTTCTTTCCTTCCTTACGTCCTTCTTTCTTTCTTGATTCCTCAGTCCCAATTGTCCATTTTATATCTGTCCAATCTTTCAGTGTGTCTATATGTCGTGACTGACTCTCTCTCTCTCTCTCTCTTCTCTCTCTCTCTCTCTCTCTCTCTCTCCTCTCTCTCTCTCTCTCTCCTCTCTCCCCATGTTTCCATCCCTCACTTTCTCTTCACTTCTTTTATTCTCTCCATTATTCACCCTTTCTCTTCTTTCCTTTCTTCCTCCCTTCTTCCCTCTCTCTCTCTCTCTCTCTCTCTCTCTCTCTCTCTCTCTCTCTCTCTCTCTCTCTCTCTCTCTCTCTCTCTCTCTCTCTCTCCTCTCTCTCTCTCTCTCTCTCTCTCTCTCTCTCTCTCTCTCTCCCTCTCTCTCTCTCTCTCTCTTCATCACCCTCTCCCCAGTAATCGTGGCGTGAGGCAGGAATGAGAGAGAGAGAGAGAGAGAGAGAGAGAGAGAGAGAGAGAGAGAGGAGAGAGAGAGAGAGAGAGAGAGAGAGAGAGAGAGAGAATATTTTTGAAAGGCCTGTTTTTGCATAGTCATTATTTCGTTTTCCTTTTTTTGCTTCGTCGTCGTGCGGCTAAAGCAAAAAAAGATCAGCGTTTAATCCTGTCAGCCAGCGAGCGAGAGGGATTGGAACCGCGACCACTTATCCTTGAGTCGTCCGTCCGTCTGTCAGGGAAAATGACTATAATCGCAGAACCTTTACATTAGGTTTTCATAATGGCTGTACGTGATTCTTAACCATTTTTTTCGTGTATGTGACTATGTGTGTTTAGATGATCGCCTTTTTTTTTGCTATCATTTTTGTAGTCAATTTTTTTATTCTTGGTAGTTAGTTGCATATTGTTGTTGTTTATAGCAGTGCATGAGGTGATTAAGTGCTAAGGAACCACTGCGAATGAATGAGATGATGAATTGGATACAGAAAGAATAGTTGTAGTGGAACAATTTAATAAGAAAGTGAGAGAATAAGGTCAGAGGAGATAATGATAATAATAACAAAGTCTGTAAGTGAGAAAACGAGACACAGAACCATATTAGGGCCAGTGTGAAAAAGTGAAAAGATGAGTTTAGAGAGTAAGAGTGCGAGGAAGAGGGAGGCGTCTGGGGGAGAAGAGGAAGGAGGAGAGAGTGAGGAAGGAAGGGGTGGTGGTGGAAGAGGGGAGGAGGGGTGGAAGAGGGGAAGGGGAAGGGGAGGAAGAGGGGAAGGGGAGGGGAAAGGCGGTGGTGTTGTGCAAGGTGCGGATTGAGGTCAAAGTTGGGAAGGAATTACTGCGTTGTCATCATTTAAATGGAGGGGATGGTACGTACTCCTCCTCTTCCTCCTCCTCCTCCTCCTCCTCCTCTTCCTCCTCCTCCTCCTCCTCCTCCTCCTCCTCCTCCTCTTCCTCCTCCTCCTCCTCCTCCTCCTCCTCCTCCTCCTCCTCCTCCTCCTCCTCCTCCTCCTCCTCCTCCTCCTCCTCCTCCTCCTCCTCCTCCTCCTCCTCCTCCTTCATATATTCGTGCGCATCTCTCACTCTCTCCTTTCCTTTTACTTTCCTCGCTTTCCTTTTCTTCCTCCTCCTCCTCCTGTTCCTCCTTCTCTTGCTCTGCCTTCCATTTTTTTCCTCTTACCTGATTTATCTTATATTCGTGCACTGCCTCTCTTCCTTCCTCCCCTCCCCCCTCCTCCTCCTTCTCCTCCTCCTCTTTCTATTTATTACTCACAGCCTCTTTGATCTCTCTTCATCACCAACCTTCATTCCTCACTCTCTAGCGATCCTTTTCTTCCTTCCTTCCTTCCTTCCTTCCTTCCTTAATTTCTTCTTTCCCTTACAACCTTCCATCTATGCCAGACTATTCCGTCTTGCCTATGTTTAGAGTCATTCATGGTGTGTGAGTAGAGAGAGAGAGAGAGAGGAGAGAGAGAGAGAGAGAGAGTAGAGAGAGAGAGAGAGAGAGAGAGAGAGAGGAGAGAGGAGAGAGAGAGAGAGAAGAGAGCATAAGAACATAGAAAATAAGGAAGCTACAGTACTAGATAGCTACTACAAGTCTCAAGGTAGGAAGCTACAAGAGAGAGAGAGAGAGAGAGAGAAGAGAGAGAGAGAGAGAGAGAGAGAGAGAGAAGAGAGAGAGAGAGAGAAAGAGAAGAGAGGAGAGAGAGAGAGAGAGAGAGGAGAGAGAGAGAGAGAGAGAGAAGATGAGAGAGAGAGAGAGAGAGAGAGAGAGAGAGAGAGAGAGAGAGAGAGAGAGAGAGAATAAATACCACATCTAGAACAAACACTGAGTTGTCATTTACATCCTCTAATAAGGTTGTCTCTCAGGCTTGTTAGGGCGTCGTGGCATTTGAAGTTCTCATGCCGCGGCCCATAATTGATTCAGCTTTTTATTATTATTCTCATGTTGGTATTTAGGACACTTAGCGACGTGATTTGACATTATTAGTACAGACTGCTTAAGTAGCTTATCAAATGTCATGTTAAAAAAAGACGACGATAGAAAATAAATGATGGAGAGATAGAATAAAAGACGCAAAGATAGAATAAAAGACGCAGAGATAGAATAAAAGACGCAGAGATAGAATAAAAGACGCAGAGATAGAATAAAAGATGCAAAGATAGAATAAAAGATGCAAAGATAGAATAAAAGACGCAAAGATAGAATAAAAGACGCAAAGATAGAATAAAAGACGCAGAGATAGAATAAAAGACGCAAAGATAGAATAAAAGACGCAAAGATAGAATAAAAGACGCAAAGATAGAATAAAAGACGCAAAGATAGAATAAAATACGCAAAGATAGAATAAAAGACGCAAAGATAGAATAAAAGATGCAAAGATAGAATATAAGACGCAAAGATAGAATAAAAGACGACCCGATCTAAAAAAAGACGTAATAATAAGACAAGATCAATAAAATGAATACGAAATAAATATAAAAAAACGACGAAAATAATGAAAAGTCGACGAGTTGAATAAAAAGACGACGAGATGAATACAAATGAAAAGACGAGTTAAATCAAAAGACAAGACAGATAAAAAGACAAGATCAATGAAAGTGTGTGTGTGTGTGAGACCTAGCAACAAACATAGCTGTATTCCTACTTTCTAAGAGGAAATACCCTTCTCCTCCCACGCATGGCGCCTGACTGAAGGAAAGAAAGAAAAAAAAAACTAAACTAAAAAAAAGAAGCTTGGTGTGCATCGACCTTTGCCCCGCTGCCTCCCGCTGGACAAAGAGCCGTGAAATTTAAGTAATATCCGAGCAGGTGTCCCGGGGGAAGAATAGGAGGAGGGGAGGAGGAGGAGGAGGATTACATAAGATTACATAGGAATAACAGACCCATTTAGCCCCTATTGTCCATACGAGGGTATCTGCTGAACTACATACTACTAACTATCACTACTTGTAAGAAAACATTTGGAAAATGATACCATGCCCCTTAAAAAAGATAGGAACATGGAAGTTTTCGTAGTGCAGAAAAATAGGGTATGAAAATACTAACTACAAACTACCACTACCACTACAACAAAATTCGATCCGGGGGACTAAATATGAATTCGCAGGGGGCACTATCAATACCCATTTACTTTACAGTGCGCCGTCAAGCCTGTTTTTTTAAATGTATTTATTTGTGGGCTGGCTTCGACAAATTTGCTGGTAACTTGTTCCATCGATCAACGACTCTCACATTGAAATAATTTTTTACGGAGATCAGTGATGCAACGTTGACCATTTAGTTTTAAACCATTATTTCTTGTTGTCACTTGAGTTGAAAGCTCGAATAGGTTCTCTTGATTAATGACATAAAATCCTTTTAGGATCTTAAAGGTTTCTATCAAGTCCCCACGGATTCTACGATCCTTTAAGGAAAACATTAAGTTTCCTCCCGCAGTCCTCTCCTTTCATAAGATGAATTTCGCAGAGATGGAATTTGTTTGGTTGCTCTTCTTCGCACTGATCCCAATTTTCTTGGTCTTTTACGAAACAGGGCGACCAGATTGAACGGCATATTCCAGTGCGGCCTAAACCCGGAACGGGGTTATAATTGTGTCATTACTTTCGGAAGTTTTTGTGTTCAAAGTTGCGTTAATAAAGCCCCATCATATTGCCTTTTACTGCAGCTAAGGCAATGCGGATGGTTTTTTAAAGATCATTACTGATGTGACACCTAAATTTTTCCCTTTGCTGTACTCAGTTAACGATTTATTTGCTTTGATAGTATATTTGAAGGTTACCGGGGCCTATATGCATTACTTTACATTTATCGGAATTGCATTTTAAATAGCCATTTATCACTCCAGTCTGATAGTTTGTCGAGATCACTTGTATGAGTTCGCAGTTTTCTCTAGAAATATGTTTTTACAACCGCCAAATTTGTGTCATCTGCAATTTGATATTTTAGATACAGTCCCAGCCCGATCGTTAAATTATATATCAAAAAAAGAGTTGGGACCCAAGACCGAGCCCCTGAGCACCCCCTAGTAATATCTAACCAATAAAATTTTCCCTTTATTACTACCCGTTTGTTTACGATTTGAAAGCCAATCGCCAATCCATGAACATAGTTTTTCCCCCCCAAGCCATGTGCCCTTAGCTTGGTCAAAGTCGCTTATGGGGAACTGTATCGAGACTTTCTGAAAATCAAGGTATATTACATCCGAGGGAATTTTAGCGTCCCCAGTTTGAATAAATGACTTAAAAAAAATCCAGTAGGTTTTGTTAAGCAGGATCTCTTATTTCAAAATCCATGCTCGAGTTTAATATTGAGTTATTTTCATCGAGAAAAGACACTATTTTAATTTCCCGCAATATTTTCTCAAATAGTTTAACAATCACAGACGTTAGACTAATTGGGCGATAATTACTTGCGAGGGCTCTTCTACTCTCGTTTCTTTCTGAATATCGGTGTAACATTAGCTAATTTCCACATACTAGGAACATTTTTGTCCATTACCGATTTATTGAGAATAATCTTTAGTGGAAGCGAAAGTTGACTGTGACATTCGCGAAGTAATCGCGGCGAGATTTCGTCCACCCCCACGGATTTTGCTGGGTCAAGTTTCTGCAAATACTTTGATACTTCGTCTACTGTTATCTCTCCTATTTCCAATCTATCACTTTCGAGTCCCGCATACATGTTTACTGGTTCTGGTAATGGAGCTTCGTCTTCTTTAATAAATACCGCATTAAAGTATTCATTTAGTACGAACGCCATACTCTTATTATCATTTACCAAGATATTATTATTATCTTTCAGTGGCCCAATACTTGTTTTGACGTTTTTCTTACTTCGAACGTATTGAAAGAACCTTTTCGGGTTTGATTTGGATTCCTTTGCAATTTTTTCTTCATACTCGCGCTTTTTAGTCTTAATTAATCCCTTGCAAAGTCGTTTTACGTCATTGTATTCTCTAGAATCGCAATCCGCATTTGATCGCTTGTAAACTTTATACGCTCGGCGCTTTCTGCCAATGATTTGTTGAATCTCATTATTCATCCAACTGGGTCTGTTTATGTTATTCAAACGTTTTCTTACCATGGGAACATGTTTTTCAACCACCGATTGGAGTTTATTTGTGAATAAATTTTAGGAGGTCAATCCAATCAACTTCGCTTAGTACCCTGATGATCTTCGTGAAATCCGCTTTATTATAATTGGGAACTAATAACCGGTTTTCTGTGATGTCTATATTGCAATTTATGCCGCATCTGATTAACCTGTGCACGTCAGGGTGGCAAGGTTGGTAGAGACGTGAGTTCGCAATGTGCAGCGTCCCTGTGCATTCGGTCAGCGGTTCGAGTCCGCCTAGTTCATGCTGACGTGGCGGCGCTTTGTATAGTCAATAACCTTGTAGTTGGTACTTGCAAAGTGTCTAGATAGGATGAAAATCTTATCTTATCTTGATTAACCTGTGATCACTGGTTGCCAAATGTTCACCTCTATCGCAGTAATCAATCAGATCAATGTTGGTAGTGGAGGAGGAGGAGGAGAAGGAGGAGGAAGAGGAAGACTTGGAGGAGGAGGAGGAGGAGGAAGACTTGGACTTTGAGAAGGAGGAGGAAGAGGAAGACTTGGAGGAGAAGGAGGAGGAAGAGGAAGACTTGGAGGAGGAGGAGGAGAGAAGACTGGACTTTTATAAGATTATGGAAGAGGAAGAACTTGAAGTAGAAGGAGGAGGAAGAGGAGACTGGAGATGACAGGAGGAGGAAGAGGAAGACTTGGAGGAGAAGGAGGAGGAAGAGGAAGACTTGGACTTTGAGAAGGAGGAGGAAGAGGAAGACTTGGAGGAGAAGGAGGAGAAGGAAGAGGGGCGTTAGCAAGTAATTTGTTGAGTTATTTTCACGAAACTTTTAACTCTTGACATTTAAAAAAAATTTATTATCATTATATTGTCCCTAGTATACGTAGGTCTATTATATATATATATATATATATATATATATATATATATATATAATATATATATATAATATATTTTTTTTTTTTTTTTTCATTTTGGGGGGGGGTTGAGGTCACATGTTTCGTGTGTGTGTGTGTTGTGTGTGTATGTGTGTGTGTGTGTGTGTGTGTGTTGTGTGTGTGTGTGTGTGTGTGTCTGTTGTGTATGTATGTGTGTGTGTGTGTGTGTGTGTGTGTGTGTGGTGTGTGTGTGTGTGTGTGTGTGTGTGTGTGTGTGTGTCTGGTGTGTGTGTATGTTGTGTGTGTGTGTGTGTTGTGTGTGTGTGTGTGTGGTGTGTGGGTGTGGTGTGTGTGTTGTCTGTGTGTGTGTGTGTGTGTGTGTGTGTGTGTGTGTGTGTGTGTGTAGGTGGTGTGTGTGTGTGTGTGTGTGTGTGTGTGGAGACTATAAATTTATCATCCTCTTTTTTTACATCAGTATGTTATTTGTCTTTAATTTTGTCTGTTTGTATTTAATTATTCTCTCTCTCTCTCTCTCTTTCACACACACACACACACACACACACACACACACACACACACACACACACACACACACACACACACACACACACACACACACACACCACACACACACACACACACACACACACACACACACACACACACACACACACACACACACACACACACACACAACACACACCACACACACACACACACACACACACACACACATAGGTGTCATACGTACTCTTTCACTTTCCTTCAATGTAATAAAACCACACCTTCCTCCTCTTGCTTAGCGGGCGAGGTAGGAAGTGAGGAGAGAGAGAGAGAGAGAGAGAGAGAGAGAGAGAGAGAGAGAGAGAGAGAGAGAGAGAGAGAAGAGAGAGAGAGGAGAGAGAGAGAGAGAGAGAGAGAGAGAGAGAGAGAGAGAGGAGAGAGAGAGAGAGAGAGAGAGGAAGAAAAGTAGAGTAAGGAAGAGTAGGAGAGAGAGAGAGATGGCAGGAGGAAAAAAAGTGAGAGTGATGAGTATGGTAGAAGAGAGAGAGAGGAGAGAGAGAAGAAGAGAGAGGAGGAGAAGTAGAGAGAGAGAGAGAGAGAGAGAGAGATAGAGAGAGAGAGAGAGAGAGAGCGAGAAAGAGAGAGAGAGAAGCGAGAGAGAGAGATGTGTGTAGAGGTAGGAGGAAGTACTAAATGCGAAGGTAAACCACCGGCCGTCTTCAGTTCTTAACGCCTTCAGACAGACACACTTGGAAGGCCGTGTGTGTGTATGTGTGGGCGGTGGGCGGCTGTGTGTGTGTGTGTGTGTGTGTGTGTGTGTGTGGTGTTGTGTGTGTGTGTGTGTGTGTGTGTGTGTATGCAAGCCAGTATTTATGTAAGTGAGATGGCAATTTATGATGCATTCAAGATGTGGGGGATGTGGGCGTATTGTATATTTCGCGCAAACACAGACACAAACACACACACACACACACACACACACACACACACACACACACACACACACACACACACACACACACACACACACAACACACACACACACACACACACACACACACACACACACACACACACACACACACACACACACGACCTCTGGGTGGGTCACAGAGGAAGCTCAGCCGCGGGAGGAGCAAGTAACCTTTCCAAAGCGAGTTCCTGAGAGGTCGTTATACATGTTGGGCCCTGCGAGACTCCGGCCAGCGAGGCACTGACGACGACCACAACCACGACGACGAGAACGACGATAACAGACAGCATCCACGATAACAACAACAACGACAACAAACAAGATAACAACATCCACGACAACAACCATCACGACGATAGCAACCACGATTACAACCACGACGATAATAACCACCACGATAACAACCACAACAACCATCACGACGATAGCAACCACGATAACAACCACGTAAGGATGCAAGATGACAATAATCACAACCCATCCCGTGTTTCTTTTCTAGTCTTCTTCTTTTACCTCTTACATTTTTTTGAACTTGACAAGAACACCTATTTACTAATTTTTTCTCATTCCATTCTGTCGTCCACATTTTGGGATAAAAGGCACAATTTTAAGAGTCAAAAGGAGGTCGTAGTAGTTTGCAAAGACGTGATAAATATCCACATTACAAGAGAGAAGGCAACACCACTTTTCACTCCTCCAGGGATGACAAATAATGGAGCTTTTTGAGAAATTACGTTAAGTTCCTCAGAGTTGTTGGAGGAAATTGGATCTTTGACCGTGGAGCCCTCTCAGGTTGTTCATCTCACGACATTCACCCATCGCCTTACTTTAAAGAATGTTCTATTTATTTACAGATGCATATTTACCCCAGCTTCCATTCCGATAAGTGTAAGATAAGTTGAGATCTCACATAAGTTTGGGCAAGAGCGATATATATGTAGGTGGATGAAATTTTTTATAAAAGGAAAAAGTGAAGCAATAAAAATAAGGTTGGGGGTGGGCCAGGGCCCTATTGACAAACCATAGATTTGATAGATAGATAGGGGTAGAAGATAAGTTTAAAAGAAGATAATAATGATAGATAGAT
>JACEEZ010016852.1:735000-737500 GCA_016584305.1 Chionoecetes opilio
ACATTGTGGCTGTGTAGACATTGTGGCTGTGCTAGACATTGTGGCTGTGTAGACATTGTGGCTGTGTAGACATTGTGGCTGTGTAGACATTGTGGCTGTGTAGACATTGTGGCTGTGTAGGCTTTGTGGCTGTGTAGACATTGTGGCTGTGTAGAAATTGTGGCTGTGTAGCTTTGTGGCTGTGTAGACATTGTGGCTGTGTAGACATTGTGGCTGTGTAGACATTGTGGCTGTGTAGACATGTAGGTCTGTGTAGATATGTGTGGCTGTGTAGGCTTTGTGGCTGTGTAGGCTTTGTGGCTGTGTAGACATTGTGGCTGTGTAGACATTGTGGCTGTGTAGATATGTGTGGCTGTGTAGACATTGTGGCTGTGTAGACATTGTGGCTGTGTAGACATTGTGGCTGTGTAGATATGTGTGGCTGTGTAGACATTGTGGCTGTGTAGATATGTGTGGCTGTGTAGGCTGTGTGGCTGTGTAGGCTTTGTGGCTGTGTAGGCTTTGTGGCTGTGTAGGCTGTGTGGCTGTGTAGGCTTTGTGGCTGTGTAGGCTTTGTGGCTGTGTAGGCTTTGTGGCTGTGCAGACATGTGTGGACTGTGTAGTAGGTGTAGGCTTTGTGGCTGTGCAGACATATGTGGCTGTTTAGGAATGAGCGTTGAGTGATGTGAGATTGTGTGGACCGTGTATTTTATTACCTCTATTTAACTGATACTTTATGACTTTAGTCCGGATTCTACACTCGGTCTGGAAAAATGGTGCTGATGATAATGAAAATAATGTCAATGAAAAATGTTGATGTATTATATAAGATAACGATAATGATAGTAATGTTATAGTCACATCCCGATCATAGCAATAATTGGTCTGGAAAAATGGTGGTGATGATAATGAAAAAAATGTAAACAAATATGATACCGTATTGTATAAGATAACGATGATGATAGTGTCAGTATTGTTAGCATCATGGCAGTAATCACAGGTATCATGGTCCCACTTTCCTGTCTTCCCCAGCCTTGCCCAGCCCGCCGCAGTGCCGTCCTTGGCGCTGCCTGCGTCGGGCCGCCACGCACGAAGAATAACTTCTGTGAGGTAAGAAGCTTCTTTATCTTTACGATGCTGAGCAGCAGTAACGCGAGGCCAGGCTACCCACGCGAGGCAAATAAATAGTCGAGGCTTGATCACTAACACACGCTCTCAGACATAACATGGACGCTGTGGGAAGGGGAGGGAGTGGGAGGGGGAGTGAGGGAGAGGGGGGGAGATGGGGAGGGGGGAGAGAGGTGAGAGCGAGGGAGAGAGGGAGGCGCAGCGAGTGAGTGACCGACCTTTGAAGGTGACTGAGTTTGCTCTTCAGCTATTTGTTGCTTAATGCATCGCCAGGTGTCGGAGGCTCACACGCCCGCACCCACATCACGCCCACGCCCCTCCTGCCTGCCTTTACACCTTTCCTTATCTGGCGGTGCCCTGCTGGTGCTGCCATGACGTCCTATAGATGGGTTCACAAGTCCTCGTAAAGTCCAGTATTGCTCTTGTCGCCGTCATCATGTCCCCTCCATCACGTTGCCAGCAGGGCCTCGCAGGACGCAACACACACGCTAGGGCGCCTCCTCCCAGACACCACCATCACCCGGTACTGTACTGTTGCCGTGTCAGCCAGCCTCCGTCCTTCCTGCTTCCTCTTCGTACCTCTCCCTCTCCCCGCTCTCACTCCTCCCTCACTCTCCCTCTACCCGTTGAACCCGCTCTCACTCCTCCCCTCCCTCTCCCGCTCTCACTCCTCCCCCCTCTCCCCTCCACTCCTCCCTCCCTCCCCGCTCTCACTCCTCCCTCACTCTCCCTCTCCCCGTTCAACCCGCTCTCACTCACTCCTCTCCCTCTCCCCGCTCTCACTCTCTCCCTCCCCTCCCTCCCCCCCGCCTATTATGCTATCCCCCCCTCTCCCTCTCCCCTCTCCCACCCTCTCACTTCTTCCTTCCGGCTTCCTCCGCGTCCTTGTCTGGCCTCCGCTTTATTGCAAGGTGTAATGTTACTTTCTTATTCTTTTTTTTGCTCTTGACTTCTTATTCACGGACTGACTTAACGTTTCTTTGTGTGCCTGTCACGCGTGCTGCCAGACGCTTGCACGACCAACGGCGCGAATACCAATATCATAATGCAGACACACATTTATTTATATATGCACGACACGTACGTATGCAGTGGCCAGGTAAGAGCGTGGCCTGGATAGCGCACGGCGAGTTACACGAACGTTGTGGTAAACTAACATGGAGAAATCAAACCATAAGAGAAAACAAAACCCTCGACATTTGGAGTAACCACCACCTCTGTCCAGCCTTGCAGCGCCCGCCTGGCTTCTTTTCCTATTTGATCTGCAACTGTTATCATTTTTCTCCTCCTCCTCACGCCATCACCATTACGCGGTCAGTGGCATTAAGTAACACGAGACTCCTGACTTCCAACGTGATATTTCCGCTAATGGAAGAAAAAGAAAGTTGAGCTT
>JACEEZ010016852.1:750000-755000 GCA_016584305.1 Chionoecetes opilio
TGGTATATCATATATGTATTTTTTCTCATGAAAAGTATGCTTGACCCCTTCACGCCCAGATCTTTCCTTTGCTATATAAACTTGTCTGTTGTCGAGCCATAAAATAAAGAAAAGTAACTAAATAAACCAAATTAGTTAGTGGACAAGGATACTAAACAGGTCATATCTATAAAACATTGCTTATAATCACTAAAATCTTCTTATGGTAGTCAAATTACAATGGAAATTACGTTCTGGGCCTCAAGGGCTTAACAAGAGGTAACAATCAAAGTACATCTGGACATATTTTTGACGGTAATGATAGTTGTGGCAGTCGGTGAAGTAATAATTATAGTAGCAGTGATAATAGTAGGATTTAGAAGTAGTGAAAATTATATAGTGATGTTAAAATGATAATGTAATAATGATAGTTGTATTTTTGATCATTGTCATTTTTTATCATAATCAGCATTTATCTACATCGTTTTTCATCGTCGCCAGTATAATCACCACCACCTACCCTACCACCACCACCTGCCCACATAAACCTGTCTCCCCCCGGGCTAGTATGTGACAGGAATCGGCTGAGCATCAAATGAACCCGTCAGAGATAGAACTACTTTCTAAAGACACCCAGACAGACAGACAGACAGACAGGGCTAGAACCACATCATTGGCGGCTAAAACCATTGATTTACCCCAAGGCTACACCAACACGTGATGCCTAATGACTGACCACACAATGACAGCCTCACGACGTCTGCTTACCATTAAAAATTAGCATTCCATAGGTCACCACGCATCTCCAACCCATACATACCTTTAAGTACGATATTTATGGGTACCTAAAAGCCACAGAAGATCCCAGCTGAAAGGTAAACGTGACTTGAATCTTTAAATCTCCCAAACAGGATTGCCAGACTTGCCTCGACGTGTTAGGGATAGATAAAAGGAAGAGCCGCTTAATTCTCGTACTATCGGATTATGTTCTTTGCCAGACAACATATATCCGTCAGGGTGGCTCGATTGGTAGAGCTGTTGTCTTGCGTGTGTAGCGTCCCTGCGCATTCGGTCAGCGGTTCAAGCCCACCAAGTTCGTCCTGGCGTGGTGGCGCTTTGTATAGTCAATAACCTGGTAGTTGGTACTTGCAAAGTGTCTAGATAGGATGAAAGTATCTTATCTGTATGTATAGACAACATATTATCTGACTATCTAGGATCACTCAAGGTTAAAACTTGCGACACACCCTGGTTCTTCATCCTACATTGAATACAAGGAGGAGTTGGTATGAATTAGCAAGTCTGATTCTGAGACTAATAGGAAATAAACATAAAAAGAGAGAGAGAATTATAGTAATAGTAATAATAATGATGATAACAAATAGCGAAAGGGTGAATGGGTACGAAGACATCATTCCTCTCTGTCCTATTATAGCTCTCCATGTTGTTATTAATGGTATTGTTTAAAGTGGTAATAAGCATTTTGGCAATATAATCTTCCATGTAAGCCTACTCCATGGCATTAGCAGGTGTGGTGTTCCTATAAAGGTGTCCAGTTACCTTTCAATGTTGTTATTAAGGATACTGTTTATAGTGACAATTAGCGTTTTGGCAATATATTCTTCCACGTATGCCCGACGTAAGCCTGCTCCATGGTATTAGCAGGTGTTGTGTTCGTATTAAGGTGTCCAGTTACCTTTCAATGTTGTTATTAATATGTGTAGTGGTAATAAGGTAATGGTATGTGTAGTGGTAATAAGGTAATGGTATGTGTAGTGGTAATAAGCGTTTTGGCAATATATTCTTCCGCGTAACCCTACTCCATGGTATTAGCAGGTGGGGTGTTCCTATAAAGGTGTCCAGTTACCTTACAATGTTGTTATTAATGTATGTAGTGGTAATAAGGTAATGGTATGTAGTGGTAATAAGCGTTCTCGTAATATACTCTTCCTCATAAGCCTGCTCCATGGCATTAGCAAGTGTGGTGTGCCTATTAAGGTGCCCACTATGATTTAAGCAGCAGGTGTGAAGGGGTGCAAGGGGAGCAGGTGTGGCGGGGTAGGTGTGGGGCTGGCTCAGGTAATTACAGGCGATGGGGAACAGCCGCCCCGTCATCCTGTTTAGCAGCGTGGGAGAAGGATTCCGGCGGTGCCACTTTTACTTTCTTGCTAACTCCGACGCCTCGACTGTCTTCCTTGCTTCTCTCGCCCCCCCCCTCTCTCTCTCTCTCTCTCTCTCTCTCTCTCTCTCTCCTCTCTCTCTCTCTCTCTCTCTCTCTCTCTCTCTCTCTCTCTCTCTCTCTCCTCTCATCTCTCTCTCTCTCTCTCTCTCTCTCTCTCTCTCTCTCTCTCTCTCTCTCTCTCTCTCTCTCTCTCTCTCTCTCTCTCTCTCTCTCTCTCTCTCTCTCTCTCTTGATTTCTCTTCGTCCTTCCTCTTCCTTCCTCTCGCGCCTCCTTCCTTCCCACACTCTACCTTCCGCATATTCACTTTCATCTCTTCCTCTTCAATTTACTCTGCTACTTCTCCTTCTCTGTGTTTTCTTTTCGATTTCTGCCTTGCATATATAGTTCATGTTAATTCCCCTTCTTTTATATTTTGTTTCGTGCTGAAAAGAATCAATCAATCATTGGGGGCATACGCCGGGGGGCGCGTCGCCTCGCCCACCCTACGACGCCACTCCCGGGGGTCACCACGCGCGAGTTCCCATGCAGGCTCCTTTCCCATACCAAGCAGCTCTCGACAAGAAACATCAACTTGCCCCAGCCACGAGCCTTGTGGGCGCCCCCTTGGCCTCCTCCACGCCGGATTGTCTCTTGCAGATACAACCCGATGGGAAGGATCGGTTTCAGGGTAGCGTGCCACATGCCCATATAGCCGAAGTTGGCGCTGACGAACTATGCAGGTAATAGGCCTCGATTCAGTCACGGTGCAATCGCTGATTTGACACGTAATCATCCCAGCGATACCCCATGATTCTGCGAAGACACTTATTACCAAAGGCATTGATTCGTCTCTTCAAGTCACTATTTAGTGTCCATGTCTCACAACCATAGAGTAAGACAGGGATCACAAGCGACTTGAAGATCCTGATCTTTGTCCTCCTGCACAGGTACCGACAACGCCAAATACTCCCGCTGAGCGAGTCCATAACACCGTGGGCTATGCCAATCCGTCGTAAGACTTCTTGACGTGACCCGCCGTCATTATGGACTGCGCTACCAAGGTATGTAAAACTTTCCAAGATCTCAATGTCCTCGCCACACGCATGAACAGACTGTACTGCTTCATCTAGTAAGTCTCCAAATACCTGGACCTTGGTCTTGAGCCAGGAGACCTCAAGTCCCAAAGGCATTGCCTCCTCGTGCAGCGCCTCGAGAGCCATCACCAGGACCTCCAGCGACTCAGCAAAGATTACTGCATCATCGGCAAAAACAAGATCAGTGATCTTGGTGTTGCCGACGGATGCTCCACAATCACTTTGATCTACAACCTTGTCCAATACCCAGTCCATACAAGCGTTGAAAAGTGATGGGGCAAGGACGCACCCTTGCCTCACTCCTGTATTCACAGGAAAGAAGCTGGATACACCTGCCCCACACTTCACAGCACTCGCAGTCCCAGAATACAGACCAGTTATCAAACCAATAGTCCTTGCAGGAATCCCTCGAAGTCGCAGAAGATCCCAGAGTGACTCACGATGCACTGAGTCAAACGCCTTCTTGAGATCAACATAGGCTGCAAGCATCCCCTGTCGAAACTCACGTCGGCGTTCCACCAGGACACGAAGCGCTAGGATACGGTCCGTTGTTGACTTACCAGGCGTGAACCCAGACTGCTGAGGTCTCTGATGCTTCACCAGATGACTGCGAATTCGTGTCAGCAATAGATGGGCAAGCACCTTGCCTGGTACGCTGATTAGTGTAATACCGCGGTAATTGTTGCAGTCCTGACGGTCCCCTTTCCCTTTCCAGATAGGGACGACCAGCCCCCTTTTCCAGTCAGGAGGAATGGTACCTGATTGCCACACGGCAGTCAGGACAGCATGCAACCCGCGGATCATGGCCTCACCCCCAGCTTTGAGGAGCTCCGCACTGATATTACAAACACCAGCTGCCTTTCCACCCTTCAACTTTGCTACAGCCTCTCTGACTTCGTCAAGAGAGGGTGCGGTTTCGTCAATGGGAGGATCGGCATCCACTGCCTGTAACCCAGTGGTGTGAAGCTGCTCAGTTGGAGGGTCCACCGTGAACAACTGCCCAAAGTACTCAGCCCAACGAGTCATCTGAACCATCTGCCATCCATGTCCGACACGAGGCGCCCATCTGCTGTTCGAATAGCACTCGCCCGAGAAGGAGACTTGGAACGGAGCTTCTTCAGGGCTCGGTAGGCGGGTCGGAGGTCATTAGCGTTCAAATGACCCTCGACATCCTCAGCGAGACTCCTGACATACCTCTCCTTGTCTCTCCTCAGGAGGGTTTCTAGTCCGGCGTGACAGAGCCCTGTGCTGGTCCCGGTTCCCAGCCAGCCTGGCAGCGCGACTCTCCTCGATTTTCTCCAGCGTCTCCGTTGAGACAAAACCACGCCTTGACCTCGGGCGCTCCCCAATACATTCCTTGGCAGCCTGTAGAGTTTCACGTTTGAAGGTATCCCACAGTTCTACAGGATCCCCGAGAGCACCGAGCACATCAAACGATTTGAGACTGCCACCGCATACTCATGAGCACATGTCAAGTCCTTCAGTTTCTCAAGATGAAACACAGTATGGTTACCTCTTGAGATTCTTCTGGACTTGACATGAAGCTTAAGTGTAGCAACAACAAGTCTGTGATCTGTTCCAAAGAACTCAGCACTCCGGTAAACCCTGCAGTTCTGGAGGGTCCTCCAACGAGTACTAACGAGGATGTGGTCGATCTCCTTAGCTACCCCTCCGGCATTACTATACCATGTCCAGCGGTGCAGCTCTGGTCTCTGATACCAAGAACCTGCAATTCTCAACCTTCTGGACCTTGCAAAGTTCAGAA
>JACEEZ010016852.1:767500-792500 GCA_016584305.1 Chionoecetes opilio
AAGACTGATCTGACGAAACAAAAATTTTGCCTTACACTAGTTTTGTTTGGCACTCTCTTGACTGTTTCCATCCCTCTACCGTCTAAAGAGGATGAGAGAGAGAGAGAGAGAGAGAGAGAGAGAGAGAGAGAGAGAGAGAGAGAGAGAGAGAGAGAGAGAGAGAGAGAGAGAGAGAGAGAGAGAGAGAGAGAGAGAGAGAGAGAGAGAGAGAGAGACGCACACACACACACACACACACACAGACAGAAGGCAAGGAGGAGACAAAGACACAGATAGCCGAAGCAAGGTTTGTAATGAGTCGCGTGTTAGTGTTTGTGTGATAACAGGAATACTGTGAAGACTGCGGTGCCACGACCTCCCGTACGTCGTGACTTCCTCGTTGTGCGTCGCCCGTCTGGTCTCCCTCCCACTCTCACTCCTTCCTGCTATTCACTTCTTCTGTGCCCATCACGACCGGGTCAGCCGCCGCCCGCGACCTTCCCCCCTCATCTTCACACCATCGAAATAGGTATGTTTTCACACTTCATTCATAACAAAATCTGTCTGGCCATCAGGACTAGTAAAGATGCCGTGGAATGTAATCAGTGAACTTCCTCTCCCAGAGTGAGAGGTGTCATGCTCTGACACGACGCGGCGACACCCATCACCCAGCATCACCTGTCTTAATGAGACACACGCCTCTCCATCAGTCTGCACTCCGCGGTCTCACTCAGTACAGCACCTCAAGACAGCATCACCATGACTGCACCTTCCTATGCTTGTGTGCGGGTTCGAGCAATCACGTGTCTTCGCATTGGCTTTGTATCGTACCAATAGGCCAGAACAACGACCGGGCCCTAGATTATACCAGTTCCTACCAGACCGATCTTAAACTTACTGCCCTCTGCAAGTGTCACTCCCCTCCAGTGGGTCATCGCCCCCTCCCTCCGTCTCTCATGGAGACTTCGATGCCACGAGAAGTAATCCCTTGAAGTGGAGGCTTACCTTGAGTGTGTTGTTCGGCGGGGCCCGTGCGAGGAGTCACTTGTGTTGACAGTAATCACAGGTCACACAGTAATCCGGTCGCACCGTAAAGGCTTGTACTACAACACTGCCAGTGACTGTTTGCACCAGTGACCGGGAGTTACACTGTATGTACACTTGAACACTGCACCGACTGGCTCGCCACACTGCACCAGAAGGTACTGAAGTCAGAGGAGGGCCGTGGTAGTCACGGGCAGGGGCGCGCCTCACACACGCTCGCAGCAGACACAGGCCCGACCATCGCATACCACTGTAAAAGCGAAACTAAGCCTGACCTACATACGGCCCGATACTAAAAGGGAAAACCCGCCACCTCGCGTCTGCCGATGGGCCGGCAAGTTTCACTTGCTGGCGCGCCTCCTGCTAGGTTGCTGCGGCCCTCCAGCGTCAGGTTGGCCCGCACCTCACCAGCAGAAGCCGAAGCAGCAGTACAGAGGCCGGGTGCTCCCTCCCAGCGCAGGAGGCGAGGAAAGCCACCACTAACCCACTGACTGGGTGGTGCGCGAGGCGGCGAGCGGAGACCCGTTGTGGCAGCTCAGCACCGTAAGGTAACGGGCCGCCGCCGCTTCTGCCGCACTCTCAGCCTTGGACGAGGTCGCTCCTCACTCCTCCTGATTCTGCTGTATCGCATCAGCCGCGCCCTTGCCTTTGACCTGCACGCTTGAAGCTGCTGTCTTCTGTACCCCAGCTGCTCGCCTCCCTATAAGGAGAAACAGATGTTCTATTCCTGCACCTGTCTGGCCGTCCTCTAGGTCCGCTGTACACGTGCCGAGACTGTTTGCTGCGTCCCGTCATATCGTCCTCTGTATTCTGTTATCGCCACAATCTCATGACGTGCCTCGATGTATTCAGATAAATCGAATGCAATCGTGTGTTTGGCAAAAGCTGTAATCTTTCCTTACGCTCGGGCGCCACCGCCGCCCGAACCCTGGAAGACGTGGCAACGTAGCGGCAGGACGGCGTAAGAAAGTTGGTGGCGGCGAGTAAGAGTGGTGAGGCCGCCCCCTCCCTCTTATAACACAGCCACTATTTTCTGTTACTGCATAGGACAAAAACTTAACCTTACACAACGCCAGGTTGAAATATAAACAAAGGAACAAACGTATTCATTTATAGTGGCCTCGGGTCTTGGCATCGGGCTGCGATGGCCCGACACGAGAGAGTAAGAGTGATGGAGGCGCCTCGGGCTGCAGCTGGAACAGGTTTGTGTAGCAGTGGTGGGCCCGCCGCCCACCCTCCTGCTGCCTCCTGCTGGCCAGTTTAAATCACCTTCGCTTCTCGCTGACTCTCGCAAAAAATATTACTCAATAGTAACCAGGTATTGGGGTACTTGCCGTAAACTGCTCGCTTCCCTCCCTCGCCTGATTCATCAGTAAAAGTCTGTCCTCTTGTCACAGATGGTGCTATAGTCTCAAAACTTTGAACTAGAAGACAGTGTCCTTTAATCCGGACGCCCTTATGAGTTAGAATAACAAAGTTATTTTAGGGAATAAGTTGGTTTGTCCACCAGATATGCACGTGTTTTCCTCCTCACTTTCATTATTCCTTAGTACGCAACAGGGAGGGCAAGCAACCGAGTGCCCGTTATAAGTAAAGCCTCTCATCGGGACCTGCCGGCAGGAGGCAACAAGGATCCGGACTGAGATCCGGGAGGGGCCGAGTAACAGGTGACCCGGGCGTCACAGCGGACCTTGCAACATCCGCCCACCCTCTCCTGTCTCCAACCTGCCAGGGCACAACGCTGCCTTCCCCGCCCACTCGCACGCACCACCCGCCTCATTATAATCTAAACAACCTTCCTTTACACGACTTCCTTGAATGTTAACTCAAAAGTCGTCTTCTTCTTTTTTTTTCTTCTTTTTTTCTTTTTTTTTCTTTTCTTTTTTTACATTTGTGCCTATAGCGCCTGTAGGCAGTGGTGACCCAGGGCTCGGATGGTAGGCTCTGGAGGTTCACTTGAGGGCTGCTGTGATGGTTGGCCCTCGCCCGTGGTGGCGCAGGCAGGATTCTTATAGTGACGCCTGTGATTAGAGGCTTATGCCGCCCCCCTGTGTCCTCCGATGCACTCACAATCGAAGGTAGAGTTGATGGGCAGGGCATGTGGGTGTTCTTAGGCCACTCGACGGTGCAGAAAGGTTTTGGGTTTCTTTGGGTATCGAACTCGGGTCACCGAGAACGCCAGTCGGAGACGCTAACCACTCCGCTACCGCCTCCCCATTCCGCCGTAAGTCCGCCTGTTCTGGACTTATTTTCCGCCACTCCACAGAATCTCTCATTTTCACTTCAAATGTTTCAACGCACCTTCGCCCTCCACTCAACATCCTCATGGTACTTCCACTCCTATCATCCTACATCCTCCAGATCGCCAAGCACTGGACGGCAACCCGAAAACACACACAAATGTATAATACCCAGAGAAAGTCTTTTTTTTTCATATCATTCCTGCAGTGCCCCGTAAAAAGGTTCCTCGGTGGTCAGTGTAGCTTGAAAACATGATGACCCTCCTGATGATGACCATGATGACCCTCCTGCCTAATACGGAGGGTCAGGGGGGGGGGGTGGAAGGGAGTGGGAGGCAGGGCTGTGACTTTCTCCGGGGCGGCCCAGAACACTGAGCTGTCCATCCCTGGCGGCTGGGACACACACACACACACACACACACACACACACACACACACACACACACACACACACACACACACACACACACACACACACACACACACACATCGCACACATCACACACGCACGCACGCACAGACACACACACACATTAATTTAAATTGTCAGAATATTACATGTACGAGAGTATCTAATTTTCATACCGTCATTCCTTTTGATCTCAAAGTAACCTGATTCACGAGGCAGCCAGTTGGTGTTTATTTATTTATTTATTTATTTAACTGTATTTATATCTATTACATTTTGAACCTAGAAGCAAATAACAAACAAGGGATATAACATCAAATAGACAAAAAAAGAAAAAAAGTTGGTGTTTCCCGATGGTACCTGGAACTGTCGCCGATAGGAATTCTCGCCGCCGTCGTCGAGTGTTCCAATTCTTGATATTACAGGACCCAATATATACATTTAATCAAGTTTTACCCGCGTTTCTGCATTCAGGGATGAAATACTATCGTTAGCTTGATCAGTTAGGTGCCAATGTCCAGGTTAGGTTAACATTTCCACGTCGGCGAGAGTTCTAAGGTTCTAAGTTGGTGTTTCGGCGATAACTCTCATCGGTGACAGTTCCATAAACCTTTCCCGATGACCACTTCCACTTTCGTTGTGATACTCTATGGGTTTTCATC
This sequence comes from Chionoecetes opilio, assembly GCA_016584305.1. Lineage (NCBI taxonomy): Eukaryota > Metazoa > Arthropoda > Malacostraca > Decapoda > Majidae > Chionoecetes > Chionoecetes opilio. The sequence continues at coordinate 771,835 of JACEEZ010016852.1, forward strand.
TGATCCATTACACTTTCTTAAAAGGTTTCTGGTTTGCCCGAAGCTACAGTCTCGCCTTGACTTTCTTTGCGTAACGGAATGCTGAGTTTCTAGTCTTTATGTAATAGCTTTCAAAAATATGAGCGTCTGAAATTATATTATTACCACTTTCATATCCAGTACATTAACTATAATTGCGTAGACAACATTATTTAGCGCTAGTCACTGCCAACTTCAGCTTGCGTACAGACCCTAAATATATCTCCCTAATTTCGTCGTAGTATCATTATTATTATACGCTTCCTTAAGTCTTCTATAAGTGTATATTTAACCAATCATTTATCATTATCTATTAATTGACTTACATTTTATATTACGTGACTAGTGGTTTTATTTTTTATACATCTTTTAGAACATAAGAAACATCAGAACATAAGAAAACTAGGGAGGGGGGGGGCACTCAGTAGAGCGCATACCTCCGCCCGAATATTTCATCAATTTATATAAATATAATATATATATATATAATATATATGTATTATATAATATATATATATATATATATATATATATATATATATATTATATATATATATATATATATATATATATATATATGCATTATGCACTCAGTATGAGCGCATACCTCCGGCCGAATATTTCATCAATTGGTTGCCATGGCAACAGTTGTCAATAGATTTCATCCAAAATTAAATCAGTTCTTCCTTATACCAAATAGACTTGGTATACCGAGTTTGGTCCAAATCTATTCGTAACTTTTCGAGAAATCCTGTACACTAACAAACAGACAGACAGACAGACAGACAGACAGATCGGGGTGAAAACATAACCCCTCCAACTTCGTTGGCGGAGGTAATAAGGAAGCTACAAGAGACCTTTATCCCTTTATGAGAATATTTTATATATCTATGAGGCCTTTATGCCCTTTATTTAAGAGACGAGTCATCTTTTCATAAGAACATAAGAAAATAAGGAAGCTACAAGAGGCCGCGAGACCCACACGAGGTAGTTCTTGTTACTTAACTCTACCTACATCCACCTCTCTTCCCCATCCATGAATTTATCTAGACTCCTTTTAAAGACCCCAATAGACTCCTCATTGACCACCTGACGACTGGGTGACGAATTTTCTGTTTCACATTCCGCGATGACTCACCCGACAAGCTTGTGACGCCGCCAAGAGCCCGCCAGTACTGGGAACATATCGTTAGCGCCACTTGGTCAAGGACACCGCCGCCTGACTCACCTGTGCCGCCTCTCACCCGCCTCGTGTACAGTACTCTGAAGTGAGTCCATCGCTTCCGCCGCAGAAAGTGACGGCGACGGCAGGAAGGAAACGAGGGAATATTTTAGGTGCTACGTGGTTACTGCAACACTGATTTACTTAGACTTTGTAGCTTGTGTGTCTACCTTTTCGCTGATCTCTTCGTTGATCTCGTTCTCTCTCTTCGTTGATCTCGTTCTCTCTCCGTTGATCTCGTTCTCTCTCTCGTTCTCTCTCTTCGTTGATCTCGTTCTCTCTCTTCGTTGATCTCGTTCTCTCTCTTTGATCTCGTTCTCTCTCCGTTGACTCGCTCTCTCTCGTTCTCTCTTGTTGATCTCGTCTACATCTCTTGTTCTTACTCTCTGACCGTTCCCTCTCGTATCCGCTCCTGATTTTCTAGCTCTTTTTACCCTCCTCCTCATTGACTCTCCTACGCTTGAGATTGTTCCTGTTTTCCTATTCGTTACTCCTTGTTGATCCCAGATCCTCGTCTGTTGAATCTACGTCCTCTCTCGTTCTCCTCTTCGATGATCTCGTTCTCGCCTCGTACTCCTCTTCGTGACTCGTTCTCTCTCCTCTCGTTCTCTACTCTCGGTTGATCTCGTCTCTCTCTCGTTCTCCTTCGTTCCGTCACTCGTTCAGTTGATCTCGTCTCTCCTCGTCCTCTCGTAAGACTCGGTATCCTTCTGCGTCTCTACTTCGTTGATCTCGTCTCTCTCTCTTTCTTTCTTTGTATCTTCGTGTCTCTATCTCGTTCTCTCTCTTCGTTGATCTCGTTCTCTCTCTCGTTCTCTCTCTTCGTTGATCTCGTTCTCTCTCTCGTTCTCTCTCTTCGTTGATCTCGTTCTCTCTCTCGTTCTCTCTCTTCGTTGATCTCGTTCTCTCTCTTCGTTGATCTCGTTCTCTCTCTCGTTCTCTCTCTTCGTTGATCTCGTTCTCTTCTCCTCTCTTCGTTGATCTCGTTCTCTCTCTCGTTTTCTTCGTTCTTCTTCTTCGTTTCTCTCTTCGTTGATCTCGTTCTCTCTCTTCGTTGATCTCGTTCTCTCTCTCTCGTTCTCTCTCTTCGTTGATCTCGTTCTCTCTCCTCTCGTTCTCTCTCTTCGTTGATCTCGTTCTCTCTCTCGTCTCTCTCTCGTTATCTCGTTCTCTCTCTTCTCTCTCGTTGATTCGTCTCTCTCGTTCTCTCTCTCGTCCTTCTCCTCTCGTTTCTCGTTCTCTCTCCGTTCTCTCGTGATCTCGTTCTCTCTCTCTCTCGTTCTCTCCTCTCTTCTCTCTCTCGTTGACTCTCTCTTCTCTCTCTCTCTCTCCCCTCTCTCTCTCTCTCACTCTCGTCTCTCCCCCCCCTCTCTCTCTCTCTCTCTCTCTTCTCCTCTCTCTCTCTCTCTCTCTCTCTCTCTCTCTCTCTCTCTCTCCTCTCTCTCTCTCTCTCTCTCTCTCTCTCCTCTCTCTCTCTCTCTCTCTCTCTTCTCTCTCTCTCTCTCTCTCCTCCTCTCTCTCTCTCTCTCTCTCCTCTCTCTCTCTCTCTCTCTCTCTCTCCTCTCTCTCTCTCTCTCCTCTCTCTCTCTCTCTCTCTCTCTCTCTCTCTCTCTCTCTCTCTCTCTCTCTCTCTCTCTCTCTCTCTCTCTCTCTCTCTCTCTTCTCTCTCTCTCTCTCTCTCTCTCTCTTCTCCACACACACACACAACACACACACACCACACCACACACACAAACACACAACACACAACACACCACAACACACACACACACACACACACACCACACACAACACACACACACACCACACAACACACACACACACACACCCACACACACACACACACACACACCCAGACCTACGTCAACACTCTCTCCATAGGTTGTGTTGAGAGCGAAACGGCTACACTGAACTCACTGTTACTTTCATCCCTTTGGTCTCATCTTTCTTCCGCCTCTTTTTCTCCTACACAGTACAGTTTTTTTCTTTCCTTTTTTTTACGCCGGCACATACCTTCACGTATCTTTATCATACACGAATCAAGCTCTCTCTCTTTTTCTCTAACTGTATTTTCTACTTGTGGAGTGTGTCTGGAATTCGTTGATCTCGTTCTGGTTCTCTAGATCTTATTCTAGTTAACTAGTTGGCTGAATTCCATGGTGGCGTATTTTTTCCTTCACGCGTGTAGAGTTACTACCGGAAAAAATTGGCGTGTAAACAGCGCTGATGTGAAGCAGTGTAGAAATGAGGAAACTACTTGCTCTCATCAGTGAACCATGTACTAAGTAGACTCTCTCTCTCTCTCTCTCTCTCTCTCTCTCTCTCTCTCTCTCTCTCTCTCTCTCTCTCTCTCTCTCTCTCTCTCTCTCTCTCTCTCTCTCTCTCTCTCTCTCTCTCTCTCTCTCTCTCTCTCTCTCTCTCTCTCTCTCTCTCTCTCACTCCAGTTACTAAGATTCCTGCAGCCTTTTTATCAGAACACTTATATTCCTTTCATCTCATTCTCTGTCTGTCTCGGCGCTGCATTGCCTTCGTTATAACTTACCAAATCATCTCACAACCTTATTCATGACTTCAACCCTAATAGTTCCTCGTCACTGACATGCTCCATCAAACAGTGTGTCATCAGCAGCAATAATAGCCATCAGACAGACAGACGCAGTGATCACCTGATGCCGAAATTAGAGGCCGGGCGGGTGTATGAAGGGGCGAGACACGAATCTGGTGGAGACGGGAACGAGAGCTTAGTGTGACGCGCCCTGCATTTTGATCATGTGCTAGAAAGTGGGAAGGAGGAGGAGGAGGGCAGTGGTGGTGGTGGAGGAGGTGGGAAGGAGGAGGAGGAGGGCAGTGGTGGTGGTGGAGGAGGTGGGAAGGAGGAGGAAGAGGAGAAGGGCACTGATGGTGGTGGTGAAGGAGGAGGAAGAGGAGGAGGGCAGTGATGGTGGTGGTGAAGGAGGAGGAGAAGGAGGAGGAGGAGGAGGAGGAGGAGAGGAGGAGGAGGAGGAGAGGAGGAGGAGGAGGAGGGCAGTGGTGATGGCAGTTCTACACCCTATTTTTCACAGTAAACCTTTCTTACACCTGTGTCTCATCTAAACCTCATAAGAAAACCCCATCCACTCTGCCAAACCATTTATAAACCCTTAATATCTAACAGTGTAGTGGTGGTGGTGGTGGTGGTGGTGGTAGTGGTAGTGGTGGTGGTGGTGGTGGTGGTGGTGGTGGTGGTCGTGGTAGTGGTGGTGGTGATGGTGGTGGTGGTGGTGGTCGTGGTAGTGGTGGTGGTGGTCTGGTGTGGGTGGTGGTGGGTGGTCGTGTGTGAGTGGTGGGGTGGTGGGGTGGTGTGGTGTGGTGGTGGTGGTGGTGGTGTGTGGTGGTGGTGGTGGTGGTCGTGGTGGTGGTGGTGGTGGTGGTGGTCGTGGTGGTGGTGGTGGTGGTGGTGGTCGTGGTGGTGGTGGTGGTGGTGGTGGTGGTGGTGGTGGTCGTGGTGGTGGTGGTGGTGGTGGTGGTGGTGGTGGTCGTGGTGGTGGTCGTGGTAGTGGTGGTGGTGGAAGAAGTAGCGTCTCGGCATGATAGGAGGGCATGACAGTGTTGGGTGGTCGTGCATGACAGCCTGGTTGAGGGTTGCTGAGGGCGTGTAGGTGTTGGGTTGCCGGAGTGGGTTGTGGATTAGATGACGGGATGATTTATAGTGAAGTGGAATGAAGGGAAAGTACTGTTCATTATCGCGAGTGTTTTTTCTTCTACATTTCTTCCTCTCGTCTCATTTCCTTACTTCTCTCCATCTTTTTCCTTCACGTTTTCTCTCCTTTTTTCATCGTTTTCTCAATACCATTTACTGGGTATTTTTTTTACATATTTTGAAATGTTGAAAAATGTAGACAAAGTTATATTTTCAAAGAGAATGAAAAATATATATAGATAAAAAAAAACATGGCCAGTGATATATTCAGATAAAAGAAACTCAACAATGTGTTTCAAGAAATATATTGAAAGTTGTGTCGTGGTTGTTTTGCATTTTTTGAGCGACTGATTACACAACATGTATCATAATATTTGAACAGTCAAGTTAATGGACCGTAATTACCTGCCCCTCCCCCCCCCTTCCCTACCCGTACCCTCTCGCCCACCTTAGCCCCCTAACCCCCCTTCCCCCCTACCCCCACCTTCTCCTCCTCAAGCTGCCATTTTTCCCGGGTCTTCCTTCTCCCAACAGCTCCGGCGAGCACCTCTACCAACTCTATTTTTCTTTGCGCTGCTTGTGATCGTTGTCGGCGCTGACCCGGCTTGGTTTGTTGACCCATGACAGCCGGGGTTTGCATAGTGATGGCAGGCTGTGAAGTGCTGCCCGTGTCGTGTGTACTCTTCACACACTACACTGGGCTGGCATTTAAATGGAGGAGATAGGTGTGGCCGCCGCGCACCCTGGGAAGCATTTGTAGCCACGCTGTGCCTCATAACCCCGCGTCACTGTGTGCATGACAAACAGTGCTGTGATGGGAGGAATGTTGCGCTGGCCGGTCTGTCTGTGTGTGTGTGTGCCTCGCCATCGCCTCTCTCGAGTATTATCGAATGTCTGAGTCTTTGCTAATAATCCTCACACACGAAAACCAGGTAAAGGTATACAGTCGTCATGGTTCCTTGGCAATGTGAAAGATCTTGACACAATTAGTTGATGACCAATGAAGGTTGTCGGGAATTTTTTTCTTGCTCTCTGGTGGCTGAAACCGAAAACTATATAGAATAATTTTACAAAACCTACTCTACGTAAAGACCTTCCTTGCATCATTGAGACAAATTAATGAATAGACAATACAAGTACTGCATATATATAGCTACGCCCGCGGCATGTATTTATTCCTTCCATGGTACAATCTTCCCTCTCGTCGTAACCGAGGGAGATGTCTTGAATGGCATGTCATCACCTTCCCTCTTCATTCTTCCCCTCAGTGGTGCGCAACACATAACCTCGGGAGCAGCGATGACCTGGCGTGTTCCAGAGGTGGTGTGTTGTACATGCCTTCTAAAGCATTCAGACAACCAGACACAGATAGCCCATACAGACAGAGAAAGCGAGAACGACACACAAGAACTGAACATCCACAAATCTCATATAATTATCTACACCCATTTATCACCATCACTGTTACAATTGTTTTCACTAACGTTTAAGACTTCAATAATCCCTCCCCTTCCTCCCCCCCCCCTCACCCCCCACCCCCTCCTCCTCCTCCTCCCTCCTCCCACCTCCCCCCCTCCTCCCCTCCTCCTCCTCCTCCTCCTCCACCTCCTCCCTCACCATCGTCATTGTCGAAAACGTGCCTGACGACAGCTGCAGTAGGCGGAAACACACACACACACGCACACACGCACACACGCACACACACCCACACCCACACACCCACACACCCACACCACACACACACACACACACACACACACACTCACACACACACATACACACACACACACACACACACACACACACACACACACACACACACACACACGGGACTATTGAGGGCAGTTATTTATCCTCGTTTTCCTCTTCCTCCTCTTCTTTCGTTTTCCTCCTATTCATATTATATTTCCTCCTCCTCCTCATTTTCTTCGTCCTTTTCTCCTTCTTTTCTTCCTCCTCCTCTTCTGTTGTTGGTACTGATGTTGTTTCTGATACTGCTACCATTACGTCCACTAATACTATATTAATACTAATACTACTAATACTAATACTACCTATTACATTTACTACAACTACAACTACTACTAACACTTCTATAATATATACGCAAGGCATGAGAAATGCACATTTTTTAGATCCTGGAGCTATTTAGGTCGGCGATTACGTAATTTCCTTTTTGGAGATTATTTACTTGAGAGTCATCGAGGCATTCACTGCGTGGACGCGCGATGAAAGCCTCGAGATGATGACCGGCGGTGGGCGGGCAGGAAGAATGACGTGTGGGCGGCAGGTTGAGAAGAGTTAAAAGAAGAGAAGAAGAAGAGTTGAAGAAGAGGGTTAAAGACTGATGGCTGACGGAAGTGTATGAGTTCTGAAGGATATAAAAGATAGTGAAATAAATATATTAGGGGTATTACTGTATATAAGGGCGTGATTTAGAGTGGATACTAAAGCGGTGGAAAAAATATGTAGTAGGAAAATAAGAAGAGTAACTAGTGTGTTTTCCTTTTGCGATATAGAAAAGAAAGTTAGGACAGAAATGCTAGTTGTTGGCGAATTACGAGGAAGTTATGGTGATATAGGAGATGATACGATCGGCTCGTGATGGCGGTCTTAAAATTAACATGGATTAGACTAGAAAAACACGTCGTAAGTAACTTCAACTTTGAGTACAGAACAGCATAAAGTTGAAACATGTAAATTCAGCACAAAAATATATTCCGATACAGTAAACCCTCTCTAAATCGAACCCGTATAATTCAAACTTCGGATAATTCGACCTGTTTCAGGCCATTTCAAATTTTTCAATAACTTTCTATAATTCGAGCAAGTTTGAATTATCCATAGCCTTACTAGTGGGAGTCCGACCTCTCCCTTGTGGTGTGTGCCGCGGCTGCCCAGCGTGATCTCATATATGAAAATGATCGTATGAATAAGATAGGCGGGAGGGGGAGGAAGAAGAAGGGGAGAGGAGGAGGAAGGGGGGAGGGGAAGGAGGGACAAGGAGGAAGGAGGGGAGAGGGGGAGGAGAAGGAAGGAGGTGGGACAAGGAAGGGAGGAGAGGTGGAGGAGGAAGGAGGAGAAGAAAGGGAGGAGAGGAAATGGGAGGAGGAAGAACTATTTTTTAAAAGTATTATCCTTCGATTTGTATACAATCCTTCATAATTCTTCACGGGCCTCTTCGCTCCTTCACACATCCTACAGGAGTCATAGGAGGGCATTAGAAGTCCCACAGGATTGCTATAGTATTCCTAGGTTTTTATAACTAATTTGACAATCGCACGGGTGGCTCAAATAGGGATTAATTATAATATTACTAATACTGAAAATACTAATACTGATCCTTGTATTGAAGTAATGATTAATCTAGCAATTCCTATCATATTTTTATGTCTAGTAGTAAGTTTTGTCTAATTTGTGGTTTTTAAGGAATATTTGGAAGTATCATGTCATTGTGAATTGGCTGAAATAGGGACTTCTAATCATTGTAACTGAAAACTGACTCCAGATTCGTGTTCAGCATGCCCGATAACTGCCAGGAACAAATTATCAAGCAAATCTATTTCTCAAAAAATAATGCAAATTTTGCAAGGGGTATAAATAGGGACTTTTAATCATTGTAACTAAAAACTGACTCCAGATTCGTGTTCATCATGCCCGATAACTGCTAGGAACAAATTTTCAAGCAAATATATTTTTCAAAAAATGTTGCAAATTTTGCAAGGGGTATGCCTTGATTTTTTTGGAAAATCACGTTTTTGTCAATAACTAAAAAACTATGGCAGATAAGTGCAAGAATTATAGAGAAGTAAATATGAAGTAGATCAAGGGCTATCATTTCGCGTAAATAAAAAAAAATAGATTGGTAAATAACCGAGAAAATAGCATATTCGTACATTTATACAAAATATCAATTTTCTCGACAACCATGAAATGTTTTGACAAGCCGATTACTGCATCATTTAGAACATCTCAAGATGAACCTTTGTTACTTCGATAAGTTTTCTTCTACGACTCATAGTTTTGCGGCAAAATAACAAAAACCTGATTTTCGTCAATTTTGGATTATTTTTGAGCAGCCAGAAATCTGAAAGTTTTTTTTCCGCTAGATAAGTGGAAATGCCGGGGATACAATTGTATATCCATCCATTTACAATAACTTTTGATGGGTAAGTGTTGCTGTGTGAGGAGCAAGTTGTGAGCTGAACGCGTTATAGTAAATATAATAAGTTTATAATTTAGAAACCGTTCATGATAGGTCAGTGTAGACGCGAGACCAGTGTTGCCGCCTCAGTGTAGGGGAAGGTACTAACTCTATATGATTTTCACGCATAAATATATATCATACGTCTAGTTTAAAGCAGTTTTACTTTAAAAATCGCAAGTTAAACTGACCCTAAGGACAAAAAGTAGAAATTGGAACCCAGCATATTTTATTAACATCTACATGCATACATACATACATAGATAGATACCTTAATATTTCCATTATAATACCCGCCTCCAAAAAAAAAAAACACTGAAATTAAAAAAGTATATAACTGCATTAAAAAATCTCCTTTAAAAGTGAAATGATTTGGCAATAACAGAACTCTTGCAATATATAGAAAGGGTGAAAGAGAGAGAGAGAGAGAGAGAGAGAGAGAGAGAGAGAGAGAGAGAGAGAGAGAGAGAGAGAGAGAGAGAGAGAGAGAGAGAGAGAGAGAGAGAGAGAGAGAGAGAGAGAGAGAGAGAGAGAGAGAGAGAAATTTAATCTGTGTGTGTGTGTGTGTGTGTGTGTGTGTGTGTGTGTGTGAGTGTGTGTGTGTGTGTGTGTGTGTGTGTGTGTGTGTGTGTGTGTGTGTGTAGGGATGTATATGCTAACTTAGGAGTATGATAGAAGCATTACAAGGTGAAAAATGTGTGTGGGTGTATAATTTAATCTTTAAGTAGTAAGAAATTGATGGTTTATGAGTTCTTATGTGTATATGTTATATTGTAATTTGTATTATCCAGGAATGGCCCGTAGGGTCATTCCTGAGGTATCATCAGAAACCGCATAGGGGAGAGCCCGATTGTGGAGCTATGTGTGTGTCTGTGCGTAGTCTGTCCGGTTGAACTCCTCCGAGATGGCTGAACACACAGACTTCATATATGCATCAATATACTGTCTATGCCTTTGTGATGGCCGAGAAGTGTGCGAAAAAAAAGAAAAAAAAAACCGCCCACCAAGGGAGGAACGGGCATACTTCGTGTCCAAGGTGGCAAGCATCCCCTTCGAGCGACGCAAGAGTGCAGCACGGAAAGTGTGGACGCCATTCGCTGCCTCATGGGTGCCATTAAGGTGACCAAGCTCGACTTCTAGGACAGCGTGAACACCGAAGCTCAAGCTCATCAGGGAGGTCAAGCTTTGCTGCCCGGAGCTAAAATGGCCTCTTGTATGGAGTATGGTCAGGGTCGGCAATAATACATTTATCAAAGTATATGTGCTTGAGTCCTTCTTAATGTAAGGCCATTCCTGGGTATGCAGCTTTCCACTTAAGACTTCTGTTTCTGACTTCTGTCTTCTGTACGGAGAAAGCTGCACGTCTACCTAGTTATTATTGTTATTACCATGTGGTATTACAAGTGTGTGTACTTATAATTATAGTATAAATACGATGATTTTGGTGAGTACAAGTAATACAATCTGTGCTGTTTTGGCATAGTTGAGTGAGGCTAGAGGTAAGTTGTAACCATCGGATAATTCGAACTTTCGGCTAATTCGACCCAGGTCTCCCCCCAATTAGTTCGAATTAGAGAGGGTTTACTGTACTCATAAGTGATAAAAAAAACCAATAGAAATGGAAAAAATATTTGGGTTACGGAACTAAAATAAAGTTAGAGTTTTTTCTTTCTTTATTGAACACCTCTGGTACAGGAATGTATGATTAGTAATTACTGATGTAACTAATAATCAGAATTATTTAGTTATCCTTACCTAATAAACAAACCGGCTGAAGCTCCAGGTAACTCTTAACCTAGGCGGACCAGAACAACAACATACCTTATTATTAACTGCATTGAGAAAAAATAATATGATCGTGTAAATAATATAAAAAAAAGGGAAACGACATTAGGGCACTGGATGGGAAGATATGAAGAGAACATAGTTTGAAGTGTAAATAAAGGTAACAACAAGTAGAAGTGTAATAGAGAAAGAACACAGTAGAGTGTAATAAAAGAACAACAGTAGAAGTGTAAATAGAAGAAAGAACAACAAGTAGAAGTGTAAATAGAAGAACAGAACAACAAGTAGAAGTGTAAATAGAAGAAAGAACAACAAGTAGAAGTGTAAATAGAAGAAAGAACAACAAGTAGAAGTGTAAATAGAAGAAAGAACAACAAGTAGAAGTGTAAATAGAAGAAAGAACAACAAGTAGAAGTGTAAATAGAAGAAATAGAGAAAACAACAAGTAGAAGTGTAAATAGAAGAAAGAACAACAAGTAGAAGTGTAAATAGAAAAGAACAACAAGTAGAAGTGTAAATAGAAGAAAGAACAACAAGTAGAAGTGTAAATAGAAGAAAGAACAACAAGTAGAAGTGTAAATAGAAGAAAGAACAACAAGTAGAAGTGTAAATAGAAGAAAGAACAACAAGTAGAAGTGTAAATAGAAGAAAGAACAACAAGTAGAAGTGTAAATAGAAGAAAGAACAACAAGTAGAAGTGTAAATAGAAGAAAGAACAAGTAGAAGTGTAAATAGAAGAAAGAACAACAAGTAGAAGTGTAAATAGAAGAAAGAACAACAAGTAGAAGTGTAAATAGAAGAAGAACAACAAGTAGAAGTGTAAATAGAAGAAAGAACAACAAGTAGAAGTGTAAATAGAAGAAAGAACAACAAGTAGAAGTGTAAATAGAAGAAAGAACAACAAGTAGAAGTGTAGATAGAAGAAAGAACAACAAGTAGAAGTGTAAATAGAAGAAAGAACAACAAGTAGAAGTGTAAATAGAAGAAAGAACAACAAGTAGAAGTGTAAATAGAAGAAAGAACAACAAGTAGAAGTGTAAATAGAAGAAAGAACAACAAGTAGAAGTGTAAATAGAAGAAAGAACAACAAGTAGAAGTGTAAATAGAAGAAAGAACAACAAGTAGAAGTGTAAATAGAAGAAAGAACATAAATCTAGCTGAGTGGACGTTGTGGAGTAATAGTTGTGGTACATGACCGGACAAATGTGGAGAGATTGACAAATTTGCAGTCGGGTTTGACAGTGTGGCGTGACTTATGGTTTAGGAAGGAGGTGGTGACTTGGGTGTGGAGTACGTATCAAGTATTTGTAAAGAACACGTTGTGATATTTGGTTTGGTGACGTGACTGAGTGGCTGAAAAACTGTAACACATTGAGAGAGCGGGTGGACAGTGAGTATGTTAAGAATAGGGGGGGGGGGGGTTGATACGAAAAATATGAAAAAACACAAGAACAACAGGAAATGCAAACTACAAATGGATATGAGCACAAACCTATTTCCATGATAGACATTATAAGAAATAATTAGTAATAATGTTGATGATAAGGATAATGATAGGTAATAATAACAGTAGTAATGATGAAAGTAATGATTATAATAATACTAATGATAATACTAATGATATAATAGGAATAATGATTATAATAATGAATAGTAATGCTAATTATGATAATGATAAGTGTGATTGTGTGTGTGTGTGTGTGTGTGTGTGTGTGTGTGTGTGTGTGTGTGTGTGTGTGTGTGTGTCTGTGTGTGTGTATCTGTGTTAAATAATTCTCCTAACCTTAAAAATAAAAAATAAACAGTTACAATTTTTTTTCTCTTCAGGCCGTGGAGTGGAATGGTTGGCGTGGTGAAGGAGGACCAGTGTTTACAGGGGCGTCACCCAGCCGCTGCCCGCGTCCCCTCACCGCGCGGACGTCACTCCAGCGCGGGTTTGAGGTCAGGTGAGTGATTCGGTGGTTTTTCCCTCTTTTTTTTGTGAAGGTCCGAAAGTAGAAAAGATCCAGAGAAAGAAAAGAGTGGAAGGAGGCGAGATTTTTCCTCTTTTTCTACATTTGAGCCTATAGCGCCTGTAGGCATGTATGATCTCCAGGGCTGGGATGGTAGGTCCTGGAGGTTCACTTGAGGGCTGTGATAGTTGGCCCTCGCCCGTGGTGACGCAGGCAGGATTTTTATAGTGACGCCTGAGACGATTAGAGGCTCATGCTGCCCCTCTGTGTCCTCTGTTGTACTCGCCGTCGAAGGTAGTGTATGGGCAGCATGGGGGTTTTCTTCGGCCACTAAACGATTACTGAAAGATTTTAGCATCAAAATTGATGTATGAATAAATATATTTGTAAATTATGAAACTCAAACACAGATCCATAGTTATGTTTATTAATCTGCCTCGATTCTATTTTTCGCGGATAAAAAAGATAACTTACATGAATATTCGCGCTGCACCGTAAAATATACCTGAACGCTAATTATGTCGGTGGAATTAAAGGGTTAGGGAATTATATGAAGAAAATCCTTGAATATTAGATACTTTCCGACACCTCTCTATATATTTATCAGTAATTCTACGGTCTACTGTAAAAAATACATTTCTCGAGCGGGGAATCATGACTCAGTTAAGCGTCGAGTCGAAGCCAATATAAGAGTAAAATGGAGGATCCGAGACTGGCAGTAAACCAGCATTTGTAGGGCGAGGAACAGAGTTACATATCCCGCCCTGCAGACGTTTGTTTTTCGAGCACCACTTCGAGTAAATAACAAGTTTATCTCGAAATATTCCGAGCTTCTCTTCATCCTTTATTTGTACTGTCAAAGTCTAAGGTTCGATGATAACTGACGGCTAGAGTGGAGGTAGTGGAGGAGGAGGAGGAGGAGGAGGAGGAGGAGGAGGAGGAGGAGGAGGAGGGAGGAGGAGGAGGAGGAGGAGGAGGAGGAGGAGGAGGAGGAGGAGGAGGAGGAAAGGAGGCTGATAATCTCACCCTCCCAGAGTATTGCATATGACCTCAATATTGTCGCTCAACCTCTACGACTCGTCCTGGCCACGTGGCTTCCAGGGCAACTAATCTCCATAATCTTCAGCCCCAAACTTAGCCCCAGACCTAACCTTATAACTGTTACCCCAATCTTAGCCCCAGTCTTAGCCCTTGCCCTAGTTCTAGCCCTATTTCCAGTCCCACTATCTGTACTTAGCCCAGTTCCAGTTCCAGTTCCAGCCCTGCTAACCTCATAACTGCTACCCCAGTCTTAGCCCCAGTCCTAGCCCTTACCCTAGTTCTAGCCCTATTTCCAGCCCCACTATCTGTACTTAGCCCAGTTGCAGTTACAGTTCCAGCCCCAGGTCGAACCCTAACCCTTACCTGTCTCAATTCAATTCCAGCTAAATTTCATGCGATCCTTTTTAATCCAGTCCAACTCAGTCGTGTTGGAGTGAATTTGTAACCCTTTGAACTCATCCCTTTCTTACCCAGTACCATTCCAGCCCCTGTCTATGTCTAATAACCCGTACTAGCTTGTCCACACTCCAAACCTGCCTGTCCTGAAACCCAGTCTTATCCGAACCAGTCCTATCCAGTATCCTATCCGAACCCAGTCCAGAATTACTAACACATTTCCAGCAAGTATTCCGTTATGTATATACTGTACCTTCATTTTCACCAAGTTATCTCTGATGTGTTTAGATTATGTTTATTTACCAGCCATTACCCTATAACAGGTTCATGACTCTCCACCACCATCACCACCCCACCACCATCACCACCATCAACACCATCACCACCACCACCACCATCACCACCACCACACCACCATCACCACCAACACCATCACCACCATCACCACCACCCACCATCACCATCACCACCACCATCACCACCACCACCACCACCACCACACCACCACCACCACCCCCCACCATCACCACCACCACCACCATCACCCACCACCACCACCATCACCACCACCACCACCACCACCACCACCACCACCACCACCACCACCACCACCACCACCACCACCACCACCACCACCACCACACCACACCACCACCACTACCACCACATCACCACCACCACCACCACCACCACCACCACCACCACCACCACCACCACCACTACCACTACCACCACACCACCATCACCACCACCCACCATCACCACCACCACCACCACCATCATCATCACCATCACCACCACCGAATATCACCATCACCATCACCACCACCACCATCACCAACACCATCACCACCAACACCACCCACCGTCACCATCACCATCACCACCACCACCCACCACCATCATCATCACCACCACCACCGTTTTCATCAGCCGTCACTGTCCGAGAATCCGTTGTTCGAGAAGCACATTGCATTATTTATAGTCATTGAGAAAGAGTGACTGACTGACTGACTGACTGACTGACTAACGTTAGGGCTGACGAAATTGGCCTTACCGAGCTGACAGGGCCGAAACGTGATGGTGTGTGTGTGTGTGTGTGTGTGTGTGTGTGTGTGTGTGTGTGTGTGTGTGTGTGTGTGTGTGTGTGTGTGTGTGTGAACAAAGCCACATTCCCATAACTCTTTACACCAATCGTTATGTCGAACAAGATTTTTATTTTTATTTTATATTAATATTCACTTCGTCAGGAGGTGAATTTTTTTACGTGCTATCATCTTCCTTTTCCTTTGTGCCCTCTCTTTGCTCCTCTTTGTTCTTGCCGCCCTATGCACACGTTGTAAGGAGGAATGGAGAGGTGAGGGAAGTAGGGAGGGAAGGGAGGTAGGGAGATAATGAAGAGGTGAGGGAGGTAGGTAGGGTGGGAAGGTGGAGCATCGGAGGGCACCGTTGTGTCTAGAATTGTTTGACTCCTTCGGTTATGCATAGAAAACGAGGCGCGGGACGGAAAGTTTGGCTCCTCTCCAGGTCCTGACGTGGCCGCTGCGTGTGTCTGTGTGTCTTGAATTCTTTTGTTTTGTTCTTGTTAATTCTTGTTCTGTGTGTGGGAGTCTTGTTTTTGTTCTTATTTGCTGTTTCCGTTGATATTATTAATGTTGGTTTTATTATTATCATATTTATCATTTTTGTTGTTTTTGTAGTGGTAGTAGTGATAGTGGTAATAGTAGTAGAATGTGTGTGTGTGTGTGTGTGTGTGTGTGTGTGTGTGTGTGTGTGTGTGTGTGTGTGTGTGTGTGTGTGTGTTCATTTACTTTATCACTTAAAAAGCTGGTTAGAAAGTTGATTATTTACTCAGTAGTTTATTAAAGCTACATTGATATATTTCATTATACAATATACGACTATTATGAAGTACGTGTTTTTCTCGATTGTTTATTATGTAGTAAACAAAACTTTCTATTTGTTTCCATGGGAGAGAGAATAAAACAACTTCATATCATGTTCTTGGTGATGGACGCTGCGTTTTCATATTAATTATGAGTAACTTATCAAAAAAAGAAGAAGCTATAAAGAAGGTTTCAAATGCATATGTTACTTTTTGTGCGTTTGTGGAAAAGTCGAAGAAAGTGGTGAATACTTTTGGTCCATTAGCTTCCGAGGGCTTAGCACAGACAGATAGACAGACGGACAGACAGACGGGACTACATACGTATACTGTACAACATATTGCTGTCGTCGATGTTATTGTTGTTATTTTTATTGTTGTTTTAGATGGTAGCGGTGATGACTGCTACAAAGCTTCCCTGCGTTTTTTTGTTATTCTTTTTACATCCCACTTGTTTTCGTCTCCGTTACCACCACCATCACCATTTGCCTCAATTTGCGTCACACCCGCGTAAGACCACCACGGTACGTACGCAAAACCTGGTCTTGGCGGCGTACATGGGCCAGCGCTCGCACCCACAGGTCACATACATAAAAACAATGGACTTCCCCGGACCCTTCCCCTCCCCTCCCTCGACCACCTGCTCACTAACCTACTTTTGCCTCCCGTTCGCTGTGCCTGGCGGTGGGAGCGATGCCCAGACTCAAGGCCGCGCCGCCGCTACTGTTCCATTCCTTTCGGGAGAGTTCATCCCAATGTCCGGGTCACCCATCAGTCCTCGAGGTGCTCCGAAACCATCAAGCCAGGAAACACCTTACCCTACAGACAAGTCTAAACCCCCTGGATTGAAGTCTTTACATTGTTCACTACTTAACCTAATCCCTTGAACCTTGCCCTGGTTTTCAACTCCATGGCAACTTCACCTCTGTAGGGCGTCTGTGGCAGCTCCACCTCTGTAGGGCGTCTGTGGCAACTCCACCTCTGTAGGCCGTCTGTGGCAACTCCACCTCTGTAGGCCGTCTGCTCCACCTCTGTAGGGCGTCTGTGGCAGCTCCACCTCTGTAGGGCGTCTGTGGCAACTCCACCTCTGTAGGCCGTCTGTGGCAACTCCACCTCTGTAGGCCGTCTGCTCCACCTCTGTAGGGCGTCTGTGGCAGCTCCACCTCTGTAGGGCGTCTGTGGCAACTCCACCTCTGTAGGCCGTCTGCTCCACCTCTGTAGGGCGTCTGGCAGCTCCACCTCTGTAGGGCGTCTGTGGCAGCTCCACCTCTGTTGGGCGTCTGTGGCAGCTCCACCTCAGCAGGGCGTCTGTGGCAGCTCCACCTCTGTAGGGCGTCTGTGGCAACTCCACCTCTGTAGGGCGTCTGTGGCAACTCCACCTCTGTAGGGCGTCTGGCAGCTCCACCTCTGTAGGGCGTCTGTGGCAGCTCCACCTCTGTAGGGCGTCTGTGGCAGCTCCACCTCTGTAGGGCGTCTGGCAGCTCCACCTCTGTAGGGCGTCTGTGGCAGCTCCACCTCTGTAGGCGTCTGCTCCACCTCTGTAGGGCGTCTGTGGCAGCTCCACCTCTGTAGGGCGTCTGTGGCAGCTCCACCTCTGTAGGCCGTCTGCTCCACCTCTGTAGGGCGTCTGTGGCAGCTCCACCTCAGCAGGCCGTGCTCCCCCTTGCCTCATCCACGCTCCCCAGGTCACATCCTCAGCCGCAGTATTTCCTTGCAACGACTAACCTAAATTTCAGCGGTATGAGCTTCCTCCATGAGTGTGTCAGTGGGTTACCTTTGAGCCTCGCTCGAGTAACATACAAGGAATCTCGCCTTCAGTGACCTCAATGTGCCGACTGCCGAGGGAATCCCGCACCAAAGAAAAAGAAAGAGACGAAAGTGAAGCATACCAAAAATTATATGGATTATCTTGTTGTACGTGCATCAATAAACTAAAAATTCTCAGAAATGTACTTGTAGCAGATGTGAAAAAAGCACCAGTAGTGAAAGGGTTCTTAGTTGTGTGTCATTATGGCGAATAACCTCCGTGCAGTGGCGGGCCGTTGCGCAACCTCGTCAACACCTCGGAGAAACCTGAGAGTAACCTGTGATTGGCGGAGAGGCAGTGGCGTCATAGGCTGGTCCACCAATCACGCCCATGACCAAGGTTGTGATTTTCACTTGCCTGCCATGCTTTATTGTCCTCTCTCTCAACCTCCCGTCTGCATGCTCAGTCTTACTCTAGCTGTCTCCGTCCATCTGTTTCAACCCTATCTCTCTCTCACTTTCTCTCTCCCCTTTCTCTTCTCTCTCTCTCTCTCTCTCTCTTCCTCTCCTTTCCTCTCTTCTCTCTCTCTCTCCTCTCTCTCTTCTCTCCTCTCTCTCTCCTCTCTCTCTCTCTCTCTCTCCTCTCTCTCTCTCTCTCTCTCTCTCTCTCTCTCTCTCTCTCTCTCTCTCTCTCTCTCTCTCTCTCTCTCTCTCTCTCTTATATAGATAGATAGATTGATAGATAGATAGATAGATAGATTGATAGATAGATAGATAGATAGATATGTAGATAGATAGATAGATATGTAGATAGATAGAGTAAGATACGGAAAGAGTGAGAAAGAAATATAGATAGATAGATGGATAGATAGATGGGCGGGTTGCGTTGCGTCATGGTGGTGTAATGTGGGTCCAGTCAAGGCACCTTCTCAGTAAACATTCCCCGAAGCCAAGCGTTGAGTCAAGTCGTTGTCTGTAAAGTGTGTCACCGCCGCGGGCCCCACTGAAGAGACGTTAGTTATATAATTAATGTATTTTCCCCGATGAGTTGAATGGCTCTCTCTGTATTGTGCTTTGGCCGAGTGTTCTCCAATGCGTCCTGTTCCAGGGGTTTATGTTTTTTGCGTCATATGGCACAATGTCGGCAGTAGGCAGTCAGCCGCTCCGCTCACTCGAACAGGAAACTTTGCAGGAAAATTGCAGAGTAAATAGTTTTTATTTGTGATCGTTGATGAAAACAACCATGAGACTGACCTGTTACGTGGCGTCCCTTCGGCAGCGTCGCCTCAGGGCTGCGGGAGCCTCGGTGGCCATCCTGAATGTCTGTACAAGCAGGCAGAGGCGGGGCTGTGCGTGGCCCGGGGCGAGGCTGGTCCAGGCCATGGCCCGCAGCTCTGCATGATGGCGATGTTATTTAGCCTGCATCATAAATCATTCCAAAATAATACTCCTTTCATGAACATAATGAATGTAAAAGTGAAAAAAAAAGTTGGATAGAAACTCCTTGGCGAACTCCCTGTAGGCCGTCCTTTTTTTTCTTTTCTTTTCAATATACCAGTCTTCAGAAGAGGTTGGTGGTCGCGTAGCTCTCCCTGTGGCGGAGATTTGTGCCAGTGAAACATGAGCGTAACCTTCCCACCTGTTGCTTAGGTAATGTGGCTCAACGGGGCTCGGCCAGGAGGAACCGTAAAGAGAGTGAAGGTGAATATAATGAAAGGCGGCGCGCGCTGAGGCACTGTGACGCAGCGGCTCGCTCGCTCCCACGCCGCCGCCGCCGCCGCCGAGGGCCCGCTGCCTCCTCAAGACAGTGTGTTGCGTGCAGGGGCCCCGTAAGCCGCCACACACTCTGCTGACTACCAGAATGACAGCTGCGTCTCACTCTTTCGCAACGTAAACTCAATCAACTTGAGGTGTAGGTAGAAAGTGCCGTTATCTAGGCAATTACGTTCTACCTATCTGTTTGTCTGTCTGTCAGCCTATTGGTTCATCTATTTATTAATAATTTTTGATATACAGATAGATAGATAGATAGATAGATGGATAGATAGATAGATAGATAGATAGATAGATAGATAGATAGACAGATAGATAGATAGATAGATAGATAGACAGATATACAGATAGATAGATAGATAGATAGATAGATAGATAGATAGACAGATAGATAGATAGATAGATAGATAGATAGATAGATAGACAGATAGATAGATAGACAGATAGATAGATAGATAGATAGATAGATAGATAGATAGATAGACAGATAGATAGATAGATAGATAGATAGATAGATAGATAGACAGATAGACTGGTAAAGATGTAAAAATAAAGATGAATAATGAGTACACAATATATTTCTTCTGTCAATACTGATACGGTAAAAGTCTTCGTGGAAAGACGTCACACCTTTACCGCCGCCCTCCCTCACGCCGTCCCGAGCCCCTGCCTCCCGCTGGGCTCCAATAAACATGTTTCACACTGGAATGCGTCTGAGGCTCACACGTGACCCAACATTTCCTCCGTGACATGTATAGATGACCCACAATTTTGGCTGCCTCCTCCTCCTCCTCCTCCTCCTCCTCCTCCTCCTCCTCCTCCTCCTCGTCCTCCTCCTCCTCCTCCTCCTCCTCCTCCTCTCCCTCCTCCTCCTCCTCCTCCTCCTCCTCCTCCTCCTCCTCACCCCCCCTCCTCCTCCTCCTCCTCCTCCTCCATCTCCTCCTCCTCCTCCTCCTCCTCCTTCT
>JACEEZ010016852.1:797500-802500 GCA_016584305.1 Chionoecetes opilio
CCACGCTATTTTAACCTTCCACATAAGGAGAGTGGAGTCAACTATCGCTCCAGCCATCCTTGTGCATCCCTGACAGGTCAATACTAGATCAATAGACTTTTTAATAGATAGATAGATAGTCAGTTAATCTTGGGTCAATAAAAAGGCCCACTAATTCTCGCTTCTAAACTCGCTCAGCACAAATTGTATACTAGTTATGGGAAGACATGATACTGGACGCATAGCATTGGACTTAACCCCTTGAAGCCCAGAACGTCATTTCCATGGTCATTTGGCTACCATTAGACGATTTGTAGTGGACTATAAGCAATATTTTATAGCTATGACCTGTTTAGTATCCATGTCCACTAGCTGATTTGGTTTATTTAGTTACTTTTCGTTATTTTATGGCTAACAACAGATGATTTTTTATAGCCCAGGAAAGATCTGGGCGTGAAGGGGTTAACGAGGAGCCAGCAATGCAGTGACCCTATTAATAATGCAGTGTGTGTAGTGTTATCGTCGTTAACTATGCAGTGTGTTGTCGTCGTTAACTATGCAGTGTGTGTAGTGTTATCGTCGTTAACTATGCAGTGTGTGTAGTGTTATCGTCGTTAACTATGCAGTGTGTGTAGTGTTATCGTCGTTAACTATGCAGTGTGTTGTCGTCGTTAACTATGCAGTGTGTGTAGTGTTATCGTCGTTAACTATGCAGTGTGTGTAGTGTTATCGTCGTTAACTATGCAGTGTGTGTAGTGTTATCGTCGTTAACTACCAGATGTTAGTGATTCGTATATCGTGTGTTGTCGTCGACATAGTGTGTGTAGTGTACGTCGTTATGAGTGTGTGGACGTGTTATATAGTGTGTGTGGTTATGTCGTTACTATGCATGTTGTATGTTATCTCGAACTCGGTTTGTGACGACTTCGGAAATGGATGAATATAGGTGGTCTAGACAGTGAATGCTGTGTTTTGTATTTTATGAATTATATTCACACACCAAAAAAAAAAAAAATTGACAAAAAATAATATATATACAAAAACATGTAAGTAACAATAACGAAACAATACGAAAACGGTTTTTTTTTTTTTTGGTCCAACATGAAATTAATTGAATATTCCTTAAAGTAGAGTAGAGGGCAAAATACAATGCTTAATTTAACTGACACTATTTGTATGTAGTACCTTGCATACAAACAAACACACACATACAGATCATTTTTTGTTTTGTTTCAACACTTAAAGACATATAACATAAAAAACAAAATATAAAATACATGAAACACATCACAAAAACTTGAAACACAAAAACAAAAAAGAACACACACACACACACACACACACACACACACACACCACACACACACACACACACACACACACACACACACACACACAGACACAGACACAGACACACACACACACCCACACACAACACACACACCCACACACACACACCACCACACACACCCCACACACCCACCCACCCACCACCCACACACACACACCACACACACACCACCCACCCCACACCACCCACCCACACACACACACCCACCAACACCACACCCACACACCACACACACACACACACACACCCCACCCACCACACCCACACCCACACACACACACACCCACCCCACCACACCACACACCCACACCACACACCACACCCACCACAACCCACACCCACACACACCCACAACACCACACACACCACCCACACCACCCACACCCACCACACACACCCACACACCCCACACCACACACCCACCCACACACACCACCACACCACACCACCACCACACACACCACACCACACACACCCACACACACACACCCACACACCACACACCACCACACACACACACACACACCACACACACACACCACACACACACACACCACACACCACCCACACACACAACACACCACACACACACAACACCACACCCACACACCCCCACACACACACACCACACACACCCACCACCACACACACACACACACACACCACACACACCACACACACACACCACACACACACACACCCACCACACCCACCACACACACACCCACACACACACACACACACACCCACACACACACACACACACCACACACACACACACACCACACCACACCACACACCACACCACCACAACACCACCCCACCCACCACCACACACCACAACACCACACACCCACACACACACACAACCCACACACACACACCACCACCAAAACAACACACAATAAACATCAACACACAAACCAACAAAACACACACACCCACCACCACACACTGATAAGGTTCATTTTCTCATACGTCTCCTGAAAAATGTATTCGCCTATAGTATGTTTTTTCCCTACTTTTTTATCTAATCTTGATCTTAAGTTTTTCTCTTCTTTTTTTATCGCTATTATCTTAACCACTTCGCCACTATGGTTGCCACTCTGAGTATATAGACTGATTAATAGTTCAATAATAATTAGAAAAGCAAAGAGCTCAAGTATAGGACAAAAACATGCATTCTTATCTCTATCCTATCTCAACTTGATCATCACTACCTTGCTTCAACCTCTTCTTCACCCTCCTTCCTCCTTCCTCCTTCCTCCTTCCTCCTTCCTCCTTCCTCCTTCCCTTCCTTCCCTTCTACTCTCTTCACCCTTCTTCCCTTCCTTCCTCCTTCCTCCTTCCTCCTTCTCTTCCTTCCCTTCTACTCTCTTCACCCTCCTTCCCTTCCTTCCTCCTTCCTCCTTCCTCCTTCCCTTCCTTCCCTTCTACTCTCTTCACCCTCCTTCCCTTCCTTCCTCCTTCCTCCTTCCTCCTTCCCTTCCTTCCCTTCTACTCTCTTCACCCTCCTTCCCTTCCTTCCTCCTTCCTCCTTCCTCCTTCCCTTCCCTTCCCTTCCTCCTTCCCTTCCTTCCCTCCTTCCCTCTACTCTCTTTACCCTCCTTCCCTTCCTTCCCTCCTGGTTCCTGGCTCATTGGCTGGCCCTACAACCGAGGCCACCGAGATGACAAGGCCTGATACATCGCCCGTGACGTCACACCATCCAGATCCCACCCGCTCCGCTCCCCGTACAAGTTTACCTACCTGATATTATGTTTATCAGTATAAAAGATATACTGTTAACTTCGGAAATGTTTGTTCTATAATATTATCAAATAAAAAATCGTAAAACACAAAAAAAATGCCATTATGAGACTTTCAAGAAATATGCATTAACTTAAACTCTTCGCCATTTAATATTTTGCTCGAAAACTTTTTACATGGAGAATATCAAGAGAAGCGGACTTTAATTAGCTTTCCATTGCTATATTTCGTTTAGTCATAAATGAATTAGCAGCATGCATAAATTAGCGTTAACTAAATATTAAAAATCGTGAAATCGGGTAATTTCCTACCTAATATATGTTTATCAGTATAAGATATATACTGTTATCTTCGGAAATGTTTGTTTTATAATATTATCCAATAAAAAACCGTAAAACACACTAAGGAAATGCCATTATGAGACTTTCAAGAAATATGCATTAACTTAAACTCTTCGCCATTTAATATTTTGCGAAAAAACTTTTTACATGGAGAATATCAATAGAAGCGGAATTGCATTAGCTTTCCATTGATATATTTCCTTTTCTGATAAATAAATTAGCAGCATGCATAAATTAGCGTTAACTAAATAAATAACATCATGAAATCGGGTAATTTTTCCCGATTGATGAGGTTATTTATTTAGTTAACGCTAATTTATGTATAGTTCTAACTCATTTATCAGAAAAGGAAATATATCAATTGAAAGCTAATGCAATTCCGCTTCTATTGATATTCTCCATGTAAAAAGTTTTTCGCAAAATATTAAATGGCGAAGAGTTTAAGTTCATGCATATTTCTTGAAAGTCTCCTAATGGCATTTCTTTAGTGTGTTTTACGGTTTTTTATTGGATAATATTATAGAACAAACATTTCCAAAGATAACAGTATATATTTTATACTGATAAACATATATTAGGTAGGAAATTACCCGATTTTATGATTTTTTAAATTTAGTTAACGCTAATTTATGCATGCTGCTAATTCATTTATGACTAAACGAAATATAGCAATGGAAAGCTAATTAAAGTCCGCTTCTATTGATATTCTCCATGTAAAATATTTTCGAGCGAAATATTAAATGGTGAAGAGTTTAAGTTAATGCATATTTCTTGAAAGTCTCACAATGGCATTTTTTTTGTGTGTTTTACGATTTTTTATTTGATAATATTATAGAACAAACATTTCTGAAGATAACAGTATATCTTTTATACTGATAAACATTATATTAGGTAGGTAAACTTGTACGGGGAGCGGAGCGGGTGGGATCTAGATGGTGTGACGTCACGGGCGATGTATCAGGCCTTGTCATCTCGGTGGCCTCGCTACAACCCCCTCCTCCCCCTCCTAAGATTCCAAGTCCCCCACCATTCCCCATTGCCTCCCCCCCTCTCCCTCCCCTCCTCCCCTCCTAGGATTCCAAGTCCCCCACCATTCCCCATTGCCTCCCCCCCTCTCCCTCCCCTCCTCCCCCTCCTTACCTCAATACGGAAGCTTGTTGTGGAAAGTGCCAAGTTCAAATTACTTCTCTCTCTCTCTCTCTCTCTCTCTCTCTCTCTCTCTCTCTCTCTCTCTCTCTCTCTCTCTCTCTCTCTCTCTCTCTCTCTCTCTCTCTCTCTCTCTCTCTCGTATACACACACAACACTTGAGAAAGAAAACGTACACACATTTTCCTTTCAACTCGACGTGTTTTCTTCTTTTCCTTTTTTTTTCCTACAACAAAAACTTTTCCACTGTGGATTGAGGATCGGCTTTTTAGGGTAAACGTATGTGTGGGAAGGAATAGAGAAGCAGAAAAAAACTCTTCTACACCAACACCACAAAAAACTTCTCACTACCACCACTACCACTTTGTCCCCTCTCGTCCCCCTTCCTATATTTACATTCTATACTCGTCTCTCAATACCGTTCAGCAGAGTGG
>JACEEZ010016852.1:807500-875000 GCA_016584305.1 Chionoecetes opilio
GCTGCGGGACCCGAGGCACCGGTTGTGCCCTGGCCGGCCCGCCCCCCGCCACCCCGACACCCGGGCCAACGGGTCGCTCGCAACCAATGAAAAAATATATAAATTATGATTATAAAAACATACATCTCCTATGAACATGTTTGCATGTGTGGCCAGTGTGTGAGGGGTTGGTGGTCCCCTCGGCCTGAGCGAATGACCACCAATGCCTGTACATGTCGACACCAATGAAGGACACACACGCACTATGAGCTTCCTTGTGGAAGGGTAACAACTGGTGATCGCGAATCCAGCGCGTGATCAAGACCATGGGTACAACACACACACACACAACACGCAGATAGACATACGTATTCATGAACATATGCTGCTGATGTTCACACACAAACACATTACCTCCTACATGGCGCGTACCTAGCAGGATAATATCACACCCACCACCACCACCACCAGCCTGGCAGGCCCTGCGTGGCAGCCCCATCACAGAGGCCCAGGTGGAGGCATCGGGGACCCCACCTGCCCCCCTCTTGCAACACACTAGCCCCTTGGAGGCATCACACTAGCCCCTTGGAGGCATCACACTAGCCCCTTGGAGGCATCACACTAGCCCTTGGAGGCATCACACTAGCCCCTTGGAGGCATCACACTAGCCCCTTGGAGGCATCACACTAGCCCCTTGGAGGCATCACACTCGCACACAGACTCATAAACAAATAGTCTCTATTTTCACGACCGTCAAGAACTTCGTGGAGGGTTTTGGAAGCCCAGGATGTTATCAATGATTTATTCTTTTTGATATAACATACATCATGATGAAGAAAATGATGACACAGTTAAAGCATGACAGTTTTCACTCAGCAGCGTGAGTCACATTCTGAATCAGCTGATGTCATGTCATGCATATCCACCAAAAAGCGTATTCACTAGTTTCTGTAAATTATATTCCTGACTCACTTGTCCGAATTGATAAGATGTCTTAAGGGCCAAACTCCAGCGAAAGTGAGACCCAGACCCTGCCCTGCGAGTGTAGGGGGGGGCGCCAGGGGCAGAGGCGGAGGCGCACGTGTCGGGCATCACCGCCACACCACCGGCCACCCAGGCACTGCGCGGGCCACGCTGTGAAAGTCATGACAGGCTTTTGATACTTGATACTTGATAGTTTATTTGGCTTGGTGTAGTACAATAGTGTTCATAATCAATCCTACAGTCATATAAGCCACGGTCCATTAAGCCGAAGCTCTTTTATGGACCTCGTGCTATGATAATTTCGTTGTCTCTCGTGGCTTTGCTGTACCCAGGGGCGCACCCAGAGGGGGGAGGGGGGGAGGAAGGCCATGCCCTGCCCCCGAAATTTCCTTCCTTGTAAGAAATCAGAATACACTAACAGTCGCTTTAAAAAAATACCTACCTTGATTTGGGTGGTTAGAAGTGTTTTGTTTTTGCCTTCATGGCTTTACTCTTGCAAAATGGAGTTGATGTTTTAGGTAACAAGTGCATTTTTTAAATCATGGAGTATAACTGGAGTGATGTGGAGTGATGTGTGTGATGTGATGTGATGTGTGTGTATGTGATGTGATGTGTGTGTATGCGATGTGTGTGTATGTGGAGAGATGTGTGTGTGTGTGTATGTGATGTGTGTGTGTGTGTATGTGATGTGTGTGTGTGTGTGTGATGTGTGTGTGTGTGTATGTGATGTGTGTGTGTGTGTGTGTGTGTGTGTGTGTGTGTGTGTATGTGATGTGTGTGTGTGTGTGTTGTGTGTGTGATGTGTGTGTGTGTATGTGATGTGATGTGTGTGTGTGTGTGTGTGATGTGTGTGTGTGTGTATGTGATGTGTGTGTGTGTGTGTGTGTGTGTGTGTGTGTGATGTGATGTGTGTGTGTGTATGTGATGTGATGTGTGTGTGTGTGATGTGATGTGATGTGTGTGACTGACAGTTGTTCAGAACGGAAGGATTTCTTAGTGAAGCTTCACTCTGCAAGACCCTCAGTAAAAGACTTGAAAACTTGCTGCTGTAGAAGGTGGTTTCCTTCTTAGTTTCCATTTTATAGGAATTAGGCATTGGCAGGGGACAGGATGAACAGTGTTTGGATGGTAGGCTAGTATTGGCAGGTTAGGAGAAACAGCTCTTTTGTCAATAACAGTTTTGAGAATTTATTTCCTTGCATCCAAATCCAAAAACATTGGCATGGAAATACATATATATATCACAACCTTTTTTGTATAGAAACTCTATGACATTATGAAAAAAAATTAGAGCTAAACCTAAATTAAATAATCTCTTGTGAAAGTTTTTTTTTCTGATTAAAATTTTATATCACATTTTAGAACAACCTAAGAAGTAGGAGGTCTGCGTCGATAACTGACAACATTCTTAAAAAAAAAAAAAAAAAAAAAAAAAAAAAGTTACCCTATCTTCGTGATGAAAAGGAGACAGTCATTGCCAGGTTCAACATTCCAGATTTTTGTGACTGAAGTTTGACCTCTTCATACAATTTACATGCCTCTATGTTTAAGTAGAAAGAACATAATTGCCTTGTATAGTCTGCATTGATCCCTTAAGTTCGACCCTTTAAAAGACTAGAAAGTTTATTAAAGTTTTCTATGACACAATGTACATACCCTTAAGTAGTATATTGCACAAGCCATAAGTCACTGAAAACTGACAAAATTATGATCTAGATAAGCTGCAATTCAATAGGCCTGCACACACATTCATGATAATAAAACATTGGTCTATAAACTGCATGAGAATGAAATCTATGGTATTAACCCCTTGAGGCCCAGAACGTAACCCCTTGAGGCCCAGAACGTAACCCCTTGAGGCCCAGAACGTAACCCCTTGAGGCCCAGAACGTAACCCCTTGAGGCCCAGAACGTAACCCCTTCAGGCCCAGAACGTAACCCCTTGAGGCCCAGAACGTAACCCCTTGAGGCCCAGAACGTAACCCCTTGAGGCCCAGAATGTAACCCCTTGAGGCCCAGAACGTAACCCCTTGAAGCCCAGAACGTAACCCCTTGAGGCCGAGAACGTAACCCCTTGAGGCCCAGAACGTAACCCCTTGAGGCCCAGAACGTAACCCCTTGAGGCCCAGAACGTAACCCCTTGAGGCCCAGAACGTAACCCCTTGAGGCCCAGAACGTAATTTCCATTTTAATTTGGGTACCATTAGATGATTTTTAGTGAATATAAGCAATATTTTATGGATATGACCTGTTTAGAATCGTTGTCGACTAATTATTTTGGTATATTCAGTTAGTTTTCGTAATTTTATGGCTTGACAACATACACTTTTTTTTATAGCAAAGGAAATATCTGGGCGTGAAGGGGTTAAAACATTGGTCCATAGACTTGACGGGAATCATAACCATCCATAACTAGCGTGTGGTTGTCACTGGTGTATTGGTCTGGTGTGAGGCAGGTGAGGGGCGGGTGGCACCACATCTTGGCTGCCTGGAGGCTGGAGGCGCTCTTCTCCCACGCCGCATGGTCCAAGAGAAGGCTGCCTGTAGTGAAACCAAGGATAATATATGTAGTCTCTATATACTATCCTTTTAGTAGTTATGGTGATGTTCAAGAGTGGTGATGGTGATGAGTTCAAGTGGTGTGTATGTGGTGATGGTGGTTGTGGTGATGTCCAGGAGGGGTGAAGGTGGTGAGTGCAGGAGATGGTGTTGTGGTGATGGTGGTGTGGTGATGTCCAGGAGGGGT
Source organism: Chionoecetes opilio (assembly GCA_016584305.1). Classification (NCBI taxonomy): domain Eukaryota; kingdom Metazoa; phylum Arthropoda; class Malacostraca; order Decapoda; family Majidae; genus Chionoecetes; species Chionoecetes opilio. The sequence continues at coordinate 811,210 of JACEEZ010016852.1, forward strand.
GAAGGTGGTGAGTGCAGGAGATGGTGTTGTGGTGATGGTGGTTGTGGTGATGCCGAGGAATGAGTCATGGAGCGAGGAAGTGACAAGAGTGAAACATACATACAGACACAGTGCAACAGTTACCCGGATAAAAAATAAGCTAAGATCTGAGATAAGAATATAAGAACATAAGAAAATAAGGAAGCCAGAAGAGGCCGTGAGACCATACACGTGGTAGTTCCAGTTACTTAAAACTACCTACATCCACCTTTCATCCCCATCCATAAAGCTGTCTAGCCTCCTTTTAAAAACTCCCTATTGACTCCACACTAACCACCTAACGACTGAGTCCATTCCAATCATTTACCACCCTATTTGTGAACCAGTTTCTTCCTATTTCTTTTATAAATCTACACTTTTCCAGTTTGAATCCATTAGTGAAACATACTTACAACATGCATCCGAATGAAAAATATGATACGCTCTGAGATACTATAGTTAACGATGTCATTTTTACTGTATCAGAGTGAGTAAAATTAGCCTGAATCACACTGACCGATATAGATGTGGGCGATGGAGGTAGCAATGTCCGCGCGCTGCCTGGATGAGGTGAGGGTGGTGCTGCAGGAAGGTTGTTACATGGCTCAAGGCATCCATCACCTTCTGACATGAGTCCTCTAAATCCTGAGGGCCTTTACTTTGCTTCGCCTGCTCAATACGACCTGTAAGATAGGGAGTTAGTGCAGAGTTAACCCCTTCACGGCCAGATCTCTCCTTTCCTATATAAAAGCATCTGTTGTTAGCCATAAAATTAAGAAAAGTAACTGAATATACCAAATTAGCTAGCGGACAAGGATACTAAACAGGTCATATCTATAAAATATTGCTTATAGTCAGTAAAAATCGTCTAATGGTACCCAAATTACAATGGAAATTACGTTCTGGGTCTCAAGGGGTTAATCATATACAACAAGTAACTAACCTTTTATGTCATCATGCAAGACTGCCAGGGCTTCTCCTTTGCTCTTGTTCACTGCTCTCAGGAAATCTAAGGACATTATGTTTGTGGTGCCTTCCCAGATTGGCAGAACCTGTGGAAGGATGGAATGTTATCTGGAATGTTATTTGCATCTTTTTCTTCTGTCTGTTTAAACCTCTTCTGCTTACCACTTCCTTCTTTCTGCTTACCACTTCCTTCTTTCTGCTTAATACTTCCTTCTTTCTGCTTAATACTTCCTTCTTTCTGCTTAATCCTTAATTAATTCCTTCTTTCTGCTTAACACTTCCTTCTTTCTGCTTAATACTTCCTTCTTTCTGCTCAACACTTCCTTCTTTCTGCTTACCACTTCCTTCTTTCTGCTTACCACTTCCTTTTTTCTGCTTAATACTTCCTTCTTTCTGCTTAACACGTCCTTCTTTCTGCTTAACACTTCCTTCTTTCTGCTTACCACTTCCTTCTTTCTGCTTAATCCCCTTCTGCTTACACTTCCTCTTCTGCTTAATACTTCTCTATGTACACTTCTTCTTTCTAGCGTTACCTATCCTTCTATCCTTTATGAAACTTCCTTTTTCTGCTTACACTGCCTTTTTCATGCTAACACCTTCCATTTGCAGCAATTCCTTTGTCATGGCTGAATTTTATCTGGAATTCTTTTCGTATTAACAATCAACTTCTTCTTTAATATTCTTTTTGTTTAACCCTCTTCTGCTTAATACTTCCTTCTTTCTGCTTAACACGTCCTTCTTTCTGCTTAATCCTTCCTTCTTTCTGCTTAACACTTCCTTCTTTCTGCTTAATACTTCCTTCTTTCTGCTCAACACTTCCTTCTTTCTGCTCAATACTTCCTTCTTTCTGTTCACCACTTCCTTCTTTCTGCTTAACACTTCCTTCTTTCTGCTTAACACTTCCTTCTATTTATCCTTCATTAACCCCTTCACGCCCAGATCTTTCCTTTGCTATATGAAATCATCTGTTGTTAGCCATAAAATTACGAAAAATAACTGAATATACCAAAGTAACTAGTCGACAAGGATACTAAACAGGTCATATCTATTAAAATATTGCTTATATTAATTAAAATTGTCTAATGGTACCCAAATTACAATGAAAATTACGCTCTGGGTCTCAAGGGGTTGACGTCAGATTCTCCAATAATAGCTTATGAGGTTAGACGGCCGATGATACACTTCCAACTATCTCTGTCCATTGCCTCTACTTCTTCAACGCCCAATGCTGTCAGATCCTCATAGTACATTTTTACCAACTGTCAACAATCATCAATTTTCAAGTATACTAGTTAAAACACTGCTGCATTGTTAAGAAATATAAGTATAGTTTTAAAATACATATGATAACTGGCTCAGGTAGTTAGTGTGGATTAGCTTGAGTCAATAGGGAGCTTTAAAAGGAGGCTAGACAATTTCATGGATGGGGATGCAAGGTGGATGTAGGTAGTGTTAAGTAACAGGAACTACCGCGTATAGGTCTCATAGCCTCTTGTAGCCTCCTAATTTTCTTATGTTCTTATGCTGCATTGTTAAAAAATATAAGTATAGTTTTGCAGTGATATCTCAATTTAAAAGTCATGTATGTAACGATTTTTGATATGTTGTTTAAGGAGTCAAGTCAATTATGAATCAATTAAAGCCATTTATGTTGCAATTTGTGGTGAGTCTGTCTTTATATTCACCGGACTATGAAAATGAGAACTGGTGTAACAAAATACTTCCGAGTCACCTGAGCGTCGCGCAGGTGTGAAGGCAAACCCGTGTCCTCTATGTAGCCTTGGCCGCCAAAGCACTCCAGGCCCTCCGAGGTGATCTCCATGGCCTTCTTTGCCGTGAAGAGCTTCAGGATGGGGGTCAAAGTTCTGAGCACGAGTGACTCCTCCTGCGATGCAACACCTGCTTCTTCTTTACCTAATAGCCTGTAATTAAATGTACTATTTCACTGAAAGGTTAAAGGTCTTGTTCTACCCTGGTTACGGCTATTAACCAGGGTAGAACAAGAAGTAATGGATTCAAACTGGAAAAGCGTCGATTTAAAAAAGAAATAGGGAAGAACTGGTTCAGAAATAGGGTGGTAATTGATTGGAATGGACTCAGTAGACAGGTAGTTAGTGTGGAGTCATTAGAGAGCTTTAAAGGGAAGCTAGATAAATTCATGAATGGGGATGAAAGGTGGATGTAGGTAGTGTTAAGTAACAGGAACTACCTCGTGTAGGTCTCACGGCCTCTTGTAGCTTCCTTATTTTCTTATGTTCTTATGTTCTAATCGAATTTACTATTTCACTGAAAGCCAAATTTAGTAAAAAACTTAATGACCATGTGAGGTTGCTCGGTGCACCAAAGTTCACCACAGTCACACCTCCAGAAAAGGTCTGCCAATTCTTGCAACATTACAGGAATCAAAATTATCAAAATTAGTGGAAGCAATAAATGTAATCCCTTTTATGTATCTTTTGAGAGACTTTTACCCTATAGCCTGTGTTCACCTAGCAGTGGACGGGTACAGAGTGTCAGTCAGGGAGTTAAGGCTGATTCACACTGGCGTTTTTTCGGCATTTTTATCTGACGAGAAGTCGGTCTCTTGAAAGACCGAGCGATCGGTGTGTGATTTTTGTTGAAAACCTATTGCGATCATGACACCAGCCCCAGACCCAGACCCAGACCCCTTCTCGTCAGATAAAAATGCCGAAAAAACGCCAGTGTGAATCAGCCTTTACAGTATGACCCCAAAATCCCGGCAGGAGCTGAGGGTGTCAATCCTTCACTCTTGTAGGGGTGGATGTGGAGTGTGTGCATGTGTGTGTGTGTGTGTGTGTGTGTGTGTGTGTGTGTGTGTGTGTGTGTGTGTGTGTGCACCCTTGCCGTGAAAAGCCAGAAATAGTCTACATGCCACACTCCGAAAAATGGTAAAACAGGAATGGGCTGTAAAGAAAATATAATTATAATTTACACTTACGACTAAAAAGAATAAATGAACAAAAACTAAACAAAGTGAATTTTCATTACTGAAAAAATGCTAACTATCGATCTAAAATCAATATAAAAAATAGTTTACGGAAAGGCATGGTAAAATATGTCCACTACAGGTTGAAGTTCCCAAACTCGGCATCCCATGACTCGGCAACACCCAAAACTCGGCTATGGTTCCGGATTTTCCAAAACACGGCAGAACACCCAAAACCCGGCGCGTAGTTGCCGGGTCGGCCGCTGGATGCCACCACACTAGGCCGCTTGGTTTCTCCCGCCGATTTGTTGTTATTGTTCAGTGGTGTTGTGACTGTAGAGTTGTGTACTTCATGCTTTTTTGCATATTTTCATGCTTTTTTTCCCCTTAATATATCTATGTTCTAAAGGTTGGAAAATTCCATTACTCGGCTAGGCGCTGGTCCCGAGGTTGCCGAGTTTGGGAACTTCAACCTGTATTAAATGAATCAATGATGGACCACAACTTGTTTTAACATTGTTCCTAGTATCAACTCATCAACTGCATGCAATGGTCTGCAGCCCTAAAATACTAAGATGCAATATTGTTAGTGTGCAAGCTAGGGCTGACTTTCAGATAGGTTTGTAATGCTAAGGATTTTAAAGAAAGGAAATCTCACAATTTATAGACTAATGTGAGTCTGACCTTGCCATATGAAGCGCAAACGCCTCACAGCCTCTCGTCACAACTTCCATCCTGGACGCCGTCAGCTGGTGCAGAATGTGGGAATCCACTCCTTGGCCAAAGGCAAAGCGCCGCCGACTATAGTCACGAGCAAGCTGTACAATCCTGATGAGGTGAAAAATCTTAGGATTAATCTTAGGAATCATAAGGATTGGGAGGCTAGATCAATGGATGGGGATGAGAGGTGGATGTAGGTAGTGTTAAGTAACAGGAACTATCTCGTGTAGGTCTCACGGCATCTTGTAGCTTCCTTATTTTCTTATGTTCTTTCTTATGTTCTAAAAAATATATACTACATGGTAAAACAATCACATGAGAAAGGATTGACAACGAGTCCTTTGTGTGGGGTGCCGATGGTCATGACGTTAGAGCAGATGCCAGAGTCTTGAGCTGGTTTGTGGTGCGCTACGTCTGGATGTTCCGAGAGAGAATTTCTGAGATTTGGATCTGAAGAATAATTTACAGGCAAAAAATGAAATGTCGTCTATGCCTTGGCACCACACTGGCCTTACTCCGCACAGCCACCTATGCCATGCTGTCTTTCCTGGACTCTTAACCCCTTCACGCCCAGATCTTTCCTTTGCTATATAAAATTGTCTTTTGTTAGCCATAAAATTACGAAAAATAACTAAATATACCCAATTAGTTAGTCGACAAGGATACTAAACAGGTCATGTTTATAAAATACTGCATATAGTCACTAAAAATTGTCTAATGGCATCCAAATTACAATGAAAATTACGTTCTGGGTCTCAAGGGGTTAATGTGAAGCTGCAAATCAGTGACACTTGACATACACTTCAACTGTAGTATTAGTGGTAAAAAGTAAAGGCATCCTCCATCCAGTACAATGACCTCACATCACCTTCTCATGAGTGAGGTTGCAGACATGGCGTTGTGCATCCTGGTGATGGTGAGCATGTTGGCGATGGAGGCGATGCCGCGCCCCTCGGCACACACCTGGTGGGCCGCAGTGCCATCCAGCAGCAGCTCCGCCGTGGGCAGCTGCCGAGTGCCTGTCATGGCATAGGTCACGGCTTCAATACTCTTTAAAGAAATTTTTTAGCATTTGAACATAAGAACATAAGAAAATAAGGAAGCTACAAGAGGCCGTGAGACCTACACGAGGTAGTTCCTGTTACTTAACATTACCTACATCCACCTTTCATCCCCATCCATGAATTTATCTAGCCTCCTTTTAAAGCTCTCTATTGACTCCGCACTAACTACCTGACGACCTTAAGTTAGTCCATTCCAATCATTCACCACCCTATTTGTGAACCAGTTTTTCCAGCTTCATTCCATTACTTCTTGTTCTACCCTGGTTACTAGCCATAAAAACTTTTCCTACCTCTCCTTTATTATATCCCTTTATCCACTTATAAAACTTCTATCAGATCGCCCCTTACTCTGTGTGAAATAATATACTATACTGAAATAAGAGAGTCATCCTTATACACTGGACAAGCAGAACATAATATTACTGGCTCAGGTTGATCCTCGGAGATGATGTTTGCCAAGGTGAGTGCCATGTCAGCATCGGTGGCAGAGCTGAACCACTTGTACCCAAACAGCTGGTGAGATCCGTCAGGTTGTTCCACAGCCACTGTTTCTGTGGAACCACTCACGTCTGATCCACCTGCGTCAAGTGAAAGACATTTAGATAGTAACTATTAGAAATACCTAGTGTCGTGGTCATAGTATGCATATATAGTACAACTATTCGCCGGTTTACAACCTACGCCGGTAAATGCTGATTTTTGTTTTCCTCTTTTTTTTACATTTGTGTCTATAGCGCCTGTAGGCAGTGACTACTAAGGCTCGGATGGTAGGTTCTGAAGGTCCACTTGAGGGCTGTGATGGTTGGCCCTCGCCTGTGGTGGCGCAGGCAGGATTTTTATAGTGACGCCTGTGATTAAAGACTCATGCTGCCCCCCTGTGTCCCCTGATGCACTCGCAATCTAAGGTAAAGTTAATGGGCAGCATGTGGATGTTCTTAGGCCACTCAACGGTGCAGAAAGATTTTAAGTGGATTTTGGTACCCATCGGGAATCGAACTCGGGTCACTGAGAACGCCACTCGGAGACGCTGACCACTCTGTTACCGCCTCCTTATATGCAATATATCGCATCAAATCTTATCATCGAGAATACCTTGCTTCTCTGTCATCCACTGTCCTGATGTCCAAAACTGTTGAGGATCCCGTGAAGTCAGATGTGTGAAGGGTTTTTGCAGGTGGGAGGATTTCACCATCTGCAAAGTAAGTTTAAGACTTACCAATAAGGACTTACCAATAAATTTTGCAGGTTCACTACTGATCTACCCAGATCCTGTTGCCCGCCTCCATTTCTATCCGTTGTATGTGGTGGTCATATCTTTTTTTAATGTGTTTAAAGAGGAAGCACTCACAAGGTGTTCAGGAAGGTTGTTCCAGGGGTTGATTACCCGGTGTGCAAAAGTGTTCTTTGTTTGTGTTTTGTTGCACTTTTCCTTAAACAAGTGACTAAAGTGTCCTCTGAGGTTAGTGGTGGATAACTTGAAAAAGAGTGGTGGATATCTTGTGCATCCAAGTTTTCCATTCATTGCCATTCATGCCATTCAAAATTTTGTAGACCTCATTCATGTCTCCTCTTTTTCTTCTATCCTCAAGATTTAATTATCCCCATTTAACACAATGGATTTTGGATACTTTGAACCATGTAGTAAAGATTGCAAATAGTTGTAGCATATAGTGAACCATTTCAGGCGGTGACAACATAATATTAAAACCCGTAACTTTGCTGTTGCCTCAGTTATCAGTTCCTCCACCATTCATGTCAAGCTATGCACTACGTTTTCTTTTTATGCTGGAACTTACTTTACTTACTTGATTATCACGGCTTCTTCCACTTTAAATTAAACAGGCACTCAAACATAGCATGATGAGGAACTGTTTGATATGACAAACATTCAGAACGCTGATGTTTCCTTTCAATTAGTTACCATATTTGAACGTAAACTTTAACCCCTTGAGACCCAGAACGTAATTTCCATTGTAATATTGGGTACCATTAGACGATTTTTAGTGAATATAAGCAATATTTTATAGATATGACCTGTTTAGTATCTTTGTCCACTAGCTAATTCGGTATATTCAGGTAGTTTTCGTAATTTTATGGCTCAACCACAGACGATTATTTATAGCAAAGGAAATATCTGGGTGTGAAGGGGTTAACCATCTCACCATTGCTGTCTTCGCTGCCCCGTCTGTCATGGCCAAGGGGCAGCTGTAGAGGCCTGACACGGGGGAGAACAGGAACAGCTTCACCATCTGATAAAGGCGATCATACTCCCCATACTTTCCTTCATAGGCTGTTGCAATTAACCTTCTTCCGCAGATATTTTTTTGAGATCCTTCCATGCTTGACATGTCACTGAAAATGAATTCATATTCTTGTATACACATATTCAAAGATCTAGACCTCATTTTTCAGTGACGAACTTTTTAATTGCTCGGAAATGGCAGAATTATTAATGTCACAAGCAGTGGATGCTTAGGAAACTGAAACAAATATTTATGACGTATCCATGTATCATAAAATACTACGATATCAACAATTTTTATTTCGAGCAGAACCGTTCAAGTAAATAACTGCGTAAAACTGATATCAACAAGACATGATGCAGACTTTTCATAAGAACATAAGAACATAAGACAATAAGGAAGCTACAAGAGGCCGTGAGACCTACATGAGGTATTTCCTGTTACTTAACTCTACCTACATCCACCTCTCTTCCCTATCCATGAATTTATCCAGACTCCTTTTAAAGCTCCCTATAGACTCGGCATTGACTACCTGACGACTGAGACCATTTCACAACCTTTAGTTTTGATTTATCACAATGGTGTTCACGGTCTTACCTAATTCATCTGTTCTGTTGCCCCAAGCATCAAACGGCCTCACAAAGGGTTGGTTCAGCTCACATTCTCTTCCTAAGGGATAAATATCCACCACAGCTCTTCTCCCAAACCTGGTGAGGTCACTCCACACATTATCCCGAACCTTGAGATATTGAAAGATACATTTTAGAGCTGATGACTGGTGAAGATATAACAGCATCCTGAAACACTCTTCGTCACTAGCATTGCAGGATCTATAGCTCATGAATATTTGTATTAACCCCTTGAGGCCCAGAACGTAATTTTCATCGTAATTTGGGTACCATTAGAAGATTTTAATTAATATGTATAAGCAATATTTTATAGATAATGACCTGTTTAGTATCCTTGTCCACTAGCTAACATGGTATATTCAGTTAGTTTTTTGTAGTTTGATGGTTAACAACAGACGATTATATATAGCAAAGGAAAGATCTGGGCGTCAAGGGGTTAAGTAAAGTATTTGTATTAACCTCTTCAGACCCAGAACGTAATTTTCATTGTAATTTGGGTACCATTAGATTATTTTTAGTGAATATAAGCAATGTTTTTATAGATATGACCTGTTTAGTATCCTTGTCCACTAACTAATTTGGTGTATTCAGTTATTTTTCGTAATTTTATGGCTCGACAACATATGATCTTTTATAGCAAAGGAAATATCTGGGCGTGAAGGGGTGAAAGTAAAGTGAGTCAAGCCGTGTGAATAAGAATTATATACAAGAATCACGACAAATAATTATGTTTTTTTTCTATTAAGTGATTTGGAAATAAGTTACTTGAAAGACTCACTTGGTCCGGTAATACACGAGTGAGGTAGGAGGTGAGGAAGGCATTGTTAGTGAAGGGGTTCTCCTGGTGAGGGGGAGATTGCGTAAAGCCTCCAAGCCTGGCGTGGGAAAACTGGATGCGTAACTTTTGCTTCAGGTCCTCTGTGGTGGCTCTCTTTGTTGTGTTGGGACCACCTGAGGAATTATAAAACCATATTACAAGGTTTGGAAGACATGTCACTGCTAAAAGTTTAATATCAGACACATGTGAGAAAGGAATGGTAGTAGTGCAAAGATCTTTATTTATGTATCATCTTAAGAACATTAGAACATAAGAAAATACAGAAGCTACAAAAGGACGTGAGACCTACACGAGGTAGTTTCTGTTACTTAACACTACCTACATCCACCTTTCATCCCCATCCATGAATTTATCTAGCTTCCCCTTAAAGCTCTCTAATGACTCCGCACTAACTACCTGTCTACTGAGTCCATTCCAATCATTTACCACCCTATTTGTGAACCAGTTTTTCCCTATTTCTTTTTTAAACCTACGCTTTTCCAGCTTGAATCCGTTACTTCTTGTTCTACCCTGGTTAATAGCCGTAAGAACTTTTCCTACCTCTCCTTTATTATATCCCTTCATCCACTTAAAATCAAACCATGATTATCAAGCCCTATGACAAGGCTTGGAAGACATGTCACTGCTAAAAGTTTAATATCAGACACATGTGAGAAAGGAATGTAGTAGTGCAAAGATCTTTATTTTTGTATCATCTTAAGTATATTAGATATGTATATTGATCTACTTACTAATGTGCTGGTCTTTATATGAAAATTATTCACTTTCATGTAAGAATGTGACAAAAAGAAAAAAAGCTGGTAAGGTTTTAGGTACCTAAGTGTTTAGAATCAGTTTATTATGAAAAATACCACCTTACTGTTTGTAGACTGTGAGCCAGGGTGCTGATGGCATGGTGCTGAGGCCGTGATGCCGCGGATCCCACTCGCTAACAGGTGCTGAAAGACTCCTCTGCCTTGCAACACTTGAGGTGAGCACGTGATTTGCCACATGCTGTAGAAAAGTAACTGTTATACCTTGATACTTTCTATTTAATAATCAAAATTTAGTTTTTCTTCAATTATAAGACCAAGTTTCTGTAGAAATTTTTATTGAATTCTCTGAAATATCTTCATGATTTGCAAATTTTAAGAAAAATTATAATAACTTGATTCCAGGATACTTTAATGCAATGATTTGACTACATAAATGTGCATGATACAGTAGTGCTGTACTAAGAATACCTAAGCACAGAACTCTGGAAAGCACCTGATAAACACTGGTAATAGGAAAGGCTATATCATTGAGACTCATTGTCATTATATAAGTAGCCATACATGTGCATTGCCAAGCCTAATGTGGAACGCAATGGCCCATTACCAACCTCTTTGGCTAGATGGAGGCAGTACCATTGCTACCACCTGGAGACACAATCAAATAGTACAGCTTGACATCCCAATTTTCAATGTGCTGAACCTGAAGCTTACTCTCTGATATGATGTGCATGGTGAAACATATACTATTGCATGTCAGTATGTTCCTAGGAAAATTCACATCCTTTATGTACAGGGAGAGAGTGAGAGATACCCTTTATAGATATTTAGATATTTAGAGAGAGAGAGAGAGAGAGAGAGAGAGAGAGAGAGAGAGAGAGAGAGAGAGAGAGAGAGAGAGAGAGATCCCTTTCCCCATATACCTAAGAACTTCAGAATAGACTCACACCTTTAATAAGAGAGAGAGAGAGAGATAACTTCCTCACAATACCTAAGAACTTCAGAATAGACTCACACCTTTAATAAGAGAGAGAGAGAGAGAGAGAGAGAGAGAGAGAGAGAGAGAGAGAGAGAGAGAGAGAGAGAGAGAGAGAGAGAGAGAGAGAGAGAACTTTCCCTAATACCTAAGAACTTCAGAATAGACTCACATCTTTAATAACTACTCAAACGGCCAAGGTGATAACACAATCCCTTGAGGAACACCCTTTGCAACACACTTTAAGGTAGCCAGACCTCTCAAATCACTCTATATATCCAGGTTTAGCGTTATAAAGGAGACAATTTATGAACCTACAGATATTTCATTGCTAGTCAACCCAATATTATGTGTATAACAGTGTATTTAGTACAGCTACAATGCATTACCTAATCTTAACCAAATAATCAGTATAACATAACCATATATCTCCTCAAATGTGTTACTTTATCCACGAAATACCAATAATATAACCATATAATCAGGGTAGATCAGTAGTGAACCCGCAAAATTTAGTGGGAGTAACGTACTGAAGTTTCTTTTAGTAATGCAAATCAACTACTATTCATTCACTTATCACTAATGTTACGTTACTTAAGACTGATTAGCTTATAAGACTTGCACTGTCTTAAGTAACTTTAGCTGCCTAACCTAACGTTACCTTGTTATCTGCGCAATAAGAGTGGAATAAATTGTCTTACGGTAGGAAGGAACACTATAATATGATCTAATCTATATATTGTGCCACTATTGGTGATCAAAATGTACTGTCTTTGATTTGCAGTATACATCCACCTTTGTACTTTAGATAATTTCGTGGCTAAAGTAACAAATGTGAGGAGTATGATGGAAAAGTTGCCGAAATGAAGCAAGGGAAGGAAGGCGGAGGGAGTCAGGGATGCCATTCCTTGGGATTTCTTCCAAGATCTTGGGATATTTATTTTGTCTTGGGATTTTTGCGGGGATTAATCAAGTATTTCTCCTGTAGTTTATCTCAAGGTAAGCATATTTAGCGTATCTAGGAATCAGTTTCAATGTTTATCTTAAAGCCCTTGGGATATTTTTGTCTAGCTTGGGATATTTTTAGGGATTATTCAAGTATTTCTCCTGTAGCTTATCTCAAGGTAAGCATATGTATACCGTATTTAAGAATCAGTTTCAATGCTTATTTTAAAGACCTTGGGATATTTTTGTCTATCTTGGGATATTTTTGGGGATTATTCAAGTATATATCCTGTAGTTTATCTCAAGGTAAGCATATTTAGCGTATCTAGGAATCAGTTTCAATGTTTATTTTAAAGACCTTGGGATATTTGGGGATTATTCAAGTATTTCTCCAGTAGTTTATCTCAAGGTAAGCATATGTACCGTATATAAGAATCAGTTTCAATGCTTATTTTAAAGACCTTGGGATATTTTTGTTTATCTTGGGATTTTTAAGGGCTCATTCTTGGGATTTCAGAGTGGCAACCCTGCTGTGGGACGTCCGACGGAGAGCCGAAGTGTTTGTTATGGTGACGAGCCTGTCTGTCCCTGCCTGGCACCTCAGCCCTCAGCCCTCCCCTGGCCCCGTGTGGCACTCCCTGGCCCTGTGTGATGGTGTGGTGACCCTGCAACACAATAATGAGTGGCCCTGGTTTTAGTGGCACGATCAGTGCCATGGAGACCCAGGAGTATGAGGATCTGGAGGCAATCCCCGGAGAAGAAGTTGTGGTGAGCTCTACCGTAGATAACACTTTAGTCGCCAGCTGCAATAATCTCGTCCTGAATGTCCTGACGGTAGTATTTAAAGAAACAGGACGCCTAGCTGTTACGCCTGTGCGTGTGTGTGTGTGTGAACGTTGATTAAAAGGAAAAGTGAGTGCATTATAACGTAAAACGCAGAGGCAGCTGCAGCATCCTCCTCACTCACAGAGGACCCCCAGTGTGTGTGTCTGACCTAAAGAGCGAACGCGCAGTTCTCGTCCACTATAACAGCGTCAGCCCCATACCGCCGCGGCCATGGGTACGGCGCGGGCCACAGTGGTCCATAGAAGCTAATCTCTGGCACGCGGGACTCGAACCTAGGATCAGCGCATCAAGGTATACCCTGGGTACGTCTCTGTAGTATTCAGTGGGAGACACTTAGCGAAAACACGTCAAAATATTCCATCTACCGGCATCAAACTTTGATGTCATATATTTCAGGGAGAATATTACGCTGAAAGGCTAATATGGCGGCAATGTATTATCGTGCACCCTATATTTATCACTAAGAATACTCTTAATATCACTAATATGCCATGAATAAGGTATTTAAGGGTAAAGCTCACCTTATTTCCCATTAAATAAGTCTATATATCTTGGGTAAACAATAATCATGGCCGCCCAGTTGGTTCCTGAACGCTGATTGGCTGAGAGATGTAGCCAGGCCTCTGATTGGCTGTCAATGTAGCGAGGCCTCTGATTGGCTGTCAATGTAGCAAGGCCTCTGATTGGCTCTGGGCTCGAAGCCAAGTTACGAGGTGCCAATTACGCATTTAAAACGAATAAACACTTTTTTATTCGTGCACCGATATAGGATTGCATAGCCTTATTGAGGTCCCTAGTTCTTTTTAGGACTTTCCATAAAAAGTCTCTTGAGTTTAAGGCCTTCGTAAAAGAAATATGACTCAATCAGTTAGTAACACCGTACATTTTAACGATTTTTTGTTGATAATTCTTTTTTTACACTAAATATAGGGGGATTTTTGTGTGTTTTAATATATTTCAATATTTCCGCATCGTATTATGTATTAATCACGGACCTGGTAAGTGTATTTTGTTTCTTTGTCTGAAGGGGTTTTTGTTTACATTTTAACGTCAACCTTATTCTTCATTCTAAATGAGCGGTGAGGTTTTTTGTGTGTGATTAGCTATGCCTACAGTCGCAGTGTGTTTGTGTGTGTTTATGGGACGTGTTTTTCACGTGTTTACTAAAGGAATACATCTGACTCAGTGATTGAAAGGGTCAAATTATTGAAAAAGCAAAACATGTTTTGCTTCTTAGTTACAACACTAAACGAGGATCTGTTGCTGTTTATATGATACACACATCATATACTATTTGCTCATATTTTTTCACGAACTATAAGGGCTGCGTCAAAAAGTCGATTTTTGTTGTGGGAAATTTTAGTTTTTTTTTGGCCATCTTTTAAAACACGATATTTCATTAATTCTTCGTTATTTCATTGGTTTTTTAGGCTTATTGAGTCCTATTTATCATTATTTTACTTTATCCTAGTTGATTTATTCATTATTTGATGTTTTTGATTAATGAAGGGAATAGTTGTAGCCTCGAGTTGGATGTTAAGAACTTAAGATCAAGAGCAGCTCTGATCAAGTTCTCTTATTTCAAGAAGCATCATCAAGACCAAGATCTTGATGACGTCATACAGCGGCCATATTGACAATTTATCCTTATTCTTACATTTATACCTCAATTTATGGGTTCCTGTGCAATATTCAAGGCTATGTAAGGGGTAAGAAAGGGTGTGGGGCTGTATTGCATGAATAACACCCACGCAAAGACAATATATGCACGATAAATAGGTAAAAACTGGGTATTTCTGGCTTCACTTATCTTATTTATTTTATTTTATTCTGCTGTTTACCTCAATTTACGGGTTCCCTTGTAATATTCAAGGCTATGTAAGGGGTAAGAAAGGATGTGGGGCTGTCTTGCATGATATAATACCCAAGCAAAGGCAATATACGCACGCTAAATGGGTAAAAATGGGGTATTTCTGGCTTCACTTATCTTTTTTTTTCTGCTTTTAACCTCAATTTACGGGTTCCCTTGCAATATTCAAGGCTATGTAAGGGGTAAGAAAGGGCGTGGGACTGTATTGCATGATATAACACCCAAGCAGAGGCAATATATGCACGCTAAATGGGTAAAAATGGGGTATTTCTGGGTTCAAAACTTTCCGCTATTATAAAAACAAGCCTTTTATTTATATTCTAATAGATTTTGATGTGTTTGTGTCCTCACTAATAACAGACACTAGCAGCATCCTCCTCACTCACAGACATCCTGAGAACAACTATTACTGAAGTTTGGACAGGAAACATTAGGAAACATTGTTTCCAACCTTTGGGAACAGTTGGGAATTATTGTTTCCAAACAAAGTATCTATCAATACTACCGCAGTGAGAAGCAGAGCAAGGTTTGTGGGGCGGGGATCCCCACACACATGTCAAAAAAAAATTATTCCGACAAAAACGAGTGCCAGATTCATTCAATACACATTAAAACTATTCAGGAAAACTAAGTTCGAAATCGTTGAAAGCCCACTACCGAAATTTTACCAAAAACTTATTCGCTCGAATGGTCCTCCGCTCGAAAAAGTATTCGCTCGAATCGTCCAGACACCTCTGCAAGTATATACAGTTTCAAATTTCACTACCCGTTTTTTTTTCGGGCGACGACGACGGCGGGAGGACACTCAGAACATAAACACTAGATGGCGACCTTAGTGTAGCAGGTATACCAACGTCGCCACTCGGTTTTATTTTTGTAATTTGTTAATTTATAGCCATAATATGACACAGATGAAGACACAAAATGACACAGACTCTCCAGATAGCCCCTTCTAACTTTCCTGAAATCATGGATATAGAAATGTTAGTATTAACGCCACCAGACGTCTGTAAATAAAAAAAAACATTGTCCCGGCGACTTTAGTGTTATCTACGGCACACGGTACCTGGAACTGTATAGATAGGCATTCTCGTCCACGGTGGCGGGTGGTCCAATTTTTCACCCACAATACGCCAGAAAGTCGACAGGTCCTGATGGTATAGGACTTTTTTTTCAAAAACTTTGCTCTTCTTTCTATTTTCGGTTCCAATATTGATACAGCGAGTAATTAACTTTTCTTCGTGATATTCTTTTTTCCCTTCACAAGTTTGTGTTTTGTTTTTATACGCCAGATTCTGATGGTATATGACTTTTATTTCTGGAATTTCTTCTAGATTTTCTTCTTTCTATTTTCGTTTCAAATTTTGATACGTACAGTGAGTAATTAACTTTTTTTCCTGATACTCTTTTTTTCCTCCATATTTTTTTTTTTCTTTTTATACACCAGATTCTGTTCACTAAGTCCGCGGGAGAATAAAAATTTCCTTATCCTCGAACTTTGCTTCCTCCATAATGCCATTACCTGACTCACTACCTCTCGATAAGAATCATCTTTTGCTCCCTCTATATTCCCAATAATTAGGTCAAATACAAGAGTTCTTACAGCCTTCAGCCAACCTGAATAGAACGGTGTTGCGGCATGAACCCTGACCTCGGGTACTCGTATGTGGCTCCCGTCTATCTTAGCCATCTCGATACGATGACCGTAAAATGGCGGCTACTCACAAGGCTCCTCCTGACTGGGCAACCTGTAGATCCACTCTCTCTTATGACCTGGACCGGTGAATGAAATAAACGGCCATTTCCACCATCAGGTTATCTTTTCCTAGTTCCACACAAGCTCCTGCTATGTATCGTGTATCTGATTCATCTCTGCGATTGGGAGTAGTACTGGAACTGTCGCCTATTGTAATTCTCGCTGCTGTCGACTAGCGTTCCAATTTTTCACGTTGACGAGTGTTTGTAATTTCGATGACGGTACCAGTTCTTGATCTTGATATTATAGTACCCACTGTCGCCTCTGTAGTGTAGTGGCTAGCGAGCCTAGCTACAAATCTGCGGGCCCTGGCTCGAATCTGGGGCAGGGTAGTCAGGCGGCCAGCCCACCCAGCTGTTAATCCTTCCTCTGGGTTTGGTCGATAAATGGGCACCTGGGGAAACCTGGGGAAGCTACCTGTGGTAACCCGGATGTCACACTAGCCCTGTGTCCCGGGGTAATGGTTTGTCACCCACCACAGGCTCAAAGTCTTATGTGACAGAGATGAGCACCGAGGCCACGCGCAGCATAGCGTATGCCCCCATCTTTCCCTTGCCTTTTTACTATATATAATCAACATTTACCCATGTTTATGCATTCAGGAATTAAATACCAGCAATACCTTGATAAGTTGGGTTAGGTTATGTAACAAATGTCCAGGTTAGGTTAGGGAACTAGAAGGGGGTCTGGGGGGGGTTGCGGCTCCTCCAGTTAGGTTAAGTTAAGATCCAATGTCCACGTTTATATTGTATTGAACTGCAGTTATACAGTGTTTTGGAACAAGTGGAAAATTGATGTCCAATAATGAAATACCCTTTTGAAATACCCTTTATTTTTCCTTTTCATTACAAGTGGAAAAAAATCGCCAAAAAATTCCACTTTGGCGAGTGTTCCACTGTCGGCGAGAGTTCTTGGTTGGTGTTTCGGCGAGAATTCCGATTGGCGACAGTTCCTTAAACCCTAAGAGATACCTTTTTTTTTTTTTTTTTTTTACATTTGTGCCTATAGCGCCTGTAGGCAGTGGTGACCCAGGGCTCGGATGGTAGGCTCTGGAGGTTCACTTGAGGGTTCTGATGGTTGGTCCTCGCCCGTTGGTGGCGCAGGCAGGATTCTTATAGTGACGCCTGTGAGGCTCATGCCGCCCCCCTGTGTCCTCCGATGCACTCGCAGTCGAAGGTAGAGTTGATAGGCAGGGCATGTGGGTGTTCTTAGGCCACTCGACGGTGCAGAAAGGTTTTGGGTTTCTTCGGGGATCGAACTCAGGTCACCGAGAACGCCAGTCGGAGACTCTAACCGCTCCGCTACCGCCTCCCCAACCCTTTACCTTTCATAATATCTGTGAATGTTTGTAGTAATGGGTCTTTTTGTCTTTCTTGATGCAGGAGACTTCGTACATGTGTGGGGAGTGTTTTCTGCTGTTCCCCACCACCGACGACTTCAATGCCCATCAGTGTGAAGCCACGGAGGTGAAGGTGGAGAATCTCACCTCAGAGGAAGCCCAGCAGCCCGCCGCCTCTATTTTGGGTGTGCCACAGGGTGCTGAATGTGTCCAAACTATCCATATAGGTGAGGTATAGGAAAACATATAATATGCACTCAAAAATGAACTAAATACATAGAAGATGATACAACTCAGAAAGCTTTTAGGTGTTAAGTACCATTAAGTTTTTTTTCCCCTTTTATTACCTCTGCAAAGTACCATTAAGTTCTTTTTCCACTTTTATTACCTCTGCAAAGTACCATTAAGTTCTTTTTCCACTTTCATTACCTCTGCAGAAGGAGCATGGGAGGCTGGCGAGACCGAGGCTGCCATGGAGGAGGCAGTGGCCAGCATCCTTGGGGAGAGGATGAAGCGTACGGCAGCACAGATACACCCTATAGCTGAAGCAGAGCTAGTACACAGCATAGACGTGGTTGAGGGTAAAGTGCCTACTCTCCCGGATGCCACCGTTGACGACACACAGCACATGGAGGGAAGTGTGAAGCTGGAGGGCAGTGTGCAGCTGGAAGGCAGTGTGCAGCTGGAGGGCAGTGTGCAGCTGGAGGGCAGTGTGCAGCTGGAGGCGGTGGAGATCCCTACGTCCAACCTGTACATGTATGACAACCCAGTGTACCTCAATCGCCTCATGAAGGACAACACCTTTGGACGGAGGGTGCGTGCCGATGCTCCGTACAGCCAGCGTCTCGGTAGGTTGCTGCCGTCAAACCCCTTGTGATAATTCCTTTAAGAACATTAGAACATAAGAAAATAAGGAAGCTATAAGAGGCTGCGAGACCTACACGTGGTAGTTCCTGTAATGGACTTTTTTTGGGGGGGGTTTTCATGTATTGCTTTGGGATTCTTCACATGGCAATATCTGTATTCTAATCTAACCTTCATCTCAGGTTTGTCCTCCAAAACTTGATAAGAGACTAGAATCCCTAGACGTAGTGCTCCATCCTTTAAGTCGTAAGAGACGTTACTGAGAAAGCTGTGATTCTGCCCCTTTACTTATTACGGAATAAGACGAAGATTAATTGTTACCGGCCTATTGATGTCCTTAGGGGTGTATTGAAAGGCAAAGTAAACCCTTTTTCTGGACCACCTCTATATATTCTGTTACTGGATTTCAGGAACAAATTGCTATCACATTATAGAGAGGTCTGTTTCAGAAAAATATTGATACGCTTGCAGGAAATCTGAAGGCTATACCATCGATTCATTTCCTTCGGTGTTTCATATCAGGCGCCTAGAATTGAAACGGCACAAGCGCCACTTTTAAAAAACTGAGAAAAACGCGCTTAAAGTTTAATCTAATATCTTCATTTGTTGCTGATTTACTTTGAAAACACTATAGTGCATTTTTTTCATTGATAAAAAGTGGCGCTTGTGCCGTTTCATATCTTGATTTTCTTAGATTAAACTTTAAGCGCGTTTTTCTCAGTGTTTTAAAAGTGGCGCTTGTGCCGTTTCAATTCTAGGCGCCTGACATACATTAATTCACCTGGAGAAAATTTGCTACTTATATTTGAACTCTGTCATTTTGTTTTAGTTCTCATAGCTCACACATTTGTATTATCCATCATTTGCAGGCCCATGGGATAATAAGTCCAGTCGCCTTCTTATACAACTTCTCGGTGAATATCCAAGAGCGTATTTCATCCTGGACAAGGAGTGCAAGAGAACAGAGGCGTGGGAGATCATCCGCATTAAGCTGGCGGAGGCAGGCTACCAGTTCACAGTGCTGCAGGTGAGCACGGGAACACTGTCATTGCACTCTTATCCTTCCATCTTATCCATCATCTTATCCATCTTATCCATCATCTTATCCATCTTATCCATCTTATCCATCATCTTATCCATCTTATCCATCTTATCCATCATCTTATCCATCTTATCCATCATCTTATCCATCATCTTATCCATCTTATCCATCTTATCCATCATCTTATCCATCTTAAACAATCCACTCTCATCCTAAAGACTGGAAACTTTGTAATTCCATAGCCCAATAATAACCATTATTGGGCTATAAGCTGTATAGACCATTTAAACTGATACAATATAGGCATTGTTGAGTAATATTGGGCCATAAGCTGTATAGACCATTTAAGCTGATACAATAGAGGCATTGTTGAGTAATATTGGGCTATAAGCTGTATAGACCATTTAAGCTGATAGGTACAATATAGGCACTGTTGAGCAGACATGGGCATGATTATAAAAAATGATTATGATTTGATTTTGATTTATCATCCGGAATAATTTTTGATTATGATTTGATGATGATTAGTCGTTTTTTCCGTTTTATGATTATGATTTGATGATGATTATTTGGCTTTACGTATTTGTGATTATGATTAGATTTTTTCTATTATTGCTTGATTGTGATTAGATTATGATTATAGTCACATTTTCTTGTGATTATTTGTACACAGTAATGATTATTATTAAGATCATTTTTTTGTTCAGTTATACATTAGTCAACAGTGTTTTTTATTGCAATTGACACTAACTTAAAAGAATGTGTGACTTGTCAACAAACACAAATTAACAACTTCACACACCTCACTCTTACTCGATTTGCTGACAATACCATTGGCTATTAGGAAACACTGAGACCACTATCGGCTTCCTGAGGAAATGTTGCATGGCATTAGTATACATTTATCACTGTAATGTAAGTACAAGTATACCAAAACAAGGGTTAAGTAAAACAGTGCATAAACATTTTCTCCCACTTGTTTGGCTTCAACTCCTCATTGCTCGCCTACTTATGATCACATTAAATTTCTAAGCACGTTTCCTGAATCTGCACACTTTTCTGACTATGACGGTATAGGATACGTCCCAGTGTGAAAATATCTAGAGGGTCAAAATAGTCATTTGATCTTTGTTTTGCTTACATCTCAGCCGCCGCTTCGCCTTTTCATGGAGCAAGCGACGGGTGAACGTTTTCTGCGGGGATACAGCAAGAGAAAAGTGACCGCTTGCAAGCGAAATTTCTCTTGCTCCCCCGCAGAAAACGCCTTTAGTGTCGTCATGCTTTGCAAACATGCTTGGACCTGGAACATATACTGTATATATGAAATTGGCTAATTTATTTAGGAGAAATAGAATTGCTACATGGAAAATACAATGAAATAATCACAATAATCACATTTTAATCATTGATTATTATGAAGAAAAATATGATTATGATTTGATTATGATTAAAGGTGCAGCTTCATATTTGATTATGATTTGATTATGATTATACCTGTTGTTTAACTTTTGATTATGATTTGATTATGATTATGTAATCACAGCCTTGGATTATGATTTTTTGGATTAATAATCATAATCATGCCCATGTCTGCTGTTGAGTAATATTGGGCTATAAGCTGTATAGACCATTTAAGCTGATAGGTACAATATAGGCACTGTTGAGTAATATTGGGCTATAAGCTGTATAGACCATTTAAGCTGATAGGTACAATATAGGCACTGTTGAGTAATATTGGGCTATAAGCTGTATAGACCATTTAAGCTGATAGGTACAATATAGGCACTGTTGAGTAATATTGGGCTATAAGCTGTATAGACCATTTAAGCTGATAGGTACAATATAGGCACTGTTGAGTAATATTGGGCTATAAGCTGTATAGACCATTTAAGCTGATAGGTACAATATAGGCACTGTTGAGTAATATTGGGCTATAAGCTGTATAGACCATTTAAGCTGATAGGTACAATATAGGCACTGTTGAGTAATATTGGGCTATAAGCTGTATAGACCATTTAAGCTGATAGGTACAATATAGGCACTGTTGAGTAATATTGGGCTATAAGCTGTATAGACCATTTAAGCTGATAGGTACAATATAGGCACTGTTGAGTAATATTGGGCTATAAGCTGTATAGACCATTTAAGCTGATAGGTACAATATAGGCACTGTTGAGTAATATTGGGCTATAAGCTGTATAGACCATTTAAGCTGATAGGTACAATATAGGCACTGTTGAGTAATATTGGGCTATAAGCTGTATAGACTATTTAAGCTGATAGGTACAATATAGGCACTGTTGAGTAATATTGGGCTATAAGCTGTATCGACCATTTAAGCTGATAGGTACAATATAGGCACTGTTGAGTAATATTGGGCTATAAGCTGTAGTGTACTTTTGTTCTTTTGACAGTGGTGTGTGTGCAGTGTTCAGTATTGACAAGAGTAATGCTGGACTAACTTTCTCATCCACTCATCCTTCCATCAGCTTTCTACATGCTTTCTATCATTATCTATCATCTATCTTTATCATTCTTCTATCTTTATCTATCTTTCCATCTTTATCTATCTTGTATCTTCCATATTTATCTATCTTCTCCTTTCTATCATCCTTCCACATTCCCTCCTTGCATGCCATAACCCTCTCATGCTTCTCTCGCCCCTTCTCGTACATGCTCTAGTGCTGTCTTCCCTTTTTACCGGGGTCTCATTTTCTAATACCTGCTGCATCTACTACACTCATACAAACTCTACTTTAACCCCTTCAGACCCAGAACGTAATTTCCACTGTAATTTGGGTACCATTAGACGATTTTTAGTGACTATAAGCAATATTTTATAGCTATGACCTGTTTAGTATCCTTGTCCACTAACTAATTTGGTGTATTCAGTCGCTTTTCGTAATTTTATGGCTGACAACAGACAATTTTATATAGCAAAGGAAAGATCTGGGCGTGAAGGGGTGAAGTCACTATTATTTGCTTTGTAATTCAGCTCAGTTGTTGGTCGGGAGTCGGGCCTTTTTCAACGGCACTCCCTGACGTGTTTCTTCTTACTGTCTGGGTCTTTAATTAGTTGTCTTCTCTTATTCTATCTTATTAGTTTCTTTCTTTTTCTTTCTTCTTATTTTCTCTGGTCATCCAAAAACTGTTCTTTTTGCTTCTTCCACATTCCCCTCTCCAAACAAATACTCCCCCACTATAGCCTCTTCCTCCTCTAGGTAAGGTTGTTGTAGCCTCACACTTTTCCTTCTTTCATTACTGTAGGTATTACTGGTGGCTTTCATTACTGTAATATGATGAACAATTAAAACGTAATTTCCACTGTAATTTGGGTACCATTAGACGATTTTTAGTGACTATAAGCAATATTTTATAGCTATGACCTGTTTAGTAGCCTTGTCCACTAACTAATTTGGTATATTCAGTCACTTTTCGTAATTTTAGGGCTAACAACAGACGATTTTATATAGCAAAGGAAAGATCTGGGCGTGAAGGGGTGAAGTCATTATTTTTTGCTTTGTTATATGATGAACCATTAAAAACATGCTGTAATCCAATATTTAAGTGCTCCCCAGATCCGCACCATTAAAAACATGCTGTAATCCAATATTTAAGTGCTCCCCAGATCCGAACCATTAAAAACATGCTGTAATCCAATATTTAAGTGCTCCCCAGATCCGAACCATTAAAAACATGCTGTAATCCAATATTTAAGTGCTCCCCAGATCCGAACCATTAAAAACATGCTGTAATCCAATATTTCAATGCTCCCCAGATCCGAACCATTAAAAACATGCTGTAATCCAATATTTAAGTGCTCCCCAGATCCGAACCATTAAAAACATGCTGTAATCCAATATTTAAGTGCTCCCCAGATCCGAACCATTAAAAACATGCTGTAATCCAATATTTAAGTGCTCCCCAGATCCGAACCATTAAAAACATGCTGTAATCCAATATTTAAGTGCTCCCCAGATCCGAACCATTAAAAACATGCTGTAATCCAATATTTAAGTGCTCCCCAGATCCGAACCATTAAAAACATGCTGTAATCCAATATTTAAGTGCTCCCCAGATCCGAACCATTAAAAACATGCTGTAATCCAATATTTAAGTGCTCCCCAGATCCGAACCATTAAAACATGCTGTAATCCAATATTTAAGTGCTCCCCAGGTCCGAACCATTAAAAACATGCTGTAATCCAATATTTAAGTGCTCCCCAGATCCGAACCATTAAAAACATGCTGTAATCCAATATTTCAATGCTCCCCAGATCCGAACCATTAAAAACATGCTGTAATCCAATATTTAAGTGCTCCCCAGATCCGAACCATTAAAAACATGCTGTAATCCAATATTTCAATGCTCCCCAGATCCGCATGCGTTGGCGGGAGTTGTGTAAGAAGTACAGAAACACCGTCAACCACAACGACTTGCACAACACCAGAAAAACCTGCCAGTTCTTCGATGAATTAAATATCCTTTTAGGTATGTATGTATGATCACTTTGATTTAGCTAAGTTGTACGTGAGCATGGCATTATGATTTTTAAGATCTATATATATCAAGAATCAGACTGGGAAAATATTGTTTATTGACACTTTGGGTTCTTAGACACTGAAGGGGAAATAGGGTTTAAGGATTTCTCTCTCTCTCTCCTCTCTTCTTCTCTCTCTCTCTCTCTCCTCTCTCCTTTTCTCTCCTCTCTCTCTCTCTCTCTCTCTCTCTCTCTCTCTCTCTCTCTCTCTCTCTCTCTCTCTCTCTCTCTCTCTCTCTCTCTCTCTCTCTCTCTCTCTCTCTCTCTCTCTCTCTCTCTCTCTCTCTCTCTCTCTCTCTCTCCCCCCCTCTCTCTCTCTCTCTCTTCTGTCTGTTGTGTAAAATAATATAATAATTAGACTAGATTTATTTGATATTGACTAATACATCTTTCACTTCCTATCCAAGGCGTGTGGGATCAGCCCGCCACTCTGCTGCTGATCCGGCAACTTGAGGTGAATGGGGGCAAACCTCTGGGTCAAAACGGGACGGGGTCAGCCGATCGCTGGGGCTCTCACGGCTACAAGATCTGCCATGCGATGCTCTCCTCTTATATCCCTTGCTTAGGTATTATCATGCATACAGCCCTAACTTTTTACCTTACATACCTTGCTGCAAGGACCGTAATGGGTAAAAGCAAAGAAATAGATATGAGCCTAAATACCATTTTCCATTGTGCTTATTGCCTTTGCGTGGTGTTATTCATGGCAATACAGCCCCAAACTTCTTACCCCTTAATAGCTTGATTTGCAAGGACGTTAATTGAGGTAAACAGCAGAATAGAAAGAAAAGAAAAGTGATGCCAGAAATACCCAGTTTTATACTAAATCTATATATGCGTGCTGTTACTGTGCAGATAGGAAGAAAAATATGCTCTTAAAAGTTTGTTGTTGTTTGTTATTGTTTGTTACTGTGCAGATAGGAAGAAAAATATGCTCTTAAAGTTTGTTATTGTTTGTTACTGTGCAGATAGGAAGAAAAATATGCTCTTAAAGTTTGTTATTGTTTGTTATTGTGTGTTACTGTGCAGATAGGAAGAAAAATATGCTCTTAAAGTTTGTTATTGTGTGTTACTGTGCAGATAGGAAGAAAAATATGCTCTTAAAGTTTGTTATTGTGTGTTATTGTGCAGATAGGAAGAAAAATATGCTCTTAAAGTTTGTTATTGTGTGTTATTGTGCAGATAGGAAGAAAAATATGCTCTTAAAGTTTGTTATTGTGTGTTACTGTGCAGATAGGAAGAAAAATATGCTCTTAAAGTTTGTTATTGTTTGTTATTGTGTGTTACTGTGCAGATAGGAAGAAAAATATGCTCTTAAAAGTTTGTTATTGTTTGTTATTGTGTGTTACTGTGCCGATAGGAAGAAAAATATGCTCTTAAAGTTTGTTATTGTTTGTTATTGTGTGATTATTTGATATATTTTCCCCGTTACATAAGAACATAAGAAAATAAGGAAGCTACAAGAGGCCTACACGAGGTAGTTCCTGTTACTTAACACTACCTACATCCACCTCTCTTCCCCATCCATGAATTTATCCAGCCTCCTTTTAAAGCTCCCTATTGACTCCGCACTGACCACCTGTCTACTGAGTCCATTCCAATCATTCACCATATTTTCCCATATTTTCACCATATTTTCCCCATATTTTCACATATTTTCACATTTGCCCATATTTTCACATATTTTCACCATATTTGCCCATATTTTCACCATATTTGCCCATATTTTCACATATTTTCACCATATTTGCCCATATTTTCACATTTTCACCATATTTGCCCATATTTTCACACATTTTCACCATATTTGCCCAGATTTTCACCATATTTGCCCATATTTTCACATTTTCACCATATTTGCCCATATTTCCACATATTTTCACCATATTTGCCCATATTTTCACATTTTCACCATATTTGCCCATATTCACATTTTTCACCATATTTGCCCATATTTTCACCATATTTTCACCATATTTGCCCATATTTTCACATATTTTCACATATTTTCACATATTTCCCCCGTTGCAGGTACACGGCAGACCAGGTTCAGGGTCGCTGGAGTAACCTGGTGACGCTCTACCAGAGGATGGTGGAACACAACTCCCGGCCCACCAATGAACCCATCACCATCGCCTACAAGGAACACATCGAACGCATATTCAACTACGTCCCAGAACGCAATGCAAAGTGGCAGAAGATCATGGAGAAACGTGGAAAAACACCCAAAATAATGCACAGTATGGAATTTGGTTTGAATTACTTATATTGTTAGTTTCTACATTACATTATACTGCTTAGTGTTCATGCCTAAAGTTGTGTTAGGTTTTATAAGCATGAGCATAATGATACACTGATATATATGCATTTTACTATGAAGGGAAACGAGGCTCAAAAATGTAGATGGTATGAATATTACCTGGAAATACAGTATGATAGGGATAATAGAAAGAGGGGTCTAGAAAAGCAGTGATGATAGTAAAAAAATATATATAATAGCAAATAGTAGGTAGTACAGGTTGAAGTTCCCAAACTCGGCATCCCAAGACTCGGCAACACCCAAAACTCGGCTATAGTTCGGGATTTTCCAAAACACGGCAGAACACCCAAAACCCGGCGCGTAGTTGCCGGGTCGGCCGCTAGGTGCCACCACACTAGGCCGCTAGGTGCCACCACACTAGGCCGCCGATTTGTTTGTTGTTATTGTTCAGTGGTGTTGTGACTGTAGAGTTGTGTACACTGTTATTTTGTGTACTTCTACAGGTCTGTTATTGGTATTATGGCTCCCAAACGTCCAGGAACACCTACTGGTGGAAGTGAAAAGAAAAGGAAGAACAATGTGTTAACTATTTCTGAGAAAATTGACCTTTTTTTCCCCTTAATATATCTACGTTCTAAAAGTCGGAAAATTCCATTACTCGGCTCGGCGCTGGTCCCGAGGTTGCCGAGTTTGGGAACTTCAACCTGTAGTAGTAAATATAATGGTAGGTAGCAGTAGATATAATAGTATAGTAGTAGTAAATATAATAGTACCTAGGGTTTTCAGTCACAGTTCTCCCTTTCTCTTATATAGCAATAGAGAGTCTGCCCAAATACTTGGTGATATGTGTTGTCACTTCCAGAGAAATACATAAGAACATAAGAACAGAAAATAAGGAAGCTACAAGAGGCCGCGAGGCCTACACGTGGTAGTTCCTGTCACCTAACACTACCTACATCCACCTTTCATCCCCATCCATGAACCTATCCAGCTCCCCTTTAAAGCTCCCCAATGACTCTGCACTAACTACCTGTCTACTGAGACCATTCCATTCATTCACCACCCTATTTGTGAACCAGTTTTTCCCTATTTCCTTTCTAAATCTACGCTTTTCCAGCTTGAATCCGTTACTTCTTGTTCTACCCTGGTTAAAAGCCGTAAGAACTTTTCCTACCTCTCCTTTATTAAATCCCTTTATCCACTTAAAAACTTCTATCAGATCGCCCCTTACTCTGCGTCTCTCGAGTGAGTGCAATTTTAATAACTTCAATCTCCTCTCATAACTAAAGTTACGCATCCCTTGTATCATTATGGTCATCCTTCTCTGCACTTTTTCTAACAACACTATATCCATCCTGTAATATGGAGACCAAAACTGAACTGCATAGTCTAGGTGAGGCCTGACTAGAGCCAGATAAAGCTTTAGAATAACTTCTGCACTTCTACTTTTAACACTTCTGGTAATGAATCCTAATACTCTATTAGCTCTATTTCTGGCCTCAATACATTGTTTCCTAGGTCGGAGGTCTGGGCTCACCCTCACTCCAAGATCTTTTTCACCTTCTGATCTTTTCAGCGATACATTGCTTATGGTGTATCTATTACCAGGGTTTTTTCTACCAACATTCATAACGCTACATTTATCAATATTAAATTCCATCTGCCATCTGACTGCCCACTCGTTAAGTTTATCTAAGTCTCCCTGCAATATGTTTACGTCAGATTGTGATCCAATAATCCTACCTAACTTAGTATCATCAGCAAACTTGCTGATATCACTGCTAATCCCACTATCCAAGTCGTTGATGTAAATCAAATATAGTAATGGACCCAAAACAGACCCTTGTGGAACTCCACTTGTCACCAGTCCCCATTCAGATTTGGAACCATTAATTGTAACCCTTTGTTGCCTATTACTTAGCCAAGCTCTGATCCAATGAAGAACCTTCCCATCTATACCATGAGCCCTAACCTTATTTAAGAGTCGCTCGTGTGGTACTTTGTCAAATGCCTTACTAAAGTCCAGATATATTATATCATAATCCTTATCATTATCTGCCGTCTTATAAACTTTCCTATAAAAACTCAATAAATTGGTGAGACATGACCTACCCTTGGTGAATCCATGTTGTGAATCATTGATCAAACTATGTTTATCTAAGTGCTTTCTAATGTTTTTTGCAATAATAAATTCCAATAATTTACCCACCACTGATGTTAGACTTACGGGTCGATAATTGACTTTAGTCCTGTCTCCCTTCTTAAATATGGGAACTACATTTCCTTTCCTCCACAATAATGGCACATCGCCTATCTCAACCGATTTCCTAAAAATGTGCACTAACGACTCACTAACAACCTCCTTGCATTCCTTTAACATGAAACATTATTTCAGAAAAATGGACGATGCCAGTGGAGCGCAAGCTGCTTACTTCTTACCATGACAGAGTGTATCGCTTTAACAACGACCACATTGACAACAGCACTTTGTGGAAGGAAATACTTCAGGTAAATACTGCTTTCTGATCTCCAAAATCTCACTTGTATAATTATTTCTAATACTTTTCGTTCCTTTTTTGGAATTTCAAACCTTAGGAGTCCATAACAACAAGTCTCCTGTGCAATTCTATAACAACATAACAACACAATCATAATAAGTAATCATATCAACAGTTCTATGCTCATTTGCCATCTTTTGCAATAGTTTCAAGCAACATTAATTAATTTGACTCAACTCACTCTTCCATTCTCAGTCTCTATCCCTCACCAAAACCCATAATTACCTTCACTAGTTCCTCAAGTAACACTGGTCATTTTTTCATTGTAATGTATTTTGTTTGATACGATGTTACTGTTGCCTGTCAGGAAGAGCATCCGGGGCGTAAAACTCATGCCGCAAATTTAAATGATGAACGCCGACAGTAGAATTGGAAGCGTATCATCGACTGTCTAACCTCGTAAGACATTACGGGAAAATCTGACGTTAACCCCTTGAGGCCCAGAACGTAATTTCCATTGTAATTTGTGTGCCATAAGACAAATTTAGGGACTATAAGTAATATTTAATAGATATGACCTGTTTAGTATCCTTGTCCACTAACTAATTCGGTATATTCTGTTACTTTTCGTAATTTTATGGCTTGACAACATACAATTTTTTATAGCCAAGGAAAGATCTGGGCGTGAAGGGGTTAAACAGAATGATGATGATGATGATGTTTCTGTCTTCTCACAGTGTATACAAGAGGAGGAGGGCTGCAGCACCACCATGGAGAAGGTGCGGACACACTTCTACGACCTGATCAAACAGTTTTCCCAGATCGAGCAGCACAATGCACAGCCAGGCACCATACGGCGGGAGTGCCGGCACCACGAAATCCTGTCTAAGGTAAGTCATGGGGCTGGTTTTTAGTCCCAGAACCTGCACATGCCTATTAAGTATCTATATTACTTCTTTGTATCTATTTGTATCTTTGTCTATTAAGTATCTATATTACTTCTTTGTATCTATTTGTATCTTTGTCTATTAAGTATCTATATTACTTACTTTCACGTGTAATACCCATCTCACAACTCATCATGTTAGTTACTATAATTCACACACATTTATACTCTCCAATTTGAGATTTTTTTTTTTTTTCACATAACCCGCGTAGATGTATTTTGTGTCCCATGTCTAATGATGGGTCTTCTAATTTGTGTCCCACTGTCCCATGTCTAATTAATGATGATGATAATTAAAGTAATAGGGTCTGTTTTTAGTCCCGGAACCTGCAGATGCCTATTAACCCCTTGAGACCCATAACGTATTTTCCATCGTAATTTGGGTACCATAAGACGATTGTTAGTGACTATAAGCAATGTTTTATAGCTATGACCTGTTTAGTATCCTTGTCCACTAACGAATTTGGTATATTCAGTTACTTTATAAGACGATTGTTAGTGAATATAAGCAATGTTTTATAGCTATGACCTGTTTAGTATCCTTGTCCACTAACGAATTTGGTATATTCAGTTACTTTTCGAAATTTTATGGCTAACAACAGACAATTTTGTAGAGCAAAGGAAAGATCTGGGCGTGAAGGGTTTTTTCCTTTGCTATAAAAAAATTGTCTGTTGTTAGCCATAAAATTGCGAAAAGTAACTGAATATACCAAATTAGTTAGTTGACAAGGATACTAAACAGGTCATAGCTGTAAAATATTGCTTATAGTCACTGGAAATTGATTTGCCTTTTTTTTATTTTTTTTATTCTCTGACTGACTTTTCCAATATTACTCTCATTAGATATTTTAAGTGTTATGTAATTTGTTCTATCTCATTTTAGGATGCCACCTCAGATTTATGGAAAAGCAAATATCTGAAATGACAGTTATTGAAGATCTGAGAGCATGGTTGTTATAGTGTGTTTAACCCCTTGAGGCCCAGAACGTAATTTCCATTGTAATTTGTGTACCGTTAGACGATTTTCAGTGGATATAAGTAATATTTTATAGATATGACCTGTTTAGTATCCTTGTCGACTAACTAATTTGGTATATTAAGCTACTTTTCGTTATTTTATGGCTCGACAACAGACAATTTTATATATTAATGGAATGATCTGGGCGTAAAGGGGTTAACTCTATTGTGAGATCATTCAGTTTACCCATCCAGGTTATTTATGCATTGTGTAAGTAGCTACATACATTTTGATCTCTTCTAAGCTTTCATCTTTTTTTATATACATAAATAAGCCATGTTTTTGTCGTCCAAGCATCGTCTTGGTACGAAGACCGTTTTTTCTCGCAATTGAAAACGGAGTGGTTGCTGCGACAAAAACACAACAAGCTTGGTAGGGGCCGAAATAATAATCAGTCCAAAACATTGCAAACAATATCACAAAGCAGTATAACACACATTTCAGCAAGTGTTATTGGAGTGGTCTTCGTAATCCAAGACGGTGCTTGGACGACAAAAACACGGCTTTACTATAAAATGAGATGGTCCTCCTATTGTAATGACTTATATACATTATTATTTTTCAGATATATAGCATCTATAACTTCTGGCCTCATGATCGATCAACAATCAAAATGGAGAAGACCAATACCATAAGAATGAGGCAAGGTAAGAACTAGGCTCATCATTATCGTAAAAGAAAGAAGATTCAGAAATTAAAAACCGTATTCAACCGTAGTAAGAAAGGTTTCATTTGCATTATAATCGTAGTTCTGAGAGGCACACGTACCCGACATGTCATCCTCCACCACCCCTTGCATCCACTACGCTCATACACACTCTCTCAAGCAGCTCACTTTCTTGCCATCTCTCTTAAATAAATTCTCTCTCTTCATCTTACCCAATGTTACACTCCAAGCAGCTCACTTTCTTGCCATGCTCTCTTAATAATAAATTCTCTCTCTTTATCTTACCCAATGTTATACTCCAAGCAGCTCACTTTCTTGCCATTTTCTCTTAATAAATAAATCTCTCTCTTTATCTTACCCAATGTTACACTCCAAGCAGCTCACTTTCTTGCCATGCTCTCTAAATAAATTCTCTCTTTCCCAAGTTACCTCCAAGCGCTCACTTCTTGCATCTCTCTAATAATTCTCTTTATCTTACCCAATGTTACACTCCAAGCAGCTCACTTACTTGCCATGCTCTCTAAATAAATTCTCTCTCTCTCTTTATCTTACCTAATGTTACACTCCCCGCATACTATCCTCCCACACCTCCAACCATATTCAACGTACACTCCTATATTCTCTCCGACACAAGGATTGCACACCCTTCCTTCCCTCTTCCACCATATCCTTCACATTCACCTGCCCAAATGTACCCTCTCCTTTCAATCCTTCCCACTTCCCATAACCACTTCCACATTTTACTCTACTACATCTTTACCGAACAAACAAATGCATCTATTATATAAAATGAAAGCCAAAGTTCTAAGATCCCGGCTGTAGAAATGGTTTATTTGAGAGATGCCTTTGGTGTGAACAGATTGGATGGTGAGAGAAATGTTTTGTTAAGCCTGGCATGCCTGATAACGAAGGTGTAATTCATCAATATGTAAAGTGATTTTGGTATGTCAGTTTTAGGGTGAGCAGAAACAGGTAACTCTGCTTTGATAGTCGTTTATTAACTCTGGGTAAAGGTAAGGTGACTCGCGGACTGGTGAGTTGCTCCTGCCGTGGTTTGGATGTGACTTGGTGACTTGAAGACTGGTGAGTTGCTAGTACGGAGGTTTGTGTCCAAGTGACTCTCCTCTACAAGAAACCTCTTTATAAAGGGTCACGATACTCAAGACCTGACGACCTGACGACCTGACGACCTGATAATTTGGCGTAGGCTGAGGTCGAGTTTAAAGGATTAGTGTATTGCCTAGGGAGTGGATTAGCCAGGTGTTCCAGGACCCAACATCAACCATACAGAACACAGAACACAGAACACAGGACACATAGTTGAACACCAATAATAATATAATACTAATACTACAATATGTCTAGAGCTACATGAAGCTGTAATGAAGGAGCTACAAGAAACAGACATAGGAACAGATAGGAAAAGGTAATAAAATGCATAGCTTTGGTTCAACATGTTTGTTCTGAATGATTATTAACATCTTACTTATTAACTTTCGTTGTAGTGAATGCTCAGCTGATGTGGAGTGAAGAGCAGTCCCGCACATTACTACAGCTGTACCCACAAGTCTTGGTCTCCCATGTGTCCAGCGGAGACCACCAGCCCTTGGAGGAACTGTGGCTGCAGCTCGCCAAGGCCTACATGAATGCCGTCACCGATAGAAAACACTGCTATGAGGTAATGTCTTTGTGTGTAATGATGTTTATGTGATAGAAAACACTGCTATGAGGTAATGTCTTTGTGTGTAATGATGTTTATGTGATAGAAAACACTGCTATGAGGTCATTTATTTGTGCGTAATGATGTTAATGTGATAGAAAACACTGCTATGAGGTAATTTATTTGTGCGTAATGATGTTAATATGATAGAAAACACTGCTATGAGGTCATTTATTTGTGCGTAATGATGTTAATATGATAGAAAACACTGCTATGAGGTAATTTATTTGTGCGTAATGATGTTAATGTGATAGAAAACACTGCTATGAGGTCATTTATTTGTGTCATCATCATCATTATCTTTCTGTTTAACCCCTTCACGCCCAGATCTTTCCTTTGCTATATAAAATCGTCTGTTGTTACCCATAAGATAACAAAAAGTAACTTGATTTACCAAATTTACTAGTGGACAAGGATACTAAACAGGTCATATCTATAAAATATTGCTTATATTCACCAAAAATTGTCTAATGGTACCCAAAAAACTGCGGAAATTACGTTCTCGGTCTCAAGGGGTTAATGTGATAGAAAACACTGCTGAGGTAATGTCTTTGTGCGTAATGATGTTACTGAGATAGAAAACACTGCTATGAGGTAATGTCTTTGTGCGTATTGATGTTACTGAGATACAAAACACTGCTATGAGGTAATGTCTGTGTGCATAGTGATGTTAATGAGGATTACTTATATAAGGTAGTCTCAGTATGAATTTCCATATATGAGACTAGTGAATTTTAGTTAAAGGGTATTGGTAGAAAGGTTTGGAATGTCAAGTAAAGGTGAGAGAATGGCAAAAAGTGAGGTGATTGAGAGAGTGTGTATGAGTGTAGTAGTTGGGATGGATACTAGAAGATGACCCGCAGTGTAATGTGAGGACAGATTGCTAGAGTATATGAGAGAAAGGGCCAAGAGAAGAAGAGAGGGTTAGAGCATGCAAGGAAGGAATGTAAGGACAGGAATAAATAGAAACTCTTCTGTCACAACCATCCCCTTGGAGAGCTCTTAGGAATACAGCATACAGTAATATAATATAGTAAATATAACATACAGAATGCCCAGCCTACAGTAATGAAAGAAGGAAAAGTGTGAGGCTACAACAACCTTACCTAGAGGAGGAAGAGGCTATAGTGGGGGAGTATTTGTTTGGAGAGGGGAATGTGGAAGAAGCAAAAAGAACAATCAACAGTTTTTGGATGACCAGAGAAAATAAGAAGAAAGAAAAAGAAAGAAACTAATAAGATAGAATAAGAGAAGACAACTCATTAAAGACCCAGACAGCATGAAGAAACACGTCAGGGAGTGCCGTTGAAAAAGGCCAGACTCCCGACCAACAACTGAACTGAACTGAACTAAATAAGAGTCAGACAGATAGCTATATAGCCAGGAACTATACGTGTAGGTCTCGCAGCCTCTTATAGCTTCCTTATTTTCTGATGTTCTTATATTTTTCAGATTGAAGAACACATTGCCTTGCTGCGTCGAGGGTACCACAGCCAGAACCCCTTTCCTTACGTCACTGAAATGCAGCTCCTGGAGGAAACAGAATCCACGTTGGGCTTTGTTCCAGATGCCCCGTCCACAGCCAACAGCCTGTTAGTCTCCTACTGGAGTCACCGGGCAGCACACCTCCTGATGGACCTGGTCATTTATCATCGCCAGGAAGGAGTCAAGAATTCAGGCCTGTTTGAAGCCATCAGTCGAGACCTTGCTGACTACGGATATGGGTAAGTGTTCCTGATTGTATAGAAACAGTCTATATAACAGTCTATATAACAGTTTATTATCAATTATTTGCTTTAGTACTTCAGTTCATTCCCCCGTCTATATATCAGGCGCCTAGAATTGAAACGGCACAAGCGCCACTTTTAAAAAACTGAGAAAAACGCGCTTAAAGTTTAATCTAATATCTTCATTTGTTGCTGATTTACTTTGAAAACACTTTAGGTGCATTTTTTCATTGATAAAAAGTGGCGCTTGTGCCGTTTCATATCTTGATTTTCTTAGATTAAACTTTAAGCGCGTTTTTCTCAGTGTTTTAAAAGTGGCGCTTGTGCCGTTTCAATTCTAGGCGCCTGATATTATGTTGATGTGTTTTCTTGTATGTCTTCGGGTGAGGTGAGACTAAAGTTATTATTATTAGTATTATTATAGTGTATAGGCCATCAGAAAGTTAGCCTGACTGCTCAACACATCCTTATTGCATGCAGCCTGTATGCATTATTAGATATAACAATTATGATATGGTACCTATATAATAAAGTAGATATATGATTCTTAGGGTTAGTAATAAGGATAGGACAAGAATTAACGGATTCATATACAGTAAAACCTCTCATATTCGGACTAATTGGGCCAAGGAGTGGTCCGAGTAATGCAAGGATCCGAATAATGGGGGGATTATATATGGGGGTATTTAGGGGGGTATTTAGATATTAAAAAAAAAAAAAAAAAAAAAATCTAGGTTAGGGAATTTCAACCCCTACAAAAAAAAAAATTCTAGGTTAGGAAATTTCTACCCCTAAAAAAAAAAAAAAAAATCTAGGCTAGGAAATTTCGACCCCTAAAAAAAAAAAAAAAGGAGGTCCGAATAATGTCAGAGTCCGAATAATGAGGGTCTGAATACGAGAGGTTTTACTGTATGATTCATATTGACATGAATTGCAAGTGCCTAAATCTATTATTATTATTTATTTCATATATATGTTTATTTTCATGTTGGAGTATTGGGCAAATATTTAGTCAACCCTTCACGCCCAGATCTTTCCTTGGCTATAAAAAAAATTGTCTGCTGATGAGCCATAGAATTACGAAAAGTCACTGAATATACCAAATTAGTTAGTCGACATGGATACTAGACAGGTCATATCTATAAAAACATTGCTTATAGTCACTAAAATTTGTCTAATGGTAGCCAAATTACGATGGAAATTACGTTCTGGGTCTGAAGGGGTTAAGGCTTTTTGCAGGTACACGGGCGAGGAGTGTCGGGTGTACTACTCGTTGCTGCGGCAGCTCTACACCAACAGGCTGAAGACCATCAAGCGCAAGAAAGAACTCACCAAGCCCTTCCCGTACATGGACAAAATGGCAGAAGTGGATGCCGTGGTCTCACTGCCTAAATTTGTTGGTAATTATTATAGTACAGTAAAAAAACACTCGTATTCGGACCCTCATTGTTCGGACTTTGACATTATTCGGACCTTTTTTTTATATATTTTTTTCTTTTTTTTCTTTTTTTTTTTTCCCCCTTATTTTTTTTTTTTTTTTTTTTTTTTTTTTTTTTTTTTTTTTTAATAGATACTACCCCCCATATTCACTATATATTATATATTTTTATTTTTTATTTTTTTATTATTATATATGTCTACATATCCCCATATTTAAAACCCCCCCTTATTCGGAATCTGCAATACCCGGTTCAAACTCCTTGGCCAATTATCCGAATGAGAGGGTTTACTGTATTCATGTGTTCTGATAAAATCTAAGTAGACATTTCAAGCAGGTAGCGAGTGCTAATACATCTACCGGATTTATCAAAGTTGAACAGAATAAAATATTAATATTTCTCACCCAATGGCATCGAAACCTTTACGACATGCGATAGATTATAAATTTATACGCTTCTCATTAATCCCGCCGGTTTTTCCTCCCTTCCCCCTGAATTTGAGTAATCAATTTCTACTAGTTATGGACATTTAATATACCAAATTAGTAGTCGACTCTTTTGCAGTAACCGGGCGAGGAGCTTTAGTTGGCCCGGCTCCAGTCTACCGGTGAGCCGGGTTTACTCAATCAAGGTCTGGTTCCTAAATGTGTTTTGTCTCATCCTTCCCGCTCTTTTTTTATTATTTTTTTTTCCCCTAATCCTATAATTTTTTTTTTTTTTTTTTTTTTTTTTTAAAGTAATCGTCCAGACCATTTCATCATTCCTGATTTAATGCAATCAAGCATAGCCATTAACGAGTATATCAACAATACGTCGTCACTTTTTGTATCCAGTCAGCCGTTTTTAAATAATCCGCAATCAAAATCTGCAAATTCCCCGAGTTTTCAAAACACTCTCAAGGTTTGCAGACGCTCAGGTTCAGGCTCGGTGACGTACCATCAGGGAGGCTCATCTTCCCGCGCTGATCAGAGAGAGACGTAAACACAGAGATAAATACAGGGTGTAACACGAGTTTATGCAAATGTTGATACAGGAGATAGACCGAATTATTCTAAGAACAAAATGCTCTATACCCATATGCTTTCTGAAGCTTCCTTTACGTGACATGGAGTGAGAAAGAATTACCGCGGCCGTCATGTAACTCACGGCTAGCGGGAGGCAGGAGGTATGAGATGTGCACTCGCGCGTATGCCCCCCGGTGAAATTATGAATGATCTAATCATAATTTCTACTAGTTATGGACAATTACAGTATCTTATAAGTTTTAACTACACAATCGATATTAATAAACGGCTGTTATTTACCAAATAAGCAGTACATGAGAACAGCAGGGCTGTCATAAGCAATAATGTAAAGGGCTACTTGACATTATGTCGGCGAGGAAGAGGCAAGGTGGGTAGGGATGGGATTGTGTAGTTAAAATTTATAAGATACTGTAATTGTCCATAACTAGTAGAAATTATGATTAAATAATTCATAATTTCACCGGGGGACATGACGCGCGAGTGCACATCTCATACCTCCTGCCAAGATAAAGAGACAGATAAAGAAAGATAAAGAGACACCTGTTAATCCACCTCGTACTCGGGCTCAAACATATAGGATCCCATGACAATCTGAGGTTCGTTTTCCTCATAGTATACGCGACCAGCGTCATTTCTTTCGGTGTCAGATTGAGCATCGTACTCTAAATCTGTCACAGCGACAGATTCACTGTCTTGACACCGAAGTACAATCGCTCATCATAACATTTGCCGACAGGTGCCAGACAGAGTGTCTGCGGGCGTCCCTGTTCTGACGTCATCAATAACAGTCGTAGCCCTCCCTGTTGGAGGGAAGATTTTTTTTTTCGCGCGCTTTTTACAAAAGTCGTGTTTTTACGGAAATAAGGCCTGGAAATCAATTATTTTTGGTGGATTAGGTGTTTTGAATGTACATTCAACATAATTCGGCAAAAAAAAAATGGGTCTGGACGACTACTTTAAGGGGTCGAAATTTCCTAGTTACGTATTCACCAAATTTTTTTTTTTTTTTTTTTTTTTTTTTTTAAATTATTATTATATACATATCCCCCCATATATAAACCCCCCATTGTTCGGCTAAAATATATAATGAAAGCTAAAATATATAATGAAAGCTAAAATATATAATGAAAGCTAAAATCTATAATGAAAGCTAAAATATATAATGAAAGCTAAAATATATAATGAAAGCTAAAATATATTCCGCAGAAAATCTATAATGAAAGCTAAAAATATTCCGCAGAAAATCTATAATGAAAGCAAAAATATATTCCGCAGAAAATCTATAATGAAAGCTAAAAAATATTCCGCAGAAACCCCAGAAAATTTATATAAAAGCTAAAATATACTCCGCAGAGACCCCCGACAACCGTCTTGCCGTGTTGAGTGCGGCGAGCAGCAAGGTGTCGGAGCTGCAGCGCGGGGAGGGCGAGGGGGAGAGGGAGGTGGAGAGGGAACACATCCTCACGTGGCTGGACAACCTCAAGGGCTACCTCAAGCGCTGCGCCAACATTCATCCTCTCCCCTCGATCAAATGTGTGAGTAATTGCTATACATATATCCCAAACATTCATCCTCTCCCTTCTATTAAATGTGTGAGTATAATTGCTATACGTATATCCTTTCTATTTAAGTAATGCTATTCTTTTATCATCATCATCATCATCATCATCATCATCATTCAGTAACGTCAGATTTTCCCATCATGTCTTACGTCTTATGAGGTTAGACGGTCGATGATACGCTTCAAATTTTATTGTCGGCGTTCGTCATTTAATTTTGTGGCATGAGTTTGATGCCTCGGATGCTCTTCTTTTATAGGCATACATACTATAGTCTATTTTTTTTAACAAGGCAAAAAATCCTGCCCCCTTGCTGCTTACTGACTGATATTTGATGCCAGGAGAAGGGAAAGTACGCTTCTTCTTAATTTCAGTTGTATTTTAGCAGAGTTCACCATATTATCAGGTAAACATAGGCATCATTTTAAGCTTGAGACCTTAAGATAGAATGGAATTTTTGCCTAGTTAAAAAAAATAGATTATAGGCATTGTTATGTAAGAAGATGTCATGAAAGTGATGAAAGGAAATATTAGTTAGATGACTGTACCAGTAACCACATACAAGTCTTCTTCTATCTGTTAAGTTAGAAGAGGGAGAGAGTGAGAGTGAGAGAGAGAGAGAGAGAGAGAGAGAGAGAGAGAGAGAGAGAGAGAGAGAGAGAGAGAGAGAGAGAGAAAGAGAAAGAGAGAGAGAGAGAGAGAGAGATCAAATTGAAGCTTCAGGGATATAACTTGCTTCACACAGACTTCTTAAAACAGGAACTACCACGTGTAGGTCTCGCAGCCTCTTGTAGCTTTCTTATGTTCTTATGTTAGAGGGTTAGACAGCTGATGATACGCTGATAGATAGATGATAGGTTATGAGGGTAGACGACAGATGATACGCTTCCAACTCTCTCTATCCGTCATATCTAATATATCTATATCTAGGCAAATACAAGTCATGATGTATACTTTGCAGATTGCTCAGATCTTGGCAGAGACAGTAGCAGACACCTCCTATGATGAAAGTTTGCAGAAGTGTCGCACTGTTCTCGGCCCCCACCTGAACCTCCTCAAAGCCATTGCAGGTATGGTATAGCTTTACTTTTTGCTTTTTATCCAGGAAAATTTAAGATATGCTTACTATTAACCCTTTGAGACCCAGAACGTAATTTCCATCGTAATCTGGCTGCCATTGACCCCTTCACGCCCAGATCTTTCCTTTGCTATATGAAATCGTCTGTTGTTAGCCATAAAATTACGAAAAAGTAACTTAATATACCTAATTACCCAGTGGACAAGGATGCTAAACAAATCATATCTATTAAATATTGCTTACGTTCACTAAAAATTGTCTAATGGTACCCAAATTACAATGAAAATAACGTTCTGGGCGTGAAGGGGTTAAGCGATTTTTAGTGACTATAAGCAATATTTTATAGATAGGACCTGTTTAATATCCTTGTCGACTAACTAATTTGGTATATTCAGTTACTTCTCGTAATTTTATGGCTCGACAACATACAATTTTTATAGCAAAGGAAAGACCTGGGCGCGAAGGGGTTCATACACTCACTTAATTTAATATATATGCACCTGAATCTTCTCAAAGCGATTGCAGGTACAGTAAAACCTCTCGTATTCGGACCCTCATTATTCGGACTTTGACATTATTCGGACCTCCTCCTCCTCCTCCTCTCTCTCTCTCTCTCTCTCTCTCTTTTTTTTTTTTTTTTTTTTTTTTTTTTTAAGGGGTCGAAATTTCCTAGCTTTGTTATCACCTAGATTTTTTTTTTTTTTTTTTTTTTTTTTTTTTTTTTTTTTTTTTTTTTTTTTTTTTTTTTTTTTTTTAATAACATTCCCCCCATATATAATCCCCCCATTATTCGGATCCTTGCATTACTCGGACCACTCCTTGGCCCAATTAGTCCGAATATAAGGGTTTTACTGTATATTTTATTTCTGCTTTATGCTTTTTATCCAAGAAAATTTAACTTCTGAAGTCTGCTGTTGATTATTAAGTCAATTTCGGTATCATTTAATCTTAGATCTGATTATTTAACCCCTTGAGCCCCAGAACGTAATTTTCATTGTAATATAACCACCATTCAACGATTTTAATGAATATAAGTAATGTTTTATAGATAGGACCTGTTAAGTACCCTTGTCCACTAACTAATTTGGTCTATTTAGTTACTTTTCGTAATTTTATGGCTAACAACTGACAATTTTATATAGCAAAGGAAAGA
Source organism: Chionoecetes opilio (assembly GCA_016584305.1). NCBI lineage: Eukaryota > Metazoa > Arthropoda > Malacostraca > Decapoda > Majidae > Chionoecetes > Chionoecetes opilio. The sequence goes on from JACEEZ010016852.1 coordinate 852,656, forward strand.
TCTGGGCGTGAAGGGGTTAAGGTCAGATTATGTTCATGATTATTAATTGCATTCATTTATTTAATCTATTTTTTTCTTATTTATTCCTTTGTTTTTTTTGTATTTTTATCATTTCTCTTTTTAAGTTTGTGATTATCTATTATTTTTTTCATTTATATAATTATTCGCTTAATAATTTGTCATGAATGTGTTATGTAATTACTATGCAGCATAAATGACTTTCCCCAATCATGTGGATCCTTTTAAATCTATCAAGAAATCAGTGAATGATGAAAGCATGATCAGGCTTGTCTCTAATAGCTATCATTTTCCAGGTTGCCAATCACCCTTAATTGTTGACAGAATAACAAACAAGCTGGTATATGAACCTTACACTCACTCAGAGACGTAGAGTAAGGGGCAATCTGATAGAAGTTTTTAATTGGATAAAGGGATATAATAAAGGAGAGGTAGGAAAAGTTCTTACGGCTAGACGGCTAGTAACCAGGGTAGAACAAGAAGTAACGGATTCAAACTGGAAAAGCGTAGATTTAAAAAGAAATAGGGAAAAACTGGTTCACAAAGAGGGTAGTAAATGATTGGAATGGACTCGGTAGACAGGTAGTTAGTGCAGAGTCAGTAGGGAGTCTTAAAAGGAGGCTAAACAATTACATGGATGGGGATGAAAGGTGGATGTAGGTAGTATTAAGTAACAGGAACTACCACGTGTAGGTCTCACGGTCTCTTGTAGCTTCCTTATTTTCTTATGTTCTTATGTTCTTACATCTGTGTGTCTTGTGTTTGCCAGGGAAAGGAGTGCTGGGCGTTGAGAGTATCCCTGTGAACAAAACTAAAACTAAAGGACGGAAGACGGCGGCCAGACAGGGCAAGAGTGTAGCCCAGCCAAGTAAGTGTCTGTGTTTGCCTGTACTATTCTCTATTGTAGTACAGGTTGAAGTTCCCAAACTCGGCATCCCAAGACTCGGCAACACCCAAAATTCGGCTATGGTTCCGGATTTTCCAAAACACGGCAGAACACCCAAAACCCGGCGCGTAGTTGCCGGGTCGGCCGCTAGGTGCCACCACACTAGGCCGCTTGGTTTCTCCCGCCGATTTGTTTGTTGTTATTGTTCAGTGGTGTTGTGACTGTAGAGTTGTGTACACTTGTTATTTTTTCCTGTGATTTTTTTCATGTGATTTTCATGCTTTTTTTCCCCTTAATATATCTACGTTCTAAAAGTCGGAAGATTCCATTACTCGGCTCGGCGCTGGTCCCGAGGTTGCCGAGCTTGGGAACTTCAACCTGTACTGTACTATATTATTCTACTATTTTGTATTACAGTAAACCCTCTAAATCGAACCCGTATAATTCAAACTTCGGATAATTCGACCCGTTTCAGGCCAGTTCAAATATTTCAATAGCTTTCCATAATTCGAGCAAGTTTGAATTATCCTTAGCCTTACTAGTGGGAGTCCGAGCTCTCCCATGCGGTGCGTGCCGCGGCTGCCCAGCGTGATCTGATATATGATATTTATAATTACCGTATAAATATGATAGGCGGAGGAGTAAGGCGGAAGGGGAGGGAGAGGAGGAGGAAGGAGGGGAGAGGGGGAGAAGGAAGGAGGTGGGACAAGGAAGGGAGGAGGAAGGAGGAGAAGAAATGGGACGAGGAAGAACTATATTTTTAAGTATCCTTCGCTTTGTATACAATCCTTCAGAATCCTTCACGGGCCTCTTCGCTCCTTCACGCATCCTACAGGAGTCATGGGAGGGCATTAAAAGTCCCACAGGATTGCTGTAGTATTCCTAGGTTTGTATAAGTACTTTGACAATCGTATGGGTGGCTCAAATAGGGATTAATAATAATATTACTAATACTGAAAATACTAATACTGATCATTATATTGAAGTAATGATTAATCTAGCAATGCCTATCATATTTTTATGTCTTGTAGTAAGTTTGTCAAATTTTTTATTTTTAAGAAAAATCTGGAAGTATCATGTCATTGTGAATTGGCTGAAATAGGGACTTCTAATCATTGTAACTAAAAACTGACTCCATATTCGTGTTCAGCATGCCCGAAAACTGCTAGGAACAAATTTTCAAGCAAATCTATTTTTCAAAAAATGTTGCAAATTTTGCAAGGGGTATGCCTTGATTTTTTTTTTTAAATAACTTTGTTTCCTATAACTAGAAAACTATGTATTTATAATTATAGTATAAATACAATGGTTTTGGTGAGTACAAGTAATACAATCTGTGCTGTTTTGGCATGTTTGAGTGACTTGTTATTGTGTGGAGGGGCTGGAGGTAACCATCGGATGATTCGGACTTTCGGCTAATTCGACCCAGGTCTCCCCCCATTAGTTCGAATTAGAGAGTGTTTACTGTCTATTATATCACTATTATTGTACTGTACTATACTATCACTACTGCCTGTACTGTACTATTCACTAGTATTGTACTGTACTATACTATCACTACTGTCTGTACTGTACTATTCACTAGTATTGTACTGCACTATACTATCACTACTGTCTGTACTGTACTATTCACTAGTATTGTACGGCAGAGGAAAATAAGACGTAGAGGAAAACTAACATAAAAAGTTCAGGAATTTCCATGGACCACTGATTCTTTTTTTATACATATTTTGCTGACATGCATGTTCCTGACCTATCATACTGTGCTAGTGTGATTATAGGCATCTTGGTAATCTTTGTAATTCACCGTAGATCATTAAAATAATTTTTAATATATTTTATAAAGGTTTGCCATTCAATTTCTTTATGAAGTTCATATTCCATGCCAATGTTAGATATATGATACCTTGGAAATCAGTGAATAGGCCTATGTAATGGTAAGAAATTTTCAAAGACTGGTTCTTATGGTATTATATTTAGTGCTTTTTTCCCATGAGTAATCTGTTCTTCTTTCTGTTTCACGTCAGATTTTTCCATTATTATATCTTATGAGGTTAGACGGCAGATGACACGCTTCCAACTATCTATCCATTGCTAAACTTCTTCAATGCCCAATGCTGCCAGATCCTCTTCAACACACTGTCTCCATGACATTAACTATATAGCTATACAGAGAGGTCCCGAAGATACGAGCAGTTAGGTTGATGTTAGATGTCTCGTATACCGAATGCTCGTATAACGGGACCTCCCTATATAGATACACTGTATAGCTATTATAATTATTTGCTTTAGTACTAAGTTCATTACCTCGTCCTATATATAGTTGTGTTTCTTGTAGCCTTCGGGGGGAATAAGTTAATTTGATTATTATATTTAAACTATGTAAAACTCTCTTTTTTTTATATTTAGAGTATGGCAATATCCAGTGGACCGAGAAGAACGTGTTTACCATGCTGCGGGTGGTCAAGGAGTGGAAGCTGCTGTGCCATAACAGTGGAGAGGTGGAGGTGATGCTGTACAGCGGGCAGCCCCTGTGGCGGGAGGTGGCCACCAGCGTTACCGACCTCTACAAGGTGGACCCATACAAGTGTTACGAACGATTCATGCAGGTAAAAGCATTGCGGTAATGTGTTATTTAGGTCACTATTTTAACTATTAACTATTTTATTCACCCCTTGTGACCCAGAACGTAATTTCCATTGTAATTTGGGTACCATTAGATGATTTTTAGTGACTATAAGCAATATTTTATAGCTATGACCTGTTTAGTATCCTTGTCCACTAACTCATTTGGTATATTCAGTTACTTTTGTATTTTATGCTAACACAGACAATTTCATATAGCAAAGAAAGATCTGGCATGAAGGGTTAGATATCGTGTTTTTAGGTCACTATTTTAACTATTAACTATTTTATTAACATTATTATTTTTATTTACGTTAACATAATTATATTTTATTTCACTATTTCACTATTTAGGTAATTATTCACTTTGTTTTTACATATCACAGACTAAGTGAGGCATCAAATTTAAGATATGGATAATTGTAGCTTTGTAAAGATTGGATTTTAGCACAGTAGCACGACCATTTTCATTTATTCATTTAATTAAACTTACAACAAAGAGAAAAAACACCAACATTTGAAGCCCAGAATAATTAACCACTAATTAAAACACTACATCATTTTTCATTACTAAGACTTATAATCATCATCAATATTTTTTTTTTTTTCCTTTTTACTTCCATTTCATTTTTTCCCTCCAACTTTCCTATAGTTACTTTTGACTTACTACTCTTTTAACTTTTTTTTCTTACTTTTTTGTTTTTAATACTGACTACACTGAATTAGTCAAAGTAATCAATGTTGTGTTTCAGCTGATCCGGGAATACAAGAGTGTGGTGACCTTCAACGCCCGCCTGGCCAAAACAGAACGCAGTAAATCCGTGATGTGCCAGGAGCTCTTGGATTACATCATGTCGCTGCATGTTTTTAATGATGCTCAGCTGGACCCAAGAGGTATGTGATAATAATGTGTAATAAAAATGGTTACAGGGAGTTTTGTACACAAGTTGTTTCGTACCCAGGTTTTGTTAGTTGTTTCGTACACTGATTTTGAGTTTTTTCGTACATACAGTACCTGGTGTCGAATCGTAACTAGTAGTCAAGTTCAACTCTGAGCTGAGTGTACGAAACGTTTCGACTATGGTTTCATATAGACTACGAAACAACTTTTTGGTGTACGAATCTACTGGTGTATGATACAACTTGTGTACGAACTGACTGCACCCCATAGAAATACATACACGTGTACTGGTGTGTTAGTTGACATTGTTGTAATTGTATGAACCACTTGAGGTCTTAGGAACAGGGATCAAAGACGGATAGATTTATGGATGAAGCTTGTAGTTGTTCTTTGTGTACATATGAACAGAATATCATTAAACCAATGTACAATAAACCCCAGAGCATTTTTTAAGCAAATCTTACTGGGCGACACCAGATAGTAGGCCATAATAGAAGAAATACATATATATGGAGATCAAAATTGTGATGCAGTAATAAGAATGTACTTCTGGATCTAACACACACAGCCATGATGAGCCATTGCATCCCAGAAGGATTTTATGAATAAATATCTTGTCGCCCGGTAGCTTAAAAATGTCCTTACTGGGCGACAGTTTTCCATCACTGGGAGACATTTTGGTCGCCCAGTTAGCATGATAAAAAATGCACTGATATACCCTCGCTTTTACGGACCTCGATATAACACATTTCGGCTTTAACGAACTTTTTCTGCCAGTCCGATATACGCGGGGGAATAGAATAGAGCAGAATAGTATAAATCAATGTATTTAGATATTCTCCATGCCAAAATTCCCACAGGTAACGTGTTATGTGTGAGTTGGATGTTTGTATCAATGTTGAACACATGTATCCAATTAATTTGAGGAACTCTGAATGTGTTGCCCTAACAGACAGATGGTGGGCCAGTGATCAGGAGTTTGATGTTTGTGTCAGTGTTGAACCCATTCATGCAATTTATTTAAAGTAATCGTCCAGATCATTTCATCATTCCTGATTTAATGCAATCAAATCATAGCCATTAACGAGTATATCAACAACACGTCGTCACTTTTTGTATCCAGTCAGCCGTTTTTAAATAATCCGCAATCAAAATCTGCAAATTCCCCGAGTTTTCAAAACGCTCTCAAGGTTTGCAGACGCTCAGGCTCAGGCTCGGTGACGTACCATCAGGGAGGCTCATCTTCCCGCGCTGATCAGAGAGGCACGTAAACACAGAGATAAATATAGTACTTGAAGATATTTGGGTGTTTCTGATAGATTTCTTTTGCTATATGCCACATGCATGCATCCTTTATGGGTGCAGCAAGACAGCTGTGCCTTTCGAGAAAAGTTTGCACACGGAAAGGAGTGGCGTGTTTAGGGTGATACACGCCTATAGTGTGTTGGAGCGAGCAGTTGTGTTGAGAAACGGCGCCCCCCCGTAAGACTGACTCAGTCCAACACTATACCAGACCAGGTGGCCCTGTTAGACAGTGACGCCAGGACTGGCAGCAGCGGTGGACCACCACGACTATGAGGCTTTGCCTCTTAACAAGACCAAGTAAACCAGTTGTGGAGTGGGCGTGCCCTGCGGTGAGAGACCCTGTGTTGGTGTGGCTGTCACACTTTCTGCCTTCCCGCCCGCATATTTTCCAACTCTATGCTGTAGTTAATGCTAGTATGTGGTTTCCGAGTAATGACGTTTGACTGTAGCTCCAAAACTAACCATAGGATTTTCTCGAAAGTACCTTCATTGTGATTCCCACACACACATGGTTTAACCTTATTTAGCAATCCATGTTTTGGAGAAGTGCCAGGTCCTCCTGCTGAACCTCAGGCTCTGCTAACACCTGTTCATCCACCTCGTACTCGGGCTCAAACATAGGATTCCATGACAATCTGAGGTTCGTTTTCCTCATAGTATACGCAACCAGCGTGATTTCTTTCGGTGTCAGATTGAGCATCGTTCTCTAGATGTCACAGCGACAGATTCACTGTCTGACACCGAAGTACAATCGCTCATCATAACATTTGCAGACAGGTGTCAGACAGAGTGTCTGCGGGCGTCCCTGTTCTGACGTCATCAATAACAGTCGTAGCCCTGTTGGAGGGAAGATTTTTTTTTTCGCGCGCTTTTTACAAAAGTCGTGTTTTTACGGAAATAAGGCCTGGAAATCAATTATTTTTGGTGGATTAGGTGTTTTGAATACACCTGAATATGAATTCAACATAATTCGGCAAAAAAAATTTGGGTCTGGACGATTACTTTAAGGGAAGTCATAATGTGTTGCCCTATAGTCTATTTTATATATTATGGTCAAAATGCACTAAGGAAGCCACGCCCCCTGCCTCCCCTTCTATTCTACGGGGCAACTGATTCGTGCATTCCTCGTATCATCACTACCAATCACAATATCTTCACTACTTAACAGCGGCGGGACCACTGGACAGAGCAATCTTCACTATAGAGGGTGACAAAATCAAAACTCCCTCTGTAGTGAAGATTGCGCTGCCCAGTGGTCCCGCCGCTGTTAAGTAGTGAAGATATTGTGATTGGTAGTGATGATACGAGGAATGCACCAATCAGCTGCCCCGTAGAATAGAAGGGGAGGCAGGGGGCGTGGCTTCCTTACTGCATTTTGACCATAATACAAAAAATAGACTATAACAGATAGATGGTGGGCCAGTGTAGATGGTGGTGGAGCTTGATGTTTGTGTCAATGTTGAACCCATTCATCCAATTAATTTGAGGGAAGTCTAAAGTCAAAATGTCCTAACAGATTAACAAGATTTTTTAATATTTTATTTCTATATATATTTATTTATTTATTTATTTATTTTTATTTATTATATATTTTTTATTTATTTACAGACAGATGGTGGGCGAGTGATCAGAGCAACAGCTGGGGCCAGGACGAGACGCTGGACCTCATGTTCTGCGTGAGGGAGGTGTGGACGGGCCTACACAATGTGATCTGGGACGTGGTAAGGAGGCCCGGGCTCTGTACAAGTTTGGGTACAGTTTGATCAGACTAATCTAATAACCCCTTGAGACCCAGAACGTAATTTCCATTGTAATTTGACCACCATTAGATGATTTTTAATGAATATAAGCAATGTTTTTATAGATATGACCTGTTTAGTATCCTTGTCCACTAGCTAATTTGGTTTATTCAGTTACTTTTCGTAATTTTATGGCTAACAACAGACAATTTTATTTGCAAAGGAAAGATCTGGGCGTGAAGGGGTTAACCACTAATATATTAAATTAAATGTTTACAAATTTTGCCTATTCATACTTTTTATTTTGTAACTTTATCTGCTTTAGATGACTGCAGGTGACCCACGGCTGTTGACACGTTTGATAAATAAAGATGCTGATAGTAGCAACACTAATAAAGCTTTTTTTTTACTATTCTTCACAATCCCTAGCCACAAAAACTCTGCCTTCAAGCTTCCTCAGTAACTTCAGTAATTTGTTAAGTTACACTGAAATGCACTTGCTTGCCCTTAACACCATATTTTTGTTTTTTTAGTTGTTTGAAACCAATATTTTACATGCAGGTTTGTCCCATCTGATGGACTGTTTGTTCCTTGTGGGAAGTACAGAGTTTGAATGTTTGTTCTTTGTGGGAAGTACAGAGTTTGAATGTTTGTTCTTTGTGGGAAGTACAGAGTTTGAATGTTTGTTCTTTGTGGGAAGTACAGAGTTTGAATGTTTGTTCTTTGTGGGAAGTACAGAGTTTGAATGTTTGTTCTTTGTGGGAAGTACAGAGTTTGAGTGTTTGTTCTTTGTGGGAAGTACAGAGTTTGAATGTTTGTTCTTTGTGGGAAGTACAGAGTTTGAATGTTTGTTCTTTGTGGGAAGTACAGAGTTTGAATGTTTGTTCTTTGTGGGAAGTACAGAGTTTGAGTGTTTGTTCTTTGTGGGAAGTACAGAGTTTGAGTGTTTGTTCTTTGTGGGAAGTACAGAGTTTGAATGTTTGTTCTTTGTGGGAAGTACAGAGTTTGAGTCTTAACTTTAGCTTATAATGACTTACGCTTCTTGTCTTATATATGAGCCGCTTATTTCAGAAAGTTGATAAGCGCCATCAATAAAAAATAAGAATATGGCTTCAAAATGTTTCACTGTTCAAAATGTTATATCTTTTGAACATTGAAACATTTTGAAGCCATTTTCTTAGTTTCTTTTTTATTGATGGCGCTTATCAACTTTCTGAAATAAACGCCTCATATGAAATACTCACTTAACAGACTATTACTAACTTGAACCCATCTCCTGATGCAGGTAAGCGAGCTGATGGAGGGCAGCGGGTATACACGCAGTGCCGAGAGCTGTGAAGAAAAATTTGTCTCTCTGTACAAGAGTTACCAGTCGGCCCTGGAGCGCAACCAGCACTGCAGCATGAGGACGCGCCGACGCCCACCATTCTACTACAAGATGAATGATCTTTTTGGCACCTCTGGTTTAAATGCTGAAGTTGTAGTAGGTGAGTATTGAACTTTTCATCATCACCACCATTTTTTTTCTGGTGTGTATGTGTGTGTGTGTGTGTGTGTGTGTGTGTGTATTCATGTAGTTAGGATTTACAGGAAAAGAGCTGAGCAGATACTTTCCTGTCTCCAAAACTGCTATTATCCAGTGTGTGTGTGTGTATGTGTGTGTGTGTGTGTGTGTGTGTATTTACCTAGTTGTAACATACAGGAAAAGAGTTATGCTCGTACTGTCCCGTCTCCAAATCTACTATTATCCAGTTTGCCTTTGAAGTCCTGAATACTTCTTGCATTAATCACTTTTGCATCAAGGTTGTTCCAGGCTTCTATGCTTCTATGCTTCTATACGGGAAGCTGTATTTTTTTATATCCCTCTTGCATGTTGTCCTTTGCAATTTCTTCTCATGACCTCTTGTACTTCTGTCGTCCCACACAAACAGATCATTTCTATCAATTTTTTCCAGACCCATTGATGCTCTATACACTGCTATAAAATCTCCCCTTTCTCTTCTTTTCTCAAGTGTTGGGAGTTTTAGTCTTGAAAGTCTTTTTTCATATGTTAAATCTCTCAGGCTTGGAGCCATTTTTGTGGCTGCTCTTTGTATTCTCTCAATCTTCCTTATATCCTTCTTTTTATGTGGTGACCAAATCACTGCCGCATATTCCAACCTTGGTCGAATCAGAGATGTTATCAATTTCTTGATCATCTCTTCATCCAGATATTTGAATGCCATTCTTATATTCCTTAGCAACTGGTATGTATCTCCTGTGATCTTGTTTATATGCTTCTCTGGTGACAAATTGTCCTTAATCCATACTCCCAGATCTTTTTCGACCTTTGTTTTGATTATCCATTCGTTTCCTATCGAATACTTTCCTCTCTGTCTCTTTTTGCTACTGCCCATTTCCATCACTCTACACTTTTTGGCATTAAACTCCATTTCCCATAGTTGACTCCATCTGAAAATCTTATCTAGATCCTTTTGTAAATCCTCACAGTCCTCTTTACTTTCTACTTTTCTTAGTAATTTAGCATCATCAGCGAATAAACTCATATAACTGTTTACTCCTTCTGCCATATCATTTACATAGACCAAGAACATCACTGGGGCCAATACTGATCCTTGAGGAACTCCACTTATCACATTGCACCATTCTGACTTTTGATCTTTTATTTGTGTGTGTGTGTGTGTGTGTGTGTGTGTGTGAGAGTGTGTATGTGTGCGTGTATATTTCATGAGTTTGAATGGAAATGAAACACCTTTACAGAGGCAGTACAAAATCAAGAAATTAGTCTGGACAAAGCTCAAGTCTTGCCTGTTCTGGTGACCAAGCTGAAGGAGGTCAAGGGTCACCATTGCCACAGTGTGCCCCGACGACCCCTGCTCCTGCTCCTCGCCCGCCACCTCAACGAACACTTCCAGTGCACGCCGCATATCTTTAATTCCTGCGAGTAAGTTCTGTTGTTTGAAATAAATCATGAAGGTGCAGTCTTCAGTTTTTACTTGTATTTTTTTGATAGATTTGGTTCTTGCTAGTGAAAAAAAAGTCTTAATTTATGCGTGTTCACATTACACGTATTCATAATAATAATAATAATCATAATAATAATAATAATAATAATAATACAGTAAAACCTCTCGTATCCGGACCCTCATTATTCGGATTTTTTATTTTTTTATTTTTTTAGGGGTCGAAATTTCCTAGCTCTATATATATATACAGGAGAACCTCGTTTATCCGGCACCCTCGGGGGGGGAGCGCATGCCGGATAACTCATTTTGCCGTTGTTTTGAGAGTTACTCTTATGGAATCCCCCAAAATCCTTTTTTTTTTTTTTTTTTTTTTTTTTTTTTTTTTTTTTTTCCCCATCACAAGGAACTGGCCAAGGGCACAACAAAAATGGGTAACACAAAGGCCGCTTAGTTGCCAGTCCCTATAAAGAAGACAGTCAGAGAATAAAATAAAAAAGTGGGGTGAGCCAATTTAGTTCGGGAGGTGTCTTGTTACTCTTCTTTTGAAAAGATGTAAGTCATAGGAAAGTGGAAAAACAGAAACAGGAAGAGAGTTCCAGAGTTTATCAGTGAAAAAAAAAAAAAAAAAAAAAAGCTTGGGTCGATTAGTGCCGTTGTTTTGAGGCTGCCGTTGTTTTAAATGCCGGTTAAACGAGGTTCTCCTGTATATATATATATACACCTAGAATTTTTTTTTTTTTTTTTTTTTTTTTTTTTTTTTTTTTTTTAATATAGGGGTCGAAATTTCCTAGCTATACGTATATACACTCATTTTTTTTTTTTTTTTTTTTTTTTTTTATACATATCTCTCCATTATTCGGATCCTTGCATTACTCGGACCACTCCTTGGCCCAATTAGTCCGAATATGAGAGGTTTTACTGTATATAAAAAAAAATTCACCCAAAGGCATACAGGAAAAAAAGGCCATAATATAAAGTAACGTGTATATAATAGTAAAATAACATATCATTGTAACGTGTATGTATAGATGCCTGGAAAGGATTACCAGAAGTGATAACGGCAAAAAGTGTGCAAAAATTTAAGGAAAAACTCAATAAACATAGATGGTTCCTGGGAGTTTCGTACACAAGTTGTTTCGTACCCAGGTTTTATTAGTTGTTTCGTACACTGATTTTGAGTTTTTTTCGTACATACCTGGTGTCGATTCGTAACTCTAGTAATCATGTTCAACTCTGAGCTGAGTGTACGAAACGACTATGGTTTCATATAGACTACGAAACAATTTTTTGGTGTACGAATCTACTGGTGTACGAAACAACTTGTGTACGAACTGACTGCACCCCGCATAGATGTGTAGACAGGACCACACAAGTATTGTTGCCTGTGTGCTACAAACAGATTCATACATCCAAGCACTTTCTTTTTTCCATGCAGAAGTTTCCCTAAAGTAAGGAATAATGTAGATTTAAAAAGGAAATAGGGGAAAACTAGTTCACAAATAGGGTGGTAAATGATTGGAATAGACTCAGTAGACAGGTAGTTAGTGCAGAGTCATTAGGGAGCTTTAAAAGGAGGCTAGACAATTTCATGAGTATGGGATGAAAGGTGGATGTAGGTAGTGTTAAGTAACAGGAACTACCACGTGTAGGTCTCAGCCTCTTGTAGCTTCCTTATTTTCTGACGTTCTAATGTTCAAGGTCATCCATACTCCTTCCTTGTTGACTAACCTCAGTCTATGTTTGCAGTGTGTGGAAACTTATGGTCCATCTCCATATGGTTCATTATGATGCCACACAACAGAATGGTGGAATACAGACTGACATGAACCTTGGCGAGCTGTGGCAGGAGAACCCCAAGCCCGTGGTGGCGTACGGCCTTCACGCTGTGCCTCTGCTGGGCTGGGAAAAGGTGGGTCTTCTTGTGGGTCTGCCCGTCAGGGTGGCAAGGTTGGTAGAGACGTGAGTTCGCAATGTGCAGCGTCCCTGTGCATTCGGTCAGCGGTTCGAGTCCGCCTAGTTCATGCTGACGTGGCGGTGCTTTGTATAGTCAATAACCTTGTAGTTGGTACTTGCAAAGTGTCTAGATAGGATGAAAATCTTATCTTATCTTATCTTGTTGGTCTCAAATATCCATATCCTTAACCCCTTGAGACCCAGAACGTAATTTCCATTGTAATTTGGGTACCATTAGATCATTTTAAGTGACTATAAGCAATGTTTTATAGATATGACCTGTTTAGTATCCTTGTCCACTAGTTCATTTGGTGTATTGAGTTACTTTTCGTTATTTTATGTCTCGACAACATACGATTTTTTATAGCAAAGGAAAGATCTGGGCGTGAAGGGGTTAAATATATCATGGCCATCTTTTGCCTAATGTCTTATATCGGGTACACAATCTTTTTATTCCACTCTACTGGTTCTACTGATACACAAACACAGGAACTACCACGTGCAGGTCTCACGGCCTCTTGTAGCTTCCTTATTTTCTTATGTTCTTAGGAATAGAACAAAGAGTGTAAGTACTTTTAGACTGTTTCATTGTTGACTGTGTGTGTACGAAAATACTAGTCCATGTTATCACAGGAACTACCTCGTGTAGGTCTGACGGCCTCTTGTAGCTTCCTTACTGTCTTATGTTCTTATGTTCTTACTATCTGGTATTTGTTCATTTCCTTGCCAACAGCCGACCTTGTTCTCCGAGACGAAATCCTTCCATGATCTTGTCTGTTTCCTCCTTCATGTTGATCAGGCCTTGTGTCTTCTGATGGGCTTTTTGGTTAACCCCTTCACGCCCAGATCTTTCCTTTGCTATATAAAAATCGTCAGTTGTTAGCCATAAAATTACGAAAAGTGACGTAATATACCAAATTAGCTAGTGGACAAGGCTACTAAGCAGGTCATAGCTATAAAATATTGCTTATATCTATTAAAATCCATCTAATGGGAGTCAAATTACAATGAAAATTACGTTCTGGGTCTCAAGGGGTTAAAGTGAAATAAAAGTTTGTTGTTGATGACGACCCATTATTTCTGGGTTCTGACTGTCGTAGTTCTGTAGGACAATGGAATAAAGTTTAAGGAATGCCCCCAATGATTGATTGGTTGTGTTATCTCAAGCTGCATTGCTTGTCTACCACACGTACAGTAAAACCTCTCATATTCGGACTAATTGGGCCAAGGAGTGGTCCGAGTAATGCAAGGATCCGAATAATGGGGGGATATGAAAAAAAAATTAAAAATCTAGGGGTATAGCTACAGAGGTAGGAAATTTCGACCCCTAAAAATAAAAAAAAAATAAAAAAAAATAAAAAATCTAGGTGTATATATAGCTAGGATATTTCGACCCCTAAAAAAAAAAAAAGTCCGAATAATGTCAAGAGTCCGAATAATGAGGGTCCGAATAAGAGAGGTTTTACTGTAGTTAGTGCGGAATCATTAGAGAGCTTTAACGGGAGGCTAGATAAATTCATGGATGGGGATGAAAGGTGGATGTAGGTAATGTTAAGTAACAGGAACTACCACGTGTAGGTCTGACAGCCTCTTGTAGCTTCCTTATTTTCTTATGTTCTTATGTCTTTTCTTATTCCGGCAGGCCTGCAGTTGGAGTATTGATGAGGTGTGGATACTCATGGAAGCTGTGATCAACCTGGAGCTTCAGCTGTTGAGGTCAGACCAGAACAGTGAGGTGGTGGAGGTGGCTGCCAGGGCGTTGCTGAAGACTCATGGTTATGACAAGAGTGCCAAGCAGTGTCTGGAGCAGTGGCATTATACAGTGACGGCCTTCAGACGAGGGGGTTACAAGCAATTCCAGGATCAAATCAACCTCATCCAGATACTGTCTCCTTCACTGCTGGCATCATACCCTGACAATGTCCACGGGAGTATGTCAGCAGATGAAAGTTGTCAGCAGCAACAAGCAACTTCTGAGGGTCACAAAGCCTTGGTCACGTCATCTCCTGATACTAGTGATGCTACCTTGAGACACGCTGCAAAGAAAAGAAAATTGGGAACCCGTCAAAGTGCTGTAGTGACGTCTGAGGATCAAGTAGACGATGGTGGTGATGAAACCCGGGCTTCGGAAAATGTTCAATCCTACGTTCAGATCAATGTTCCAAACAACGGCACACAAGTTCATGTTTCTACAAAGGTACTAAAAGAAGGCAGTGAGGGTTTGGCTTCACGTCGTACAGAGAGGAACCAAAATGTATCTAAACGTCGGAAAAATGAACGTAATGTGCCAAGCAAGCCTAAAAAATCAGCGTGTATCTCAAAACAAAAATCCAATGAACGGAGACAGAACAGTGAAAAGGTTAGTTCCTCACCGGCTGACACTAAGGCTACAGACACTGAACCATCCTTAGAAAAATCAAGTAGTATAAAGGTAGGAAAAGACAAGGTGCAAGTGGAGGTTTTGAGTATAAGCGAAAACGACAACGCCAAATTAATTGAGTGTCGGACAATGCCAGGCGTCACTCCGGCCCGAACCCTCAAGCTGCACTACCCGACAGACCACCCGCTGCCCCCGGGTGTCCGCTACTTGTACATTCCCCAGGCCATGGTGCACCCAGGGGCCACGACTCGGGCTGCAACGAGGCCAGCGTCTACGTCCTCGGATACCTCGGCCAAAAGTGACGCGTGTTCTATTCCGTCATCATCGAGAAATATTTCAGCGTCTACGTCCTCAGATACCTCAGCCAAAAGTGACGCGTGTTCTATCCTCATCATCGAGAGTTTTATCAGCGTCTACGTCTTCAGATACGTCAGCCAAAAGTGACGCATGTTCTACTCCGTCATCGTCCAGAGTGTTATCTAAGTCTAATATGTCTAGTACCCAACATGTTTTAGCTTCTGAAGGTGGTATTGAAACTGAGGACATGGAAGGAATATCGGAATCAAATGCTGTGTCTCCTGGTACAAAGGTTGGCCCGGATAAAGAACCTCTTGGTACAAAGGTTGGCCCAGATAAAGAACCTCTTGGTACAAAGGTTGGCCCGGATAAAGAACCTCTTGGTACAAAGGTTGGCCTGGATAAAGAACCTCTTGGTACAAAGGTTGGCCTGGATAAAGAACCTCTTGGTACAAGGTTGGCCCAGATAGAGAAGCCGTGTTGGAGCTCCTGTCTCAGTACACCCAGCATTGCCTACAAGGAAGCCAAAGACTCTACAGCATTATTGATGAAAGTCACCAGCAATCATATATCTGCCCTGAAAGACATTCTCTTTATATTCAAAGAAATCCTGGAAGCTGTTTGATATATCGGATACGTATATGTATAGTACACGTCATGTATTTTTTTATCTAAAGTTTGTATATTTATCATAGAACATAATTGCTATGGTCTAGTAAAGTATCAGTTATCAGCCCGACACCTTTACCATGAAACCTATGCAGCCTAATAGACCTATAGACCTTAATTAAAAGCAAGTATCTGATACAGGTTGAAGTTCCCAAACTCGGCAACCTCGGGACCAGCGCCGAGCCGAGTAATGGAATTTTCCGACTTTTAGAACGTAGATATATTAAGGGGAAAAAAAGCATGAAAATATGCAAAAAAGCATGAAGTACACAATAACAGTGTACACAACTCTACAGTCACAACACCACTGAACAATAACAACAAACAAATCGGCGGGAGAAACCAAGCGCAGGTGGTGGCACTAGGCTGTGGGTGGCACCTAGCGGCCGACCCGGCAACTACGCGCCGGGTTTTGGGTGTTCTGCCGGGTTTTGGAAAATCCGGAACCAGAGCCGAGTTTCGGGTGTTGCCGAGTCTTGGGATGCCGAGTTTGGGAACTTCAACCTGTACAAGTATCAAGTATAAGTACCTGAATATTAGTACCGGCTTGTACCCACACTCTATCATGGATAATTATAATTTGTCTCCAGAAAAATACATGAATAGGATCACTAGGAAACACAAAAGCTCCTGAGAAATATAATTGTAGCATTCAATTATTGGGATGAGTTTGTGAAGGAATTGATAATGTCAATTCAGCCAAGAGTTAGAATCTGCCGCAATAATTTGGTCGCCACATAAAAAGAAAGCTATAAGGAAGGTTGAAAGAATACAAAGAGCAGTGACCGAGATGGCACTAAGCTTGAAGAGAACTCCTGTATGAGGGTAGAATGAGGAGATGAAGTGTGCCTAAGCTGGAAAAAAGAAGAGACAGATTAATAGCAGCTTAAAGAACTACTTTATGAGGGTAGAATGAGGAGATGAAGTGTGCCTAAGCTGGAAAAAAGAAGAGACAGATTAATAGCAGCTTAAAGAACTACTTTATGAGGGTAGAATGAGGAGATGAAGTGTGCCTAAGCTGGAAGAAAGAAGAGACAGGTTAATAGCAGCTTAAAGAACTACTGTATGAGGGTAGAATGAGGAGATGAAGTGTGCCTAAGCTGGAAGAAAGAAGAGACAGGTTAATAGCAGCTTAAAGAACTACTTTATGAGGGTAGAATGAGGAGATGAAGTGTGCCTAAGCTGGAAGAAAGAAGAGACAAGATTAATAGCAGCTTAAAGAACCATGAAGGGATTGGAGAAAGTGGGTAGAAAAACTTTGTAAGAGATTTATAGGGATAGATAGATAGATATTTTATTGACCACAACAATAGATACAAGATACAAGAGGACATAGAAGGAAACGGAAAGGAGCCACTTGAAAGAGAGAAAGAAAGAAAAGGTTTGGCATAGAATTATAGAAACTTTTAATAAACTAGATGCAGAAGTGATACAGGCAAGGGATAGCTATGAAGTGACAGCCAAACTAGACTGAATAGACATGATATGGAAGCCAGACAGTCTGAGCTAAGGTCTTTTCCTATGTCACGTCTAGGTAAATACCGTACCCGTAACGACAGTGGCTAGAGATACGGCATTGGCTAGAGATACGGCAGGGGCACGACATAGACACACAAGCAAAATAATTCTAAGCATGATACTTCCAGAAAATTGTCAGTGAAGTCAACATTTGCCTTAATTTTTGAAGGCTATAAAGTTGAAGAATCTTGCAATGGGTTATTTGTCAACATTATCACCAAAGCCACTATTACTACTGCTGCTGCTACTACTACCACTGCTACTGCTACTACTACCACTGCTAATGCTACTACTACCACTGCTACTGCTACTACTACCACTGCTACTGCTACTACTACCACTGCTACTGCTACTACTACCACTGCTAATGCTACTACTACCACTGCTACTGCTACTACTACCACTGCTAATGCTACTATTACCACTGCTACTGCTACTACTACCACTGCTAATGCTACTATTACCACTGCTACTGCTACTATTACCACTGCTACTGCTACTATTACCACTGCTAATGCTACTACTATACCACTGCTACTGCTACTACTACCACTGCTACTGCTGCTGTTCTTTTGGGTTCTTACTTATATCTACATTGGCTACAACACTATCAACGTATTTCACAAGTATGGTGAGAGAAATTAGGCTTTTTTTTTTCATTCTGATATGCAGTCAAATAACCTCTCATTATAAAAACTCGGGTGTATATTTTCCATTTTCTTTCTAATATTTATACTTATTATATTTGTTTTCCAGATTTCCATCACAGTTTTTGCCTTCTATGCACACATGACATCATACACACATGGTGGTGGAAATAGATGGGAGCTGCTCAGTAGATGCCAGGCAGACTTGAATAAATCAATAGTAAGTTTGGGCATATTTATTTGACTTAGTTGTACTACTTACCGTATATGGCTGCGTATATGACGACCTTTTAACCTTAAAAAATAGCCACGAAAATTGGGGGTCGTCTTATACGCCCAGTATAAAATGTGAACGCTGCTGCGTACGTCATCATAAACACCTCTGAATACCTCAACAAGATCGACGACATCCTCAGCGACACTACGAAGTTCGCCAAGATCAATAAAGACCCCACTGAAGCGCTCAAGTTAAAAATCAACAAATTGATAAGCAAGAACAATTCTGCCAACACCACCATCAAATTTGGAAAGCTCTCTGGGGAATACGGCATGGGTTACTGCTACGGCAATATCAAGACACACAAGCCGGGCAATAAACTTCGTCCGATAATATCTCAAATACCGACGCCCACGATCCTGTGGTGTACGGGACGTTAGCGCGGGTAATGATTGATGGTAGGCTTACCCCTGCCTTGGTAAAAAACACAGATACTTTCTACTGAAATCACTTACCGTAATTCACATTATAAGTGTAGCTAGATGAGTAAGCTGATCAGGACGTGTCATGTAAGTATGTGTAGGGTTGCAACCAGAACTATGTGTTGAGGAGTGCCATGTGCAACCGTCGTCCTATATATATACTGTACACACAGAATATATGTGAGTGGTATATGAATTAGCAGCAGGCAAGAGAGGAATTTGCATAGATGTAGGCCTTGGCATCAGCAGGGCGTGGGTTTGTTTACTTCTTCTTCTGACCTTGTTCGCTTCTTATCACTTGCGGCCCTCCTTCCTACTATCGGTTGCAGGTCACTTCAACGTCATCAACTACCTAAGGCGAATTTTGGTGGGAATTCGTAATATATTGTGCCTGGCGACATTAGTGCAGTGGCAAGTGACTGGCGACTATAGTGTTATCTACGGTAGAGCAGCTGATAGGTATATATTGTGGAAATGACTATAGTCTATTCACTTAAGCTGGATTCTTGGGAGCTGCTCGATGCCTACCTGAGTATGTAAGGACGTCGCTGATTGGCTGAGGCTACCAAAATACCACCACCATCACCACCCAGCCCGCGTGCATCAGCCAATCAGCGACGTCCTTACATACTCGGGTAGGCATCGAGCAGCTCCCAAGAATCCAGCTTAAGTGAATAGACTATAGCATTGCGTTTAATTCAGTATGTTTATGAGAGAACCTGAGCTGTTTGTGCCTAACCTTGTATAAGCTGAGTGGTCTACCTTGGAGGGTAGTTTTATACGGCGAGTATAGCCCAAAACCTAGAAATTTTAGGGGTCGTCTCATACACCGAGTCGTCTTATACGCAGCCATATACGGTATGTAGTCTTTTACAAGAATAATTTTGTGTTGTTTTGTCTCCATGTGTAGTGTAATCCAGAACCCGGATGGATGCCTTATCAGATGATAGATGGATGTAATCAGGGTAGAGCAAGAAGTAACGGATTCAAACTGGTAAACGTAGATTTAAAAAAGAAATAGGGAGAAACTGGTTCACAAATAGGGTGGTAAATGATTGGCATGGACTCAGTCATCAGGTAGTTAGTGCGGAGTCAATAGGGAGTTTTGAAATGAGGTTAGACAATTTCATGGATGGGGATGAAAGGTGGATGTAGGTAGTGTTAATAACAGGAACTACCACGTGTAGGTCTCACAGCCTCTTGTAGCTTCCTTATTTTCTTATGCTCTTATGTTCTTATGATGCTCTTATGTTCTTATGATGCTCTTAACTACTGCTGCATCCATCTTCCAACCATCAATAGCCTACTTCCCAATGACAAGCTAGACTTCTTAACATTGTTTGAATATCTTGTCTTGTTAGAATTAGACCTTGTGACCCCATGTCTTGGCATCATGCCTTATCAGAAAGCACCATCATTGCTTCATACATGATCATTACTCTGTACCCTTTTGTTCCCTGTCTCAACATTGACACTTTTAACTCACCTCATCTTCTAACATCTACTAACTCATTTAAGTACCATCCGGGATTTGGACTACAGTACAGTAATCCTGGATAATTTCATGGCTGGGGATGAAAGGTTGATGTAGGTGGTGAAGTATCAGGAACTACCATGTGTAGCTAGGTCTCACAGCCTCTTGTAGCTTCCATATTTTCTTATCTTAGGTTCATTTGCAACTTATGGACATTCTCGATAAGCCAAACTCAGTTGCACACACAGACCTTTTATGAATTTCTGTTAGGGTGGCTCAGTGGTAGGGACTTGGGCTTGCATACAACGTCCCTGTGTTGGAACCCCACTCACTCACAATTATATATATTTTTATTTCTATTCATTTCTCTACTTTTACTTTGAAACATGTATTTCTGATTACATTTAGGGAGACTCGGCAAAAGAGAACACCTCCTCTATCAAAATCAAGAGTTATAAGCAGTTTGACTCAGCACAGTGGTTGGTAGGCAGAGGCTCGTCAACTTCATCTTACAGGCGTCAGGAGGTGAGTGACAGGCCTTGTTATGGTATGTGTGAGAACAGAAACCACTTTTACCCCTTGAGACCCATAACGTAATTTCCATTGTAATTTGAGTACCATTAGACTATTTTTAGTGAATAGAAGCAATATTTTATAGATAGGACCTGTTTAGTATCCTTGTCGACTAACTAATTTGGTATATTCAGTTACTTTTCGTAATTTTATGGCTCGACAACATACACTTTTTTATAGCAAAGGACAGATCTGGGCGTGAAGGGGTGAAGTGGCTGTATTATGCTGTAAAATATGTGCAGAATGCCAACATTATATCGTTTTACTCAATATAAATCCCGGTGATTGAGAAGACGATAGAAGACAAGTAGCTACTATCATGTTAAGTTTTTTTTTTTTTTTTTTTTTTTTTATATATATACAGTAAAACCTCTCATATTCGGACTAATTGGGCCAAGGAGTGGTCCGAGTAATGCAAGGATCCGAATAATGGGGGGATAAGTTAAAAAAAAAAAAAAAAAAAAAAAATTCTAGGTGTATATAGTATAGCTAGGAAATTTCGACCCCCTAAAAAAAAAAAAAAAAAAAAAATAATTGGTGTATTATATCTAGCTATTATAGGTCTCTCTCTAGGTATATTATAGCTAGGAAATTTCGACCCCTAAAAAAAAAAAAAAAAAAAAATTATAGGTGTATAATTTATTTTAGCTAGGAAAGGAGGTCCGAATAATGAGGGTTCGAATACGAGAGGTTTTACCGTAATAATCAAACATGATGAATAAGGAGACATTCCTCGAGACCACGAGTGTAGTAGCTCAGGCCCTGGACAGGTGAACAGGCATATCTCAGTGAAGAAGAAGTAATCAACACGTAGAAGATTGAAATAGCAGTTTTACGAGTGGGCTTTTATAGTCTGCAGTCATAGTAGACATATAAGAACATAAGAAAATAAGGAAGCTACAAGAGGCTGTGAGACCTACACGAGGTAGTTCCTGTTACTTGACTCTACCTACATCCACCTCTCTTCCCTATCCATGAATTTATCCAGCCTCCTTTTAAAGACCCAATAGACTCCGCATTGACCACCTGACGACTGAGTCCATTCCAATCATTCACCACCCTATTTGTGAACCAGTTTCTCCCTATTTCCTTTTAAATCTGCACTCTTTTTAATTATACGTTCAGTTTGCCGATGGATACATATAAGAGAAGTAATCTTTTATGTTGGCAGAGGGCGGGAAGGAAGGGACGCGCGAAATGAAGCAAGATAGCCTCGTTATAACATGTGTTTGAGTAGACAACGCTCTTGTTAGTGGCCAAGTTGTAGTGCGATATCGAGCCCCTATCCTCGACGCTGTAAACAAAGGAAAAGGAGCAGAGAGAAGAGAAAAGCTATTAGGAAGAGAAGGGTAACATAAGAATAGATGGAAGACTGGAAATAGGAAAAGGAGGAAGAGGAGGGATATAATAGGAATTGAAGGAGGCACAGGATAAGAAGGAAGAGAAGGGATAACATAGGAATTGAAGGAGGCGCAGGATAAGAAGGAAGAGAAGGGATAACATAGGAATTGAAGGAGGAATAGAAGGAGGCGCAGGATAAGAAGGAAGAGAAGGGATAACATAGGAATTGAAGGAGGCGCAGGATAAGAAGGAAGAGAAGGGATAACATAGGAATTGAAGGAGGCGCAGGATAAGAAGGAAGAGAAGGGATAACATAGGAATTGAAGGAGGAATAGAAGGAGGCGCAGGATAAGA
>JACEEZ010016852.1:880000-897500 GCA_016584305.1 Chionoecetes opilio
TGATAATGAGAGTATTATGTATTGTTATTTATACATAATAATATTGTGTCTATCATTATTACTGTTAATGTTATTGTTATTATCGTTACCATTATTATTTTTACATTATTATTATTATTGCATTCCACTAACCTACAGTTGGTCTCATGCTTCAGTCAGGGGTGGAATGTAGGAATGAGGAATGCAGGGGAGAGCGGGGCAGGTTGCATCGAGGGTAGGTTGCATCATGGCCTCTAACTCGCAGGTTATCACACGTACATACATCGTCTTAATACTACTACTACTACTACTACTACTACTACTACTACTACTACTACTACTACTACTACTACTACTACTACTACTACTACTACTACTACTACTACTACTATAAACTACTACTACTACAACTACAACAATAATAATAATAATAAAAAAAGTTAATGCGAGTTAGAGGCAATGATGCAACCTACCCTCGATGCAACCTGCCCCGCTCTCCCCTATATTTCTTACATCATAATTCGTATATCGGTCCATTTTTACATCCCCACATTTTCAACATTTTATAATACATTTCTTGTTACTAGCTTCTGTAATTTCTTTTCACATTTATATGCCCGTTTTGAAAGCTGGCGAGTCCGTTGCGTAGACTACAATCGCTCGTCCTGTGTGCTAGGTTAAATTCGAGCTTAGTTTTTAGCCTTCCATGCCTCCCTTTAGCCCTCCATGACATTTTGCGACCATTTTTTGAAGTCTTTAGGATTAGAGGAACATTTTCTGTGTCTTATTCATCCTTGTCCGTTTCGTGGCTCGTGAGTTACAGGGACTGCAGAAGAAAAAGAAGGATTATTATCATCATCACATTGACAGTATATTGACCCGCCGTTCATTCCTCTGAGAAATTACGGTGCAGCAAAACTACTCTCTATCAGTATCGTATCCTCGTGCTTGGTTTTCTGCGTCGCCGGCGAGAGATGGTGCAAAGTCTTTAGAATTAGGTTGGGTTCTAATTATAAAGGCCTAATTCCAAAGGGTCAATTATAAAGGCCTAATTCCAAAGGGTCAATTATAAAGGCCTAATTCCAAAGGGTCAATTATAAAGGCCTAATTCCAAAGGGTCAATTATAAATGCCTAATTCCAAAGGGTCAATTATAAATGCCTAATTCCAAAGGGTCAAGTATAAAGGCCTAATTCCAAAGGGTCAATTATAAAGGCCTAATTCCAAAGGGTCAAGTATAAAGGCCTAATTCCAAAGAGTCAATTATAAAGGCCTAATTCCAAAGGGTCAATTCTAAAGGCCTAATTCCAAAGGGTCAATTATAAAGGCCTAATTCCAAAGGGTCAAGTATAAAGGCCTAATTCCAAAGGGTCAAGTATAAAGGCCTAATTCCAAAGAGTCAATTATAAAGGCCTAATTCCAAAGGGTCAAATGTAAAGGCCTAATTCCAAAGAGTCAATTATAAAGGCCTAATTATAAAGGCCTTGGGATGGTGCAGCATAAGATGGACATGTTTGGTCCGCGGCGGCAGAGTCCTCCTCACCTCCTCTTAGGGCTGCTCCATGAACCACACTGGCCGCTACTCGCCCTGTAGTGCCCATCGGCGGTGCTGCTGCCAGATTCTGTAGCCTGTAAATACCACAAAGCCTTCTAATTATCACTCTTTTGTGAGGATACATTTTCCCTGCACTGGTCTCGACGTCACGGAATGAACAAGAGGACACTGGCTCTAGGACTCATCATGCGATAGATATATTTGTTTATTGTATTGGCGTGCTGTGTGTGGAGAGGCGTGAAAGTCTTAACGTGCCATGGGTGACGTCACAGGTCTTAGGGCACCGGAGGGGAGGAGTGTTGTGGGCAGCAGCAGGTGAACTGGATGGCAGTAATCGTGCTGAGGGCAGGGAGACGAGACGTGCCGCACCGCCGCACCGCACCTGCCTGCCTCGCTCCCTGGACTGACCAACCCTACCCTCCCTTCCATCTCGGGATCCTTGAGAACTGTAGCTCTCTATACCCAACAGCCTGGTGCTTACTACATCAAGTTTGGCACACAAATTCTTCCCTTTGATTGAGATTTACAAGACATAAGAACATAAGAACATAAGGAAGCTACAAGAGACCGTGAGACCTACACGTGGTAGTTCCTGGAATTCCTTCACAGGGAAACTTATGACAGTGACTCACACGGGATTCTAGTAACCTGAACCAAGGTGATCACGACGCTCCATAGACTATCACTCCTGTGGCAATATGGCATTGAGGGAAGGACCAAGGCAAGCCCCTGCAGACGTCAGTGAGCCTCGAGGGTAGATGGTGCCCCGGCGAGGCTCTGGCAGGACCTTGCGTGACATCCGGGACACCCACTCACGCACGAGGGAAGAAAGGGACGAACGCTCTCAGGTCTTCATCGGCAGTTTTAGTGATAATAGATAATTGGTTAGATTGATTTGAATTTGCGAATGCTGCTGCTGTATAAGTAATGTAATTGGAAAGAAACTCAAATGTTGTTGGAAAAGTAATAAAAACGGTGTGGGAGGACAACGCTGTGGTGGTGAAAACACGATCCATCTTGAGTGAAAGACTTCAATGGTGTTGAGAAAGTAATCTAGGAGTGGACGGAGTGACGCTGTGATTCTCGTGATGGCGGGAAGTGACGAGGCGGCGGGGGGCGACCACCACCTCACCGACACCAACAACAACACCAGTGGCGGCGGCGGTGGGCGGGGGGAGAAGTATGCCTTGCGACCCCGAACACTCATCAAGCGGCTGCAGCAGGAGGTGAGGCAAGACATCCCGAAGAGGCAGCCTGTGAAGTCCAAGACGAGGCCTCCGCCGCTCTCCAAGTACCGCAGGAAGACGGCCAACGCGCGGGAACGACTACGAATGCGGGAAATCAACAACGCCTTCGAGTCGCTGCGGCGCGTGCTCCCTGAAGGCGAGGAGGTGCAGGTACAGGCCAGCAGCACCTCGGCCGTCACCAAGATCATGACGCTGCGCCTCGCCGTGGAGTACATCAAGGCTCTCTCTGTCGTGTTGGAAGACGACACTGACCAGCCCTTTGGCCCTCTCGGCGGCTCCCTGCACTCCTGCCTCCATCACTCCCTCCCGCTCTCCCTCCACCACCACCTCCAGCCCGCCAGAGGCACCGCAGCCACGCACAATGCACACCCACACCCACAGCCCCTGCCCCTCCACCACCACCACCACCACAGGCCGCCGACACAGCTGGTGGGTCACTACGGTGCCTGCAATACCCTCTCTACATCCTCCTCGCCTGCCACGGGTCGCACCTCCCTCAGCAGCACCAGCGACCTGGACGAGCTCTTCTCTGACGACTCGGGGCTCCTGGAAGACACCTTTGATGTGTTCCACGAGTTGCAGACCCTGGCGGCGACAGACCCCTTCGATATACTGTTAGGGGGGGACAAGGACGCCGCCCTCGCCTTCCCAGCAGAACTGTGCAATTGAAGGAGTGAGTGGCGCTGCTTCACTGCTTCTGAAGGAGGCACTGACAGAGGGATGCTTGAGCCCCACACGTGAAGACTCCGATGTGTGTGTGTGTTGTGTGTGTTGAGAGAGAGAGAGAGAGAGAGAGAGAGAGAGAGAGAGAGAGAGAGAGAGAGAGAGAGAGAGAGAGAGAGAGAGAGAGAGATCCTTTTAACTAACAATAACAAGAGCGATGCTAGTCTGGTGTGCCATACCCACTACCCCTCCCTATCCCCCCTTGGTGTACCCCCCCCCCTCTATGATGTGTGGTAGGGGGAGGGGGCTGCGAGGGGGTTCCCGTTGAGCACTCTTATTTAAAGTTAAGCTAAGTGGTATGGATCAAATGTTGGCACTCAGTGTACTACATTGATTAAGAGAGTTAACATGTACAAATAAAACTTTATACTCAATTTATGGTCTTTCGTCAATCCTTTATATAGGGTAGGACGCTGGATAGGTAGGGGAGAGCGGGGCAGGTTGCATCGAGGGTAGGTTGCATCATTGCCTCTAACTCGCATGTTATCACACGTACATCGTCTTAATACTACTACTACTACTACTACTACTACTACTACTACTACTACTACTACTACTACTACTATAAACTACTACTACTACAACTACAACAATAATAATAATAAAAAAAGTTAATGCGAGTTAGAGGCAATGATGCAACCAACCTACCTTCGATGCAACCTGCCCCGCTCTCTCCTAGAGATTATAATGTACATGGTAAGAAAATGTTATATACTTGCCGATATATACGTTACAATCCTAATGCAGAAATATATGGTTACTCTCTATTTACTTGTATTAGACAGTGAGTAATGAACTGACTTATGCCATATATATATATAGGTACACTGTGATGCATAACCCTTGGCGTGGGTTGGTACAGTACGAAATGACTTAATATTTTGTCTCTTAAAGCTGAAAGTGAGAAAGGGGAGCCAGAGTTGACATGGGGACTGAAGTAATAGGTATCAAAGTTATCATTATTGTTATCATGATTATATTCAACGTCATTATCCTCATCATTATTGTTATCAGAGAGAGAGAAGAGAGAGAGAGAGAGAGAGGAGAGAGAGAGAGAGAGGAGAGAGGAGAGGAGAGGAGAGAGAGAGAGAGAGAGAGAGAGAGAGAGAGAGAGAGAGAGAGAGAGAGAGAGAGAGAGAGAGACCTTTCATAGTGGCTTTCTTTTATTATTTGCTTTCTTTCTTCCAATCCTTTAAATTTCTTCATCTCACTCTTTCTGTGTCCATCTCTTTCATTTCTTCATACCTGTTATTGTTGTTCTTGTTCTTGTTTTTTTCTTGTTTTTGTTTTTTCTTTTGTTTCTTCTTTTGTTCTTCATCATCTTTTTTCCTTTCCTTTTTTTTTTTTTTTTTTTTTTTTTTTTTTTTTTTTTTTTAATTTTTTTTTTTTTTTATACATGTTGTGCCTATAGCGCCTGTAGGCAGTGGTGACCCAGGGCTCGGATGGTAGACTCTGGAGGCTCACTTGAGGGCTCTGATGGTTGGTCCTCGCCCGTTGGTGGCGCAGGCAGGTTTCTTATAGTGACGCCTGTGATTAGAGGCTCATGCCGCCCCCCTGTGTCCTCCGATGCACTCGCAGTCGAAGGTAGAGTTGATGGGCAGGGCATGTGGGTGTTCTTAGGCCACTCGACGGTGCAGAAAGGTTTTGGGTTTCTTCGGGGATCGAACTCGGGTCACCGAGAACGCCAGTGGGAGACTAACCGCTCCCCTCCCGCCTCCCTCCTCCGTATATCGCCTCATTGTTTTCTTCTCCTCTTCCTTCCTCCTCCTCCTCCTCCGCCGCCCCCCTCCCGTCGTCCTCAAGAGCACCGGGATACGCATCTTTGGATTGCCCTTATAAGGAAGTCTTTAATAGCCACCTCTACACATTACCATAAAAGGAAGAAATATTGGACATATCTCACCTCACACTCCTCTTCTTCGTCTCCTCCCCTTCCTCCTCCTCCTCCTCCTCCTCCTCCTCCTCCTCCTCCTCCTCCTCCTCCTCCTCCTCCTCCTCCTCCTCCTCCTCCTCCTCCTCCTCCTCCTCCTCCTCCTCCTCCTCCTCTCCTGAAATTATTCCTAATAATTATCTGAAATTATCTCCTAATAATAATATTATATTTCACTATAAGCACTAAGGATGAATGATAAAAACATGTTGATATGGAGACGGGGCCATACGAGCGTTGCTCAGGCCCTGTAAAATACAACTAGATGAATACAACTAGATGAATACACACACACACACACACACACACACACACACACACACACACACACACACACACACACACACACACACACACACACACACACACACACACACACACATGCACAAATCTTCCTCCTGTTTCGTAAATAAAAAAAAACGCTCTTTCTTTCCTCCCCCTTCCTCCTACCTCCTCCTCTCCTTAACACCTCCCTTCCTCTAGTCTACATGTCTCTAACTCGGTTACATGTCAATTGGTACTGAGGCGATTGTTAATGAAGTCAAATGATCCCCAAGACATTTCGGTCTCAAGTCATATTATACTCAAGCCAATCTAACTCTCACCAACTTTTCTATTACATTGCAAGATTCTCTATCACCTACACAGCCTTCGTCACCTATCCCTGTGTCACCTATAGTATATAATATTATCACCTATGTGTTCATTTTCATCTTCAACTTTTTTTTTTACCAATTTCATATATATGTATTTCTCGTCCTCTGCAATATCATCGTTATCAATACTATCATCATTACTATTATTGTTAGCTTTGCAGTTATTATCATTACCATCACCCGTCTTGACTTCCTCCTCCTCCTCCTCCTCCTCCTCCTCCTCCTCCTCCTCCTCCCCTCCCCTCCTCCTCCTCCTCCTCCTCCTCCACCTCCTCTAACACCTCCTCCTCCTCCTATACCTCCTCCAACACCCCCTCCAGCACCTCCACCTCCTCTTCCTTCTATACCTCCTTACCAATACCTCCTCCTCCTCTCCTCCTACTCCTTTACCTCCTCCTCCTATACCTCCTCCTCCTCCTCCTCCTCCTCCTTTACCTCCTCCTCCTATACCTCCTCCTATGTATTCCTTCATCCATATTTAGTATCTAGCAGTCTTTCCATCCAAGGATGATAAGGAGTCGAGGTGGAACTTTGAACCGCGATGACCCTGATGGCTAAGGGGTGAAGGGGAGGGAGAAAGGGGGGAGGGTGGGAGGGAGAGAAGGGGGAGGGGTGAAAGGGGTGTTGGGGAGGGGGAGGAGGAGGTGTGGGGGGGAGGAGGAGGTGGGGGTAGGGAGAGGGGTGGGGAGGGGGAGGGAGAGGGGTGAAGGCAGGGAAGGGGAGAGGTGAAGACTTGTGTGAAAAGGTGTGAGAAGGAGGAAGAAGAGGAGAGTGGCGATGTGAAGAGAGACATATATATAGGGATCCTGAAAGACTTAGTGCGTGTGTGTGTGTGTGTGTGTGTGTGTGTATATGTGTGTGTATGTGTGTGTGTGTGTGTGTATGTGTGTGTGTGTGTGTGTGTTTACCCTCCCTACATAATAACGTGGCTGAGTTAGAACTGTGAGCTTGAGTGGGGAGATCAGGTAAGACTATAGCGGGAGGTGAGAAGATGGAGAGAGTTATATAGTAGTGTGCTGCTGTATAGTAGATGGGAGGAGGTAGAGGGGGTGTTGTACGTAGATAGGGGACAAGGAGAGAATGGGGCTGCAACAAGTAGATAGGTAGATAGGTAGATAGGTAGAAGATAAGGGTGTAGCTCCTATGGGATGTAGAATATAGGGGAGGAGTGAGGGAAAGGAAGAGGGGAGAATTCAATAAGGAGAGAATGGGGCTGCAACAAGTAGATAGGTAGATAGGTAGTTGGTAGAAGATAAGGGTGTAGCTCCTATGGGATGTAGTAGATAGGAAAGGGAGATAATGAGGCTGCAACAAGTAGATAGGTAGATAGTAGATGGTAGAAAGATAAGGGTGTAGCTCCTATGGGATGTAGTAGATAGGAAAGGGAGAGAATGGGGCTGCAGAAAGTAGATAAGTATATAGGTAGATAGTTAGAAGATAAGGGTGTAGCTCCTATGGGATGTAGTAGATAGGAAAGGGAGAGAATGGGGCTGCAACAAGTAGATAGGTAGATAGGTAGATAGTTGGTAGAAGATAAGGGTGTAGCTCCTATGGGATGTAGTAGATAGGAAAGGGAGATAATGAGGCGCAAACAATAGTTAGGTAGATCAGGTAGGATAGGAGAGAGTAAGGTGTCAGTCCTTATGGGTACTGTAGTAGATAGGAAAGGGAGAGAATGGGGCTGCAACAAGTAGATGGGTAGATAGGTAGATAGTTAGAAGATAAGGGTGTAGCTCCTATGGGATGTCGTAGATAGGAAGGGAGTGAGAGGAGAGAATACAAAAAGGAAAAATTACTGATGGATGGATAGGGTGCTGTAGGGTCTCTAGGGTGCTGTAGATAGGGGAAAGGGAAGAATGGGGGTGCAGCAAGTAGATGGGTAGATGGTAGAAGATAAGGGGATGTAATAGATAGGGGAAGAGTTAGGGAAAGGGAGAGAGAAGGGAGAATTCACACACACCAAAAAACTTCAGGTAGGAGAGGTCAGTTTGTTGGTCACAGTGGGGGGTCGACAGGTGCGTAATTTGGGTACTTACACCTGATTAACCTGTGTGTGTGTGTGTGTGTGTGTGTGTGTGTGTGTGTGTGTGTGTGTGTTGTGTGTGGTGTAGTGTGTGTGTTTTGGTGTGTGTGTGTGTGTGTGTGTGTGTGATGTAAGGTAAAGAACATTATGGATGAGTGTAATATTTCTTTCTCTCCCTTCTTCTCCTCTCTCTCTCTCTCTCTCTCCTCTCTCTCCCTCCTCTCTCTCTCCTCTCTCTCTCTCTCTCCTCTCTCTCTCTCCCCTCTCTCTCTCTCTCTCTCTCTCTCTCTCTCTCTCTCTCTCTCTCTCTCTCTCTCTTCTCTCCTCTCTCTTCCTCTCTCTCTCTCTCTCTCTCGTCATCACCTTTTTTGCCTCTTCACGACTTTTTACGAGGAGAAGGAGGAAGAAGAAGAGGAGGAGGAGGAGGTGGAGGAGGAGGAAGAGGAGGAGGAGGAGGAGAAGAGAAGAAAAGGAGGAGGTAGTGGATGTAGTGGTAGATGATAATTAAACCCCCCCAAAAAAAGTAGGAAGAGGAGGAGGATAAGCGAGAGAGGCGAGGAGGAGGAGGAGGAGGAGGAGGAGGAGGCGAGGAGAAGGAGGAGGAGGAGGAGGCGAGGAGGAGGAGGAGGAGGAGGAGGAGGAGGAGGAGAGGAGGAAGAAGGAAAAGAAGAAGAAGAAGAAGAAGAAGAAGAAGAAGAAGAAGAAGAAGAGGTGGTGGTAGATGAGGATGAAACCAAAAAAAAAAAAAAGAAGAGGAGGAGGAGGATAAGCTAGAGAGGCGAGGAGAAGAAGAAGAAAGGGAGGAGGAGGAGGAAGAGGAGGAAGAAGAGGAGGAGGAGGTAGTGGTGATGAAGGTGGTGGTAGATGAGTGAAACACACAACAAAAGAATTAAAAAAGGAGGAGGAGGAAGAGGAGGAGGAGGAGGAGGAGGAGGAGGAGGAGGATAAACTTAGCGAGAGGTCGGAGGCGCGTGGACAGGTATGGAGGTATATATTAAAAAGCCGTCAGGTAGGGTGTGAGGGGGCTGTGTGCCTCCTTCTTCCTTCCTTTCACTCCTTCCCGCCTGTCTCATCCATCAACCCCTCCTTCATTTACTCCTTCACTGGCTTATCTCTCATGTCTGTCTCTCCATCTCTCTTGTGTCTGTCTGTCTGTCTGCGTTTTCGATTTATGTCTCATGTTTCATATTCTGTTGGTTTATATGTCTGTTTGTCTGTCTGTTTGTTTATCTGCCTGCCTGTCTGTCTGTCTGTCTGTCTGTCTCTCATTTCTATATATCCTCCTCCTACCTGTCTGCCTGTCTGTCTCTCTGTCTGCTTTTTAATCTCTGTGTCTGATTAACTGTCTATTAATTCAATTGTCCGTCTATTTATCTATCTGTCTGTCTGTCTGTCTGTGTGTTTGTCATTCTTTCTATATCTACCTGTCTGCCTGTCTGTCTCTCTGTCTGCTTTTTAATCTCTGTGTCTGATTAACTGTCTATTAATTCAATTGTCTGTCTATTTATCTATATATCTGTCTGTTTGTCTGTGTATGTTTGTCTGTCTTTCTGTATATATCTACCTGTCTGTCTGTCTGTCTGTCTCTCTGTCTGCGTTTTAATACATGTCTGTTGAACTTTATATTAATTCATTTGCCTGTCTATTTATCTATCTGTCTGTCTGCCTGTCTGTGTATCCATGTGTCAGTTTATCTCTTTTTCACATCTTATCCAAATCTTTTTTTACATCCTTTGCTCTCTCCCTCCTAAAAAAGCTCCATACTTTATCCATTCCTCCCTTCCCCCTCTTCCCCCTTCCCTTCCCTCCCCCCTTCCCTCTTTCCCCTTCCCCCTTCTTCCCTTCCTCACCCTTCCTTCTCCCTATCATTCTCCCTCCTTAGCTCCATACCATTCCTCCCTTCCCCCTCTTCCCTTCCTCCCCTCCCCTTCCCCCTCTCCCCTTCCTCCCCCTCCCTGCCCCCTTCCTCCCTTCCTCCCCCTCCCACCTCTGCTTATCTCCACCCCTCCGTCCTCGCCCTGACAGTCTCCAGCAGGGCGCATCACCATCCCTCCTTCACCTTCGTCAGCGGGTTGGTATAAGCGAGAAGGCCTTGACCACACACACATTTGCTCCTATAAACATACTGATATTGATGAGACGCGAACAAGCTTCCTTTAGTTCTCACCTTATTACCTCGTCTGCTGCCTCCTCTTGTTCTTGTTCTTGTTCTTGTTCTTGTTCTTGTTCTTTTTCTTTTTCTTCTTTTTCTTCTTCTTCGTGTTCTTGTTCTTGTTCTTGTTCTTGTTCTTGTTCTTCTTCTTCTTCAACTTCTTCTTCTCTTTTCTTGTTCTTGTTCTTGTTCTTGTTCTTCTTCTTCTTCTTCTTCTTCTTCTTCTTCTTCCTCTTCTTCTTCTTCTGCTTCTTCTTCTTCTTCTTCTTCTCCATATATACTGCTATTCTCACTGTTTCTCTACTTACTGTTATTAATTATTACCTCTTCTTCTTCTTCTTCTTCTTCTTCTTCTTCTTCTTCTTCTTCTTCTTCTTCTTCTTCTTCCCCATATATACTGCTATTCTCACTGTTCCTCTTCGTACTGTTATTAATTTCTGTTTTTTCTTATTAATTTTCTTCACTTCTTATACATTACTGTCTCCTCTTCCACTTCGTTGCGCTCTAATTTTTCTGTCTCGTGAATTAACGTAAATTATCTAAAAAAAAGGAAGAGGAGGAGGAGGAGGAGCTCAAAGGAATACAAAGGAAGAACAAATAGCAACACACACACACACACACACACACACACACACACACACACACCACACACACACACACACACACACACACACACACACACACACACACACACACACACACACACACACACACACACACACACACACCGCTTTTTATACCTCAGAGGTGTAAGTAACAGGGTCATAAATCCTTATCCTCATCGAACCCTCACCATTATATCCTTGAATCCTGCTCTTTGTCTTCGTCTTTTTTCCCTCTTTGATTAGGAAGTCGCCTGCGGGCCGGTGATAGCATCGAGGCTGACGGTGTGCTGATGAGAGGCTCTAGTCATAATTATATTGAGTGTGTGTGCGTGTGTGTGTGTGTGTGTGTGTGTGTGTGTGTGTGTGTGTGTGTGTGTGTGTGTGTGTGTGTGTGTGTGTGTGTGTCGTAAGCATACTATAGTTCTTTGTGGTTTCCAAGGGCTGTTGGGAAGGCAGGCAGGTAGACAGACAGACAGGCAGGCAGGCAGGCAGGCAGGCAGGCAGGCAGACAGACAGACAGGCAGGCAGGCAGGCAGGCAGGCAGGCAGGCAGGCAGGCAGGCAGACAGGCAGACAGACAGGCAGGCAGGTAAGGTCTAAGGTCCTTAAGGTCCTTAAGGTCCTTAGGCCAAATAAGGATAGATCAGTAGGCTAAATTTAGGAAGAAATCAAGACCATTTATAGACAGAACTAACCACCACCACTACCACTACTACCACCACCCCCACCACAGCCGATAAGAACCCAAAACACCTATGGTAGTTAACGAGCCATAATAATTACAAGACCAAAAAACTGAACTCCATCTCGTGAGCTATCGGACGGTCATCTGAGTAACGCTGGAGTAGGGGAATGGTTGGGAGTGAGGAGGTAGCCATGAGGTAGCCACGATTGTAATTAAATAATACAAGCACCGGGGGGAAGGAAGAGGGGGTAATGGAGGGACTAGGGACGTAGGAAGATTATAAAAAATGCAAACACACATTAGAGATAGAAAATGGAGTGTAGAGGCGTGCAAGGTCAGATGTCTCGCTACTCTATCTATAGCCTGTTTTTTTTAAAGAGGTGAAAAATCCAGACCCCTTGCTGCTTACTGACTGATATTTGATGCCAGGAGAAGGGAATACTACGCTTCTTCTAAATTTCAGTTGTATTTTATCATAGTTAACCATATTATCAGGTAAATATAGGCATGAGACCAAAAAGGCGTTTTCTGCGGGGGATTTTTGGTTGCAATCGGAACATTTTCGGTTGCAAACGGTCACAACAACAACACCAAATGATTGCGGGTCGGGCCAATCATCTTCCCTGGATGGTTGAACAGGGATCGAAATTTGAGCAACCGAGAATTTTTCGGTTGCAATCAGGATCCCCGCAGAAAACGCCTTAAGATAGAATGGAATTTTCGCCTCGCTAAAAAAAATAGGCTAGTACCGCCCCTAATACCCTTTCTACGCCCCTAATACCCTTGCTACTACTTCTTCAGCGCGTGACCCAGTAGGCGTGCGGTTCAAGGCTAATAAGAGGCTTCTGTAGCATCATTCACATACTCATTTATCCAACCAATCGTCACGTCGTAATGAGAAAAAGGCGCGAAATTTGTGTTGTGTCGTAAATATTGAAAACTCGTGAGTAAACGCGTCGCCGCAAGCCAGTGAAGGGCCTGGTTGAAGTATTTGTTTTGTTTATGCTGTGGTTCATGTTTTCAGTTACTCAATGGGTCATGGTTGTAAATATTAGGAGAAATGCAAATGATTAGGAGTGGAGAATGGAATGTCGACGTCGTAAAAAATAGATCCTGTTATCATTTATTCAGATATTCAAAAAGTATCGATATATTTGTAGATAGGAAATTGTCTTGTGTGGCGGATTCTATTGATATATGAAGTGTACGCCATTGAGAGAAAAGTAAGAACTGTGGAAGCGAGGAGGAAGAAGAGGAGGAGGAGGAGGAGGAGGAGGGGAGGAGGAGGAGGAGGAGGAGGAGGAGGAGGATTACATAGGATTTACATAGGAGTAACAGACACCAGGAGACCTATTGGTCCATAGCGAGGGTATCTGCTGAACTACATACTAGTAACTATCAACTACTTGTAAGAAAACAGTTGGAAAATGATACCATGTCCCTAAAGAGGATAGGAACATGGAAATTTCATAGTGCAGAATGATAGGATATGAAAAATACTAACTACAACTACCACTACCACTACAACTAATCGATACGGGGGACTAGATACGAATTCGCACTATCAATACCCATTTACTTTACAGTGCGCGTCAAGTCTGTTTTTGAATGTAGTTATTGTGTTGGCTCCGACAACATTTGCTGGTAACTTGTTCCATCGATCAACGACTCTAACATTGAAATACTTTTTACGGAGATCGGTGATGCAACGTTGACCGTTTAGTTTTAAACCATTATTTCTTGTTGTCACTTGAGTTGAAAGCTCGAATAGGTCCTCTTGATTAATGACATCAAAACCTTTTAGGATCTTAAAGGTTTCTATCAAGTCCCCACGGATTCTACGATCCTTTAAGGAAAACATATTAAGTTTCCGCAGTCTCTCTTCATAAGATGAATTTCGCAGAGATGGAATTTGTTTGGTTGCTCTTCTTTGCACTGATTCCAATTTGGCTTGATCTTTTACGAAACAGGGCGACCAGAATGAACGGCATATTCCAAGTGCGGCCTAACCAAGGACGTGTATAATTGTATCATTACTTTCGGAGTTTTATGTTCAAAGTTACGTTTAATAAAGCCCAACATCATATTTGCCTTTTTACTGGCAGCTAGGCAATGCGAACTGGTTTTCAGATCATTACTGATGATGACACCTAGATCCTTTTCCTGCTGTACTTCAGTTAACGATTTATTTTGCATTTGATAGTTATATTTGAGGTTATCGTTGCCTATATGCATTACTTTACATTTATCGGAATTGAATTTTAATAGCCATTTATCACTCCAATCTGATAGTTTGTCGAGATCACTTTGTATGAGTTCGCAGTTTTCTCTAGTATATGCTTTACCGCCTAATTTGGTGTCATCTGCAAATTTTGATATTTTAGATACAAGTCCGCAGTCCAGATCGTTGATATATATCAGAAAAAGAGTAGGACCCAAGACCGAGCCCTGAGGCACCCCACTAGTGACATCTAACCAATCAGATGCCTCACCATTTATTACTACCCGTTGTTTACGATTTGAAAGCCAATCGCCAATCCATGAACATAATTGCTCTCCTATGCCATGTGCCCTTAGCTTGGTCAACAGTCGCTTATGTGGAACTGTATCGGAGGAGGATTACATAGGATTACATAGGAGTAACAGACACCAGGAGACCTATTGGTCCATAGCGAGGGTATCTGCTGAACTACTAACTACTACTAACTACTACTACTACTAACTATCAACTACTTGTAAGAAAACAGTTGGAAAATGATACCATGTCCCTAAAGAGGATAGGAACATGGAAGTTTCATAGTGCAGAATGATAGGATATGAAAAATACTAACTACAACTACCACTACCACTACAACTAATCGATACGGGGGACTAGATACGAATTCGCACTATCAATACCCATTTACTTTACAGTGCGCGTCAAGTCTGTTTTTGAATGTAGTTATTGTGTTGGCTCCGACAACATTTGCTGGTAACTTGTTCCATCGATCAACGACTCTAACATTGAAATACTTTTTACGGAGATCGGTGATGCAACGTTGACCGTTTAGTTTTAAACCATTATTTCTTGTTGTCACTTGAGTTGAAAGCTCGAATAGGTCCTCTTGATTAATGACATCAAAACCTTTTAGGATCTTAAAGGTTTCTATCAAGTCCCCACGGATTCTACGATCCTTTAAGGAAAACATATTAAGTTTCCGCAGTCTCTCTTCATAAGATGAATTTCGCAGAGATGGAATTTGTTTGGTTGCTCTTCTTTGCACTGATTCCAATTTGGCTTGATCTTTTACGAAACAGGGCGACCAGAATTGAGGAGGAGGAGGAGGAGGAGGAGGAGGAGGAGGAGGAGGAGGAGGAGGAGGAGGAAGAGGAGGAGGAGGAGGAGGAGGAGGAGGAGGAGGAAACTGTCATGTCAAAATGCAGATCAACTATTTTTTGATATCCATTTCCATTTTGATTTGTTCATTTTCAAGTTCTTTTTTATACGGGGTGTGAGAAAAAGTTTACGATCAATACGGTATCCAAGAAAAACATCAATGCAATAGTTACCGTAGATAACAGTAAAGTCGCCACCTGCAATCATGTCGCCAGGCGCCATATATTACGAATTATAGCCTTACTACTGATTTTTATGTGCCACTGAAGATGATACACAGTAGTTTATATCATGACTATAATCTACCTTGTTTCAGCGTTGTTTTATGTTTGTTTCTACGAGTATAAACGGTTTCAAATTTCACTACTCGTTTTTTTTTTCGGGCGACGACGACAGCGGTAGGACACTCAGTAAATAAACACTAACTAGCGACTTTATTGTTGGTCGCGTCTCTGGCGATATTTTTGTCATTTGTTCATTTATAGCCATGATATGACACAGATGAAGACACAAAATGACACAGACTCTCCAGATAGCCCCTTCTAACTTTCCTGAAATCATTGATGTAGAAATGTAAGTATTAACGCCACCACACGTCTGTAAACAGATAAAAAAAAGTTGTCCTGGCGACTTTACTGCTATCTACGGTAGAATCCAAGATTGTCTATAAAAAAAACGAGATTATAATAAAATTTTGAGAATATTCAATTTCACACATGTAGAAAAATATTGGTAAGGGAATTTATGGAAAGCCCTTATTACGAATCAAGGCAGAAATAATAATACGGTGAATTCTGAGATAAAGGGCCACTATTTATTTTTTTACTATGCCTTCGGGTGAAAATTATATTATTATTATTATTATTACACGTTATACAAGTCTTACCTGTACAAGCTAGCACAGGTACAAGCTTAGCCAGGTGTTCCCAGGTGTAGGGTGGGAGAAAGTGTACCTGTAAAACACCTTACCATAATACTGATGGTTTGTAGTGGCTAAGTGGGAGTGGAAGGAGAGCGGGGTGGCGTGATGGTGATGATGATGATGATGATGATGATGAGAGGAATGAGTGAATGGGGGATAGAAAAAGGGGGAATGACGGAGATAATTAGAAGTGAAAGAAAGAAACACATGCAAGAAATAAGTGAAAGGGAAAAGAAATTAGGAGGCTATGAAGATGAAAGAATGAGTGAATGAAGGATACAAAAAAAGGAGGAATGACGGATGTAATTAGTAGTGAAAGAAAGCAAGATAAAAGCGAGAAATAGGGTAAGAGAGAAGAAATGAAGGAAGTCAAAGGTAGGAATGTATGGCTACAGATAGGAGGATGTGACGAAGAAGGAATGAATGGAATGAAGAAGAGAGAAAAATGGGTAGAAAGGACGAAAGAAAATCAGAAAAGAGTGAAGGAAAGGAACACAGAAGCAAAAAATAGAAGGAGAAATAGGGAAATAAAAGAAAGGAGAGAAAAAGAGGGAGTGAGGAAATGACGAAAAGAATTAAGAAAAGAGTGAAGGAAAGGAACAAAAGCAACATAGTAGTAAAATAGGGAAATAGAAAGAGAAAAAAAGAGGAGAAAAGTTTGATAAAAGAGAGGAATACATAGATGAAGGTCAACAAGAGAGAGACGAGAGGAGAGAGGAGGAGGAGAGAGAGGAGAGAGAAGAGGGAGGAGGAGAGAGAGGAGGAGAGAGAGTGAGAGAGAGAGAGAGAGAGAGAGAGAGAAGAGAGAGGAGAGAGAGAGGAGAGAGAGAAGAGAGAGAGAATAAAAAGGTAGGGGATGGAGGAGGGATTGGTAGAGGTAAAGTCCCCTCCCTCCCTTCCTCTCCCCCCCTTTCCTTCCCCCTCCCTCTCTCTCTTAGTCCATTATAAAATTTAATATCGACAGCCAAGCCCGACCCAGCTAGCCAGACGAGCCGCCCACACGGTGTAATTTGGGCCACAGAGAGATTGTTATCGCCTTTATCTGTCTGTTTTTTTGTCTGTTCATTATCGGGAGAGCGGAGGCGAGAGGTACTGAACGGTGTGTGTGTGTGTGTGTGTGTGTGTGTGTGTGTGTTGTGTGTGTGTGTGTGTGTGGTGTGTGTGTGTGTTAGGAGGAGGATAGCAGAAAGCATACTGAGTTTAGTAAAAAAAACAACGATTGTATGGTGTGGATGCAAGAGAGAGAGAGAGAGAGAGAGAGAGAGAGAGAGAGAGAGAGAGAGAGAGAGAGAGAGAGAGAGAGAGAGAGAGAGAGAGAGAGAGAGAGATATGCTTACAAAGAATCTGATGAAATGATAAGTAAAAATCGAATAAAGCAAGACGCACATAAGTACACACACACACACACAACACACACACACACACACACACACACACACGCACACACACACACACACACACACACACACACACACACACACACAACTCCCTTATCTCCCTTCCTATTTTCCCTCCCTTTCTCTCTCCTTTCTCCTCCCATCTCTCTTCATCTCACCTCTCCTCATCCCTGCACAAACCTCTCTTGTTAATCATCTCTCCCCTTCCATCCTTCCCTTCCTTCCATCCTTCCCTTCCTTCCTACATAAGCT
>JACEEZ010016853.1:0-10000 GCA_016584305.1 Chionoecetes opilio
TCTCCCCCTTACTGTGATGATTGTTTGGTCCCTAACTGTGCGGCACTTGCGGTCGAGTGTCCTAGTCTTGGGACTACGTGAGCATTTTTGTCCCTGTCGGGGATCGGACGTGCTACCGTCTCCCTGGCATTGGGAGAGAGGTGTTTCTCTCCGGGACATGAAGTCCATACCTTTATTGAGAGGGCTGGCCTTCTCAACAAGTTATGCTGTTGTTAATATTCACTTATTATTGCTTTTAATGTACAATTGTTCTTTTATGTATTTTGATATTTTAAATATTTTGATTCTATCTTAAAATTTGTTTTTTAATATTAATTTTACTGTATCTTATGTAAGCAGGCGTTAATAAGCCCGCAGTTGCGGCGTCTTAAAACTATAATATCTATCTATCTATCCACCAACCACCCTCTCAATATTTGGCAGAGTGGTGGTTTGTTCCACCCCCCCCCCCATTGTGAGGGAGGTATTGTCCGGTTATTAAAGATGGAGTGTAGGGATGTATATATATATAATTATAGTGGTAATGGGTATTGGTTAAGGTAATTTGAATGAATGATAAGTACTGGGATAATATAAATTAACATTCCCAGTGGTTATTAAGCATTTGCACCTTAAATAATTAGCACCTTAATTTGGAGCGACCGGTCATTGGCCGCCGTCCTTTAAATTACCACCAATTGTGGCGGTCCACCCGTCGCCCACAAAGAGATGACACGTGTATTTGTGGTGGCCGCTGCTGTGATTATTCTAGCCACCGGGAATTATACACGTGGCTAGGTATTGGTAGCGGGGGACTCGGCTCCCACCGGGAGATTCAGTACATTCCAGACCTTCGTGAGAGTAACAACTCTTATTAAATATATACGTGCTTGTGTATATAGGTTCCACTCCAGCCCCCACGGGATTAACATCTTTTCTCTGATTATAACGATAATCACTGTACATACGTTCATTTTGTACATATAAGTGATACAACAATATGACTTGTCTCATCGACATAGCGAATATCAGTGCTGCGTCTATTAAGCTTGAATAGCTTCCCGGACGTATCAGTGATTATAAACACCGCGCCGTGATGGTTTGATGAACCACTTGACGCCCACCACAATAGCACCTCCACCTTCGCCCTTCACGGGCGGCCTTGATCACGGCGACCACTTCGGATAACAAGACATTGCAGTATTAATCAAGCCTACAGCCAATTCTATCCCTGCCGGCAAACGGACGTCTGACGGACAGCCCTCTTACGTCCGTGACGTCCTCATATGCGGACCTGATTTCGCAAATGCGGACGGACCGGACTGGAAGTTTTTACGTCCGTATTGTCCATATCGTGTCCGTAAAAACTGGACGAGATATGGACAATGCGGACGTAATAAACGGCGAGTGGACTAGACGGACGCTGGACGGACCCAGTCGATTGCGGGTATTACGGACGCGATATGGACAATGCGGACGTGATAGTAACGGTGAATGGACTAGGCGGACGTTGGACGGACCTAGTCGACGGCGGATATTTGATATTACGGACGCGATTTGGACAATCAATCAATCAATCATTGGGGGCATACGCGGGGGGGCGTGCCTCGCCCACTACGACGCCTCCCGGGGGTCACCACGCGCGAGTTCCCATGCGGCCCCTTTTCCCATACCAAGCAGCTCTCGAAAAGAAACTCAATTTTCCCCCAGCCACGAGCCTTGGGGGCCCCCCCTTGGCCTCCTCCAGCCGGATTGTCTCTTAAGATACAACCCGATGGGAAGCATGGGTTTTCGGATAGCGGCCACATGCCCATTACCCGAAGTTGGCGGAGGACTAGCAGGTAATGGCCTCGTTTCAGTCTCATGGTAATCGCTGTTTTACACTAATCACCCCAGCGATACCCATGTTTGCGAAGAAATTTATTCCCAAAAGGGCTTTTGATTCTCTTTTCAAGTCACTATTTAGGGGCCATGTTCCAACCATAGAGTAAACAGGGACAAAGCGACTTAAAGACCCGGATTTTTGTCCTCCTGCACAGGTCCCGAAAACCCCCAAATACCCCGAGCGAGTCCAAAAACACCGGGGGCTATCCCAAATCCCCCGAAAGGCTTTTACGTCCCCCCCGTCATTATGGATCGCTACCAAGGTTGTAAAATTTTCCCAAAGATCTCAATGTCCTCGCCCAACGCATGAACAACGTACTGTTTCATTGAATC
The DNA here is from genome assembly GCA_016584305.1 of Chionoecetes opilio. Classification (NCBI taxonomy): domain Eukaryota; kingdom Metazoa; phylum Arthropoda; class Malacostraca; order Decapoda; family Majidae; genus Chionoecetes; species Chionoecetes opilio. The sequence goes on from JACEEZ010016853.1 coordinate 2,197, forward strand.
TCCAACTCCTGGATTTGGGGGTTTTGAGCCAAAAGGACCTCAAGCCCCAAAGGCTTTCCCTCCTCGGCAGCGCTCGAGAGCCACACCGGGGACCCCCGCGACTAAGCAAAGATTACTGCATCATCGGAAAAAACAAGATCAGTGATCTTGGTGTTCCCGACGGATGCCCACAATCATTTGATCACAACCTTGTCCCATCCCCAGTCCATACAAGCGTTAAAAGGAGGGGGCAAGGACCACCCTTGCTTACCCCTGTTTTCACAGGAAAGAAGCTAGATACCCCTCCCCCCACACTTCACAGCACTCTCAGTCAAATCACATTTTATAAACCCAATAGCCTTCCAGGAACCTCGAAGCGCAGAAATCCAAGTGACTCACGAGCAGAGTCAAACGCCTTCTTAGATCAACATAGGCTGCAACATCCCCTGTCAAAAATCACGCGGCTTCCCCCGGGCACGAAGCCTAGATACGGCCCTTTTTGTTTTACGGGCGTGCCCCCGACTGCTGAGGTCTTGATGTTTTCACGGGTGATGCAATTTCGTGTCAGAAATAGAGGGCAAACACCTTGCGGGTACGGAGCAGTGTAATACCGCGGAAATTGTTGCAGTCCTAGGGTCCCCTTTCCCTTTCCAGATAGGGACGACCAGCCCCTTTTCCAGTCAGGAAATGGTACCTGATTGCCACAGGCAGTCAGGACGCATCAACCCGCGGATCATGCCTCACCCCCAGCTTTGAGGGGCTCCGCACGTATTACAAACACCCCTGCCTTTCCCCCTTCAACTTTGGACAGCCCCGACTTTGTCAAGAGGGGCGGTTTCGAAGGGAGGATCGGGATCCATGCTGTAAACCCATGGTTTTGGGAAACGCTCAGTTTGGGGGCCACCGTAAAATGCCCAAAGATCAGCCCAACGAGCTCTGCCCACCCCTGTCCCCACGAGGCCCCCTCTGCTGTTCAATAGCACTGCCCCAGAAGGGGCTTGGAACAGAGCTTTTCAGGGTCGGTAGGCGGGTTGGAGGGCATTACGTTCAAATACCCTCGCAATTTCCCCAGCAAGCTCCTGACAACCCCCTCCTTGTCTTCCTCGGAGGGGTTTTAGTCCCGGGGTGACAGAGCCCTGGCTGGTCCCCGGGTTCCCCGCCCGCCCGGCAGCGCGACTCTCCCGATTTTTCCAGCGCCGTGAGACAAAACCACGTCTTTTACCCCGGGCGCTCCCCAATAATCCTTGGGGCCTGTAGAGTTTTTACGTTTGAAAGGGGTCCCCAGTTTTACAGGGTCCCGAGAGCCCGAGCCACAAAAACCCATTTGAGACTGCCCCCCGCATACTCATAACCATGTCAAAACTTTAGTTCTCAAGATGAAAAAACAGTTGGTTCCCCCTTGAGATTCTTCTGGATTGACAGAAGTAAAGGGAGCAACAACAAGTCGTCATCTTTCCAAAGAACTCGCACTCCCGGGAAAAACCCTGCAGTTCTGGAGGATCCCCCAACGAGTACTAACAGGATGTGATCGATCCCTTTGCTACCCCTCCCGGGATTACTATACCATGTCAGCGGCAGCTCGGTTTTCTGATTTCCAAAAAAACCTGCAATTCTCAACTTTTTGGACCTTGCAAAGTTTTAGAAGCAGAGAACTGTTGGGGTTTTTAGTACCGGAGCCATGGGGACCAAACACACAACTCGTAGCCATCTCCACAGTGCCGTAGTAGCATTTAAGTACCCAAGACAATAGTGTGTCCCGAGGAGGACACTGGTCTAATACAGATCATTTGGCGAGAAATTCCCTTTCTTTTAGTTTTTCGCATCTCAGTGGACTTACACTGCAAAAAAAGGACATGAAACCCCGAGTGTGTTTCACCTCACCGCATTATACCTCATAAATGGAGTAACCTCAACAATGACGGCTGCAGTTTTTCTGGAGATGCTTATACATCCCCGACAAAGGTACCCTTTCTTTTTCCCGACCATAGTATGTAATCCCCGCTAGTCTCCCACTGCCAGCCTCCTGTCTCGAGAGTCCCCTATACCACCCCCACCTATGAGCTCGCCCGATAGGAGAGGTAGTCGATGATCGTCTGAGGGCTCAGAACGTTCCCCGGCCCACACGAAAACCCCCCGCGGTTGATTTCCCCGGAGTGATTCGACGGGCAGGCCCGCCTCTGCCCCCCGCCCCGGCCACCCCTAAAAAAAAGTTGGGGTAGGGGGCCCTTTCCACTTGATTTAAAAGGGGGGATTCCCGAGGGCTTTGCCCCCCACGTATAGGGAGACCCCTCCCCTGTGTCGGCATAGGAGGGGGTTTTCAGGTCGGGCCCCCCCGGGAAAACCGGACAATGCGGAAGTAAAAACGTCCCGTCCGGTCCGTCTGCATTTCAAAAACAGGGGCCCCATATGAGGACGTCAGGGCGTATGAGGGCTCTCCCTCCCCATTGTCCATCTCTCGTCCGTAAAATCCACCGTGGACCGGGGCCTCCAGGTCCGCCTAGTCCCCTCACCGTTTTTAAATTTCTCCCATTATCCCCTCTTCGTCTGTAATATCCACCCGGGGCCGGGTCCGCCACGTCCCCCCCCCTAGTACACTCACCCTTTTTTAAATGTCCCCATTTCCATCTCTCGCCGTAATATCCACCGTGGACCGGGGCCGTCCAGGTCCCCCTAGTCCCTCACCGTTTTAATACTCCGCATTGTCCATCTCTCGTCCGTAATATCCCCCGGGGGCCCGGGGCCCGCCAGCGCCGCCTAGCCCCTTTACCGTTACTATTACGTCCGCTTGCCCCCATCTTGCCCGTAATATCCACCGTGGAGGGGGGCCCCGTCCAGCGTCCGCCTATTACCAACGTTTTAATACGTCCGCATTGTCCATCCCCGCCCCGTAATACCCACGTGGACCGGGGGCCGTCCAGGGCCCCGCCTATTTATAACGTTCTAATACGTCCGCATTTCATCTCCGTCCATAATACCCCCGTGGCCCGGGGGCGCCCAGGTCCGCCTATCCACTTCACCGAACTTTTATTTATTATAGTATTCATTAATATCAACTGTAAAAACTTAATCTTTTGAATGTTACCCTCCCACCCTAGTCTCTCCATTTAAAGTTAGGTAGTTTATTTATCCAAACAGCCCCCGTAAGGCCCCCAAAGGTCTGCTGCTTTTTGTTTTCCTTTGTGTTCATTTGTGTATTAAAAAATTTTTGAACTATGAGTAGTATTCGAAACCCCTCCCAAAAAAAAAAACAAATATGTTGCAATGTAATTACAAAGTTTGTTTGTTTTTTTGGGGCCCTAGAGCGCCGCAGCACTTTTTTTTCTTAGGGGGGCTTAATTGACCCCAGGCGTGGTAGTTGCAGCAGGAGTTTTTGAGGGGTTCTTGTCGAGCCTCAGCAACCCCGATGCCCCCCGAGCATTTGCCGTCAAAATGGGTCGAAAAAGGAGCATGTGGTTTTTCTGTCCCCCACAAATCACAGAGCAGAACGGCCAATCCTGGGGGGGACTAAACTCGGGACCTCGAGCTCACATTTCCCGGGGCGAAAACCTTTCGGCTCCCGCCTCGTCAAAGCATTACCCCCCAGTTTGTAAAAAAAATGGCCAATAAAATAAGTACACTAATGTTCTTGTTTTCTTATCACAAAAAAGGTCAGAAATGCCCTGAGAAAGCTATAATTTAATGTCTTACAAAACGAAAGATTTAAGTTAATGGAGGTAGTAAAATTTTCATATGTCTCGGATGAGCAATATTTTTTTTACTGAAAATTTATTTGGGGAGTGGCATTTGTTGCAAAATTTACTCCCCAAAGTAAATATTTAGAAGTTGAAAGCAATCGAAAAAATTTTTCAGGGGGCCCTTTAAAGCCAACTATTGAGAATATTCTATATTCTTAAGATACGAGTTTTCATTTATCAAAAGCATTTTACATTTTTTCCCAAGGAAATAATATGGGAAAAAAATTATTAAGATCCAAGCAACAGACAAAAATTCAGAGTTTGGGGTTTTATTTTTTAGGTGGCCCATACACTGGAGAAAACAATATTTTTTTCCACTGTTTGGCGTGAGTGAAGAAACAGTATCGGTGACTCGTGAGTAGTGGGTGTGCTTTGTCTCTCACAGTAGGGCAGCAGTTCATCAAAAAACCCAAATACGTCTGTCCCATTTTTGGAAACCCCCAAGTGAATTTGATGAGAAATTAATTTACTGAAAAACAAAGATGAAAAAAAGAATTCAAGTGAATTTTATGAAAAATTAAATTCACTTAGTTTCCAAAAAAGGGGACAGACATCACTTGTCCCGGTACTGAGTACTTGGTTTTGATGAAAAGCGCTCTGCACCGTGAGAGACAGAAGCACAACCCCTACTCACGAGTCACGCAAATACTGTTATTTCACTCAGCCCAAAAAGCGGAAATAAAAATTTTTTCTCCCGTGATGGCGCCACCTAAAAAAATAAAACTCCAACCTTTATATCTGTTTTTCTGTTTCTTGGTTCTTAAATAATGTTTTCCCCTATTACTCCATTGTGGAAAAAAAAAAAAAAAGCGTTAAAAATTAAAAACTGATCGTATCTTAAGAAAAATGAAAATTTACAATACTCTTGGGCTGTTAAAGGGACCTGAAGACTTTTCGATTGCTTTCAACTTCTTAGTTTCTTTTGGGGCGTTTTTCAACTAGCATGCTACCCGAAATAGTTTTATTAAAATATAAAAAAATTAAACATAAATGTGCTCCACCCAAATGTAATACACTCTTAAAATGCAAAATCCGCCCTCATCCTGTGCACGGGGAAAGTGCCAAAAAGTACGATGGTTTCTTGTTTTGAACTAAAAAGGAGAGATAGTCAAGGGGAAAAGCTCAGAAAGTTAAGGGGAAGGAAGACGAAAAATAATGGCCCCGAAATATCCAAGAGTATTGAACTAATAATGCCAACATATGATTACCGCTCACCTAATTTTTTTGAATTTTTCTGAAATTCTATAGACTTTTCAAAATCATTTAAAAATCAAATCTGAGGAGTGAAGTCACGAGTCTGAAAAGCAAGTGGATCACCCCGTCACTTTTACACTATGGCTATTATAATCAATATTCCATTGATTCACGACATAAAAATTTGGGGGGTCTCAGGAACTGGTAGCGTTCTGCGACAAAAAAATCCCATGAGGGTTTTCCCCCTGGTGCGAGCAAAAACAGCTACATCCCATTTTATCATTGTCTGCAGTTTCGCCTCATTTATGCAACTATTTTTATATATCACTTTACCATTACATTGCAGTAATACCGTTTCGGGTCGGGCTTGGCACGGAAAAACCAGAGCGGCCCTCCCTTCCGCAAAGGGCCCCAGAAAAGGATGTTTAGTGACAGTGGCGTAGCTACGGGGGGGCATGGGTGGGCACGTGCCCCCCCACGAGAAGCCGGTGCCCCCCCAGGTGCCCACCCACTGGCCACGGCTGCCGTGTGGTTTGGGAACAGTGTTCCACTAGATAGAACTGAGGGAGCATGCATGGAGTATTATGAATAATTTCTACTGATGACTTAGTACCCTCCACCTCATATACAATAAATATTTCTCCTCTGCTTGAAAGAAAGAAACATGCCTCTGAGTCTGAGTTAAATGCATATACTTTCTATTGATCACTTTTAACACCAACGAACATAACTAAATTACACCAGTTACCTTTACCTTACAAATTTTCTATAATGCCTTGTGTTGGTACGTGTCTCCCTCTTGTACGTGTCTTATACGCGTTCTCTGGACTGACATAACAACACAAAGTCAGTGACCGATCATTCGTGGCCCTGTACGGCAGCGACCACTGCCGATGCTTTGTAGGATGAAGTTGAGAGAAACTCAGCAGCTCATGGTTTTGATACTTCAGAGTGTAAAATGTGTAGAAACACATCATAATACATGGGAAAAGAGTAATTTTGACCTCATACTCAATTACTGGTTGAAAGTACAAATTTAACCAATTTTTCACGTCCGGCAATGTTCCTATTTTCGGCGACAGTTCCAATTACTGATCTTGATATTACAGGACCCAATATCTACATGTAATCATCTTTTACCCGTGTTTCTGCATTTAGAGATTAAATACCATCAATAGCTTGCAATGCTTAGTAAGGTAAGGTTAGGTTAGGTGACAAATGTCAAGGTTAGGTTAGTGAATGAATGAATAGTTATCCCTATTTGTATAAGACATAACACTTGAATACTTCTCGCCAATCAGGGAGTATGAGGGCGGCAGGATCGCAGACCAATCAGCTTTATCCGTAACAGGCAATGGATCTCCTGGATCTCCATAGAGCAGATTTGCCTGTAACCCAAATTCCTCTGAAGATGCCCACGGGCCAAAACTAAATTGGAATAAAGTACTTGTTTCTTAGGCCATGGTTCCCTTTATCCTCTGCTATGATTCCACTGCGACACAAGTGCCTCCCCAACTTCATTGGGTGAATTCATTATTCATTATTTCTGTGTGCAGTCCTTCCCTAAGATGAGTTATTTCCTCGTCAGGGAACTTAATTGGGAATGGTAACTTTATAAAGTGAACACTCTGATTATCAGGGGAAGACCCTGGAAATCCTATCATTAATGTAAATAAGCTTATTTGAACTGTCACGTGGCCATCAAAAGGCCTCATCATGTCTCATCGCCATGGTTTATTATAATGGACGAGAACTACGTGGTCGCTACCGCCGATCAGTACAGACTTTACAGGCCTCACAGCTTACTTTTTCTCTATTATTTTCGGTTTAATATATTGTGCAATAGTTATTCACTTCCGGAAATAAAAAAATATAACTTATTTTTATATAATAATTGCTGAATTAAGTTAAGTTTAGTTTTGGTTAGGTAAGATTTAGGTTATATGTTAAGGTTGGTTTAGGTTATGTTAGGCTTAAGGTAGTTTTTTGGGGTTAGGTTTTGTTGAGCTATTTAGGTTAAAAAAAACAAATTTGATGGTGCGCGATTGCCCGGGTGGTTGGCGCCGCCAACTTCTGCGGAATATTTCCCATTAAAAATACCTCCATCAGAGAAAGTACTACTTTTATGCAAGGAAAACCTAGTCAGTATCTCAGAAAATGAGCGCGCAGTCCTCGTCCATTTTTACCATGCCGTGTGCTGCCATGGGAGTGTCTCTACCGAAATACACCGAAATACATAGCACATACGGTATATTTGGGTATGTGTTTGGATGTATTTCGGTATTAAGAGTTAATACCGAGATACACCAAAATACGTTTTTGAAATATATGTACAGTATACTCTTTATACCATATTTTGGTATTGAGACATAATACATACATAGAAACGCGTCTTTCTGTATCTCTATATATTTCGGTATGTTTTTCAGGGTTATTTCGGTATGTTTCGGTTATTAAAGAGACCGCTGCCATGGCGAAGTCATTATCAGCTGGATGAGCAAAAGGGTTTGCTTACATATGGCGCCGGACAAAAGGCTTCCGCTGGCTGCCTCCCAATCTCCCAACTCAAGTTCAAGTTTTAGATCGTATTCGACCGTACTCGCGACACACCAAGTTTGGACGAAAATGATTTCTCCATACCAACATCACTTTGGTATGAGAAACCTCGCGAGTAGCCCCCTTAGTTTTCTGTGATTTATTGCATCCTGGCGGATGCTTGACAGGTAGAACGTGATACGTCCCATGCGCTCACAAAAGTTTCTATCCTTCGTATACCTATTACCTTCTTCTCCCATGGCTGATATTATCTTTTTCGCTGATAGGGTAGCTTCTCAGATTCAGCGTGAGGCACAGCTCGTCTGCCACGCATGCGCAGTGACGCGTATTTGGGCAGTGTA
>JACEEZ010016853.1:12500-107500 GCA_016584305.1 Chionoecetes opilio
CATACCAAAATAGTATCATAGCTATGACAGAATGTATCATAGCTCTTGATATCTTAAATGGTTTTATCATAAGCCTATATTCATCGAAGTTTGGAATCTAGCACAACCATTATCATATTTGCCTGCTAATATAGCGTCATTGTTTCTTTAAAATGGTTATATAAATTAATCCGTAAATTCATCCTTTGACCACGTTTTATGGATTTATACTTCTTCCCCAATGTTTATAACATATTTAGGGCAGTGACACAGAGAGTAATGTAGTAATTCATTCCCGAAAATACGGTATATAGATGTACCATTGAGCAGTATCTGTGTAAACACGTGACAGAGTTGCCAGATGGCGATGTTTTCGATCTAAAAGCTGTCTGTACAAAGTTGGTGAGGAACAATATGCCCTCGCACGGTCTACTCGGTATTTCCTAAAAATGGGCAAGATCCAGCAAACACATACGCCGGCGTATGTTAGCGTAAGTCTGAGATACTCCTCTTTCGAAAACTTTCTTGGATCAGGAGCTATATCTGCGCCAAATCGATTACGTCACAACGCCAGACTTTACGCCTAGGCGCAAGTCTGCGCCTGCCCTCCCTGTCTGGATCCAGCAAGCGTACTTACTCCATTTCCGTGACGTCACATGGCCAATATTATGGCGAAGATTTACACTACCTAATGAGGAGGTGTAGCCCCGGCGTATCTCATATATATATATAAATAAAACGTCCTTTATCATGCCTAATAGACGTTACCACCGAGGTAAGGATTGAAATATAAGCCTATTGGTAGCCGGCAGCGGCGTGTGTTTACAAATGTTAAGGAGATACAAGACTCGGTAGGGAGGCCGTTTCGGCCGTAGGGAGTGCCTTCGGTGTTTTTTTTTATTAGTTCGTTATTGGGCAAACACCGGTTTTTTAGACGACTAGCGAGTCCTGAGCAAAATTGTTGTCGGACGAGGCGAGGTTGGCATCCACGACTATATTATGCTGTTTCTCTATCGTAATTTGGACGTTTTTGAGAATTAAACATTTGTTCTGATGCCTGCCCCTCAGTGACCCTGCACTATGGTTAGGTCACTCAAGACGCTTGACCCTCATTGCCCCTGAATGGTAGTTAGGTCACGTTTGCCAGCCTTTAATGGTACCTGGAATTGTTCCAGAACGGAATACTCGCCACCGTCGGAGAATGTTCCATTTTTTTACGTCGGCGAGAGTTCCTATTAAGCGACAGTTCCAAGTCTATATATTAATATAAAAGTACCCAATCTATATATTTAAACAGCTTTTACCCGTGTTTCTGAAGTCAGGGATTGAATATCGGGGGTTAGTTTAGCGGTTAGTTTAGTGATGCCTGAATTCAGAAACACGGGTAAAAGCTGTTTAAATATATAGATTGGGTATTTTTATATTAATATATAGACTTATCTCATATAAGGGCATGTCTGGGGTTTTGGCATGTTACGTAGCCAATGTCCATGTATTGTATTAAGGTGTAGTTTAAAATTGTTTTGGGACAAGCGAAAAACTTGTCTTCTCGGTTGGTGCTTCAGTTATAATGGACGAGAACTGCGCGGTCGCTACCGCCGTTACCACATACGTTTTCTATATTACTTTTTTGTTTAGTATACTGTACAGTATTAATGCACTTAAACCTAATGCACCGTAACCTTTAAAACTTATATACATATTGTAGAAATGATATAGTTGTCTAAGACATACTCATACAGACACAACCTCCCCTTCCAGAGGCCCCCCAACCATATAGGAGGTTAGGTTTGGTTCATAATCTCGCCGGGGGGTCGAGAGAGCCCTCACGTTAGGAGGTTAGATTTGGTTCTATCCATCTGAAAAAACACAAATTTTAGGCAAGGCAAAAAAAGTCAGTGTCTCAGAAAATGACAGCGCAGTCCTCGTCCATTTATACTAAAAAGCACTAATTTTAGGCAAGGCAAAAAAAGTAAGTGTCTCAGAAAATGACCGCGCAGTCCTCGTCCATTTTTACCAAAAGCACAAATTTTACCCAAGGAAAAATGAGTCAGTGTATCAGAAAATGACCGCGCAGTCCTCGTCCATTTATACCAAAAGCAGTAGTTTTAGGCAAGGAAAATCTAGTCAGTGTCTCAGAAAATGACCGCGCAGTCCTCGTCCATTTTGATTAAAAGCACAAATTTTTACAAATGGAAAAATTTGCCAAGTGTCTCAAAAATAGCCACGCAGTCTTCGTCCATTTTTATCAAAAGCACTAATTTTACCCAAGGAAAAATTAGTCAGTGTCTCAGAAAATGACCGCGCAGTCCTCGTCCATTGTTATCAAGAGCACTAATTTTACTCAAGGAAAAATTAGTCAGTGCCTCAGAAATGACCGCGCAGTCCTCGTCCATTTTTACCGGTATCTTTCCTTACTATCCTACTAACCTAACCATTACCGTCGGCGAGAGTTCCCGGTTTGTGTTGGGACGCGAATTTCGGTAGAAAAGAGTACCAGGTACCGATCTCATTATCCCTGAATGATACGATTAGGTCACTCAGAATGTCGTGCCTCTAAACGCCCTTAAATTATATGATTATATGGTTAACCATGATGTCTGCCCTTTATTGTCCCTGAATTGTTAGGTTAATCAGGATGTCTGGCCCATTATTGCCCCTGAATTTTATTAAAAGTCAATCAGGATGTCTGCGCTTTATTGTCACCAAATTGTTTATTTCTGGTCAATCAGGGACCCTTCCTCATCGCTTTATACAGGGCACATAGATTTGTTGTGTCAAACCAGAGGCCAGCTGAGTAATCATCTGAGTAATGTTTGTAAACACTATTTACCTCGTGGCAGCCTTGTGATTGGCTGATAGATCTGAATAGATAATATAAATCACTGCTGTGATTCGCTATTAGCGAGGATGACGTCATTGTATTCGCCCGCCAATCAACTGTCTCTGTCGAGATACTCCGAGATACTCCTCCTTGCGCCCGGCGTAAGGCCATCTTCGGTGGGTTATTCAAACAGCCTCGGCGCAGGGGGAGGCGAGGGTTGCGCCGGAGTAGCATTTACGCCATACTTACGCCGCTTGACTTACGCTTTGTTGCTGAATCTGGGCCCAGCTGTGCATCTCTCAACTCACTCAACATGTCCCTATTTGGGCGAATATTCCTTCACTGAGTCTGTTATTGTGTCTCGGCCATATTAAATGTGTGACCGTATATCATAGCCGCCCTAGAACTCTGTGAACCAACTCCTAAGGCCGGTTCGGGGTGGTTCCTACTAGCCCGCTTCTACGGCTGCCGTTACCGTACACCGCCCAACAATGACGTCACCATCATCACCGCTTGAGTGGTATTTGTGGTAAAAGCCGGTTCCCACTAGACCGCTTCTACGGCCCGCCGTTGCCGTACACCGCCCAACAATGACCACCATCATCACCACTTGAGTGGTATTTGTGGTAACTGGCACAGTTTGCACCTCCGCTCGAGCGGACACCGCTGAGCGGGAGAGGTGACTTGATTTTAACTTTGTACCGCAGCCGTACAGCGGTACGGCGGTGCGGTCGACTTTTTTGTGACGTCATTGTTGTTGTACAGCGGCCGTACAAGCGGGCTAGTGGGAACTGGCCTTAACTGGGCACAGTTTGCACCTCCGCTCGAGCGGACACCGCCGAGCGGGATAGTTGACTTGAATTTAACTTTGTACGGCAGCCGTACAGCGGTACGGCGGTGCGGTAGACTTTTTTGTGACGTCATTGTGACGTCATTGTTGTTCATTGTTGATGTACGGCGGCCGTACAAGCGGGCTAGTGGGAACCGGCCTTTAGCCTCCCGCCCGGTTTTGTGATACTCACTCCCAAATTTATGATATTCGCCAGCTAGTTGTGACTAAAATGGGCCATTTTGTCCGGCTATGATATACGTTCTTAACTATGATCGCTTTGGTAATACCTGTCCAGTTGCAGAAAGATCTTAAGTCACAAGTTTAGTGGATATTCGCCCTCATCGGGGATCGAGTAGGAGGCAGAGATCAGGAAGTAATGATGGGAGGAAATATGGAATATATGAGGATATATGAGTATGACCATCCACCTTTTACATATGGATAACATTTCATATAATATCCACCTATTGCAGGTATACCGTTTACCATTTTTACCTGATGGCAGGTAAGTATCCAGTACCAGTAGGTCTATCATGAGATTTTGTCCAATTGTAAAGTTATTTGTTATATCAAACGCATTGCAAATCTGAAATACACGGATATAATTAATGTAACATAAACATCAGACTTATATAGGAAAACATTAAATTAGAAAATGTACATGTAAATTGTGACATTTACTATAACAATTGGGTACTTGAAAGCAGATATTAAGTTATGAAGTTAATATTATATTTAGTTTAGATTCTCATCAAAGTGTATGTGCCTCTGAATCAAAATCACAGCCATTATCGTCTATTTCTGATCCTATGATTCTCAGCAGTTTCGACGAATCTTGGGAAATGTCAAGAGGAGGACCCACCACCAGTCTTGACCAGTCTTGGAGGTCTCTTTTCTTATTGCCTGCTTTGCCCTGAAATACATGAGATAACCAGACGTGTTATTTGATCCATTTGATTTTATATATATATATATATAATGGCCGCCTTTGTAATATATAATATTATATTATATATATATATATATATATATTATATATATATATATATATATATATATATATATATTATATATAATATATATTATAAAAGCGGCCAGTTCCTTCGACAGGGTGACGTCGCCTGGTAGTTAAACAAGCGTAGGGATATTATCAACGACATTACCGGCAATAAACTTATAATAAAATATCGAATGGATAAGTTTGAATTTGTGACAGATATGGTGCCATTTTCCTAGAAAGTCCAACAAAGAGGAACCAAGCTCACGCACCGGGGATGAAGGCAGTAAGTAGTTCCGCAGAACTAGACTGTGAAACTAGTTAGACTGTGTGCTAGTGACTTAAAGAGCAAAATTTGTATTTAATATCCATTATATACATGTCCCGAATCAAAAACTACCCATAAGTCAATTGTTTCTGCTAAAGTGCATTTTACATGCATTTGTTTGTAAGTGTCGACGATTTTGTCGCGAAAATAAGCAGTTGTCGTCAAATGTTATGTTTGAATAGTCCTAGATCGGTCAATATAGATCTGATTTTATTTAGAGATACACCATTGGAAAGGTATTTCAATTGCCTTCCATATGGTATACATCATCCCCTGGTATCTACAACTGGACTCAAATACGGCACTGCCAAATGAAACTGGTAATCGCTAAACAAAACCGCAAATAGCGAAAAATCGGATACGAGGGTACCCATCAATAAGGGGTGTTAACATGAAGTTTATCCCTATATTTTTCTTGTTAACATCGTTTTTCTCATCGAGGACACCCCAAGGAACAAAAAAACACCAATCAAGAAGAGTACTGGGGGGGGGGGGGGGTGCACGGGGACCCCCGGTAGCTCGCGGTCTATTAGGGATGGTTTTCTATTTTCTTTGTTGGCTGTCTACCTTTTTAGGGGATACTGAACTGGACCAACTTATTGTTGATCACTGACGCGCTTCCATACACAAGAATCCATTTCAATCATTCACCACCCTATTTGTGAACCAGTTTCTCCCTATTTCTCCCTATTTTTCCAAAGACGCTTCTTCAGATACGGCTTGAGAAGCCGAAATTGGCATTAAAACTCGGCTACCTCTATGAAAGTCCGTGTGACCAAAACACGGCAATAAATATTCTTCAGCTGAATATTGCAGGCTAAATATTCTCAAGAAAAGCTGTCGTGTGACCGCGGCTTTACGTGAGTCAGTGATGATCTTTTCATTTTCTTTGTTGTCTGTCTACTTTTTTAGGGGATACTGGAGCAATCTTATTGTTGCTCACTGCTGGCTCCATAACACTTCTCCCGTTTCTTTCTCCAGTTTCTCTCTATTTATCCCTATTTTTCCAAAGACGCTTCTTCAGATACGGCTTGGCTCCCGCGCCGATTAAAAAGAGAAGCCAAAATTGGCGTTAAAAACTCGGCTAGCTTTGTGAAGAACGTCCGTGTGACCAAAACTCTGCAATAAATTGCCTTGGCTTAATATTGCCGGCTGAATATTGCCATAAAAAGTGCTCGTGTTACCGCGGCTTTACCGTACCAGAGATAAAAGCAATAGTTAATTTGAAGAACTAGGCTGCTAGTAAAATATAGTTGTGTAGCTGCCTGCGATAATAATTATGATGCAGCTCTCACTCAGTTTGGACACATTCGTATTATAAACTTTCAGGAACATAAGAAAACTACAAGAGGTCGTGAGATCTACACGTGGTAGTTCCTGTTACTTGATTAACACTACTTACATCCACGTTTCATCCCCATCCATGAACTTGTCTAGCCTTCTTTAAAAACTCCCTATTGACTCCGCACGAACTACCTGATGCCTGTGAGTCCATTCCAATCATGAACTATTTTACATTATATTTTACAATCATTTTAGAAAATTTGTCATATTAATGGCAATATGTTACCAAATATTCTGAGAGTACAAGCTTTTTACTCACATGATTTTCTTTACCTGAAGTTTCTTTTTATTCTGGGCTTGCATTTTCTTTTAACATATATTTTATTGACGTTGATAAACCATAGAGTTTTAATAAACAATTGAATTTAAGTGTCTATTTCGATTATATATAATATACTATTATAAAGATTAATTATTACCGAATGACTCATTCATTATTCATTCACTAATTATTATGCTGTATGATATGAAGGAACCTCCCTGTCTGTACATATATAGATCTGGTATTGAATCCTACTTTTTTCTTCGTGTAGATTAAGTATTTAAATATATATTTTCATGAGTGGTCATCCTGTAAGCCTGCGCCGCGCCGGTGGCTGGGTCGGTGGAGTTTCTTTCACGGGCAGGTCTAAGACGTCAGGACCAGTGCTCCCACTTTTAGGGATTTTGTTCCTATATTGGAACTTTTGGAGTAATTTAGGAATAATCTAGAACCTGCTAAAGTTTGGGGAATTTGGTGGAATGTGCCTAAGTGTATAGATAGACAGATTGATTTTTGTTTCACATCCTGAGCTTTATTTACGTATATAACAATAAAGGAACAATTTTCATTCAATATGTATTGATGCTAACCTTCATATGTGATAAATTATGGTTATTGCTTCAAATACAAGTTTTAGGAATATTTTGATCGATCTAGTGAATTTTCGGGTTTTCTCTGTGGAAATTCCTTGAATGATTTGTGGGAGCCCTGGTCAGGACTCAGTGACTCATTCACTGACAGTCAGTTCCGCAAGATGCTGTGAGCGCGAATCAATGTTTAGCAAGCAGTAGGCTGTGGGTCTGACTGCTTTCTTTTATAATGCTTGGGTTTTTGTCCTCGCTGCGGGTCCCATCGTAGTCTCAATAGTGTTATTTACCGTTAAATGGAATTATTCCCTCCTGTTTTTATAGAAGTTTCGTATATACTTTGATAGCGTGGTGGAGGCCCGTTAAGGGGAAGTGAGCAGCGTGCCTAAGGTTGTCATCCCTGCTTCCAGAGCTTTTGTTCTCTCTGGGGACAGACCCAGCCACTACCATTGCAGAATGATTTGGATATCTCTAAATTGAATTTCAAATGAAAAATATATTGCTTTATTATTGCTTTAAATGAAATTATTTCGTGACTGCGTGGCGGGAGACACTGCGGGGTGCGAAAGGAAGGGCTTAGGCTTTGTTGCTATAAACTGTGCACATGATCATTAAGCCAAACAAAACAAGCTTTGGCCTTTTTTTCATCAGAGCGGGGGCACCAGTTGCAGAAAGTCTTATGGATATTTTTTCCTCATCGGGGATCGAGGGGGGGAAAAGAGATCAGGAATAGTGAGGGGAGATATATGGGTATATAAGATATACGCCCCATCCACCTTTTACATAGGGAAAAAATTTTTTATACAATATCCACCTATTCAGGTACCGCTTACCATTTTTCCCTGAGGCAGGTAGGTTCCGTAAAAATAGGTCTATCAGGTTTTTTGCCAAATTGTAAATTTATTGTTTATAAAAACGCTTTTCAAATTAAAATACTGGATAAAATTATGTACTAACATCAACTTTATAGGAAAACATTAATTTGGAAAATGACATGAAAATTTTACTTTACTATAAAAATTGGGGGTATTGAAAGCGATTTAAGTTATAAAGTTAATATTATATTTCGTTTAGTTTCTCTAAAAGTGATGTGCCTCTGAATCAAAATCACGCAATTTCGTTTTTTCTGATCCTTGATCTCAGCATTTCGACGAAACGGGGGGGGAAAAAAAAACAAGAGGGGCCCCACCACCATCTTGACCATCTTGAAGGTTCCCCCTTTTTTTTATTTTGGGCCCGCTTTGCCCTGAAACATGAAATACCCAACCTGTTATTTATCCCTTTGTATTATATAATATATATAATTTTATATATATATAATATATTATATAATTTTTAAAATATATATATATATATATATATTATATATATAATATATATATATATATATATATATTATATAATATAATAATAATTTTATTGTTACAAAGGGCAGCCCAAATTTTTTCGTCAGGGTACGTCGCCGGTATTAAACAAACGAGGGATATTCTCAACGACATTACCGGCAATAAACTTATAAAAAAAATTCGAATGGATAAGTTTGAATTTGTGACGTATGGTGACGTTTTCCTGGGAAATCCAACAAAAAGGGAAACCCAAATTTTGCACCGGGGGTGAAGGCAGTAAGGCCCGTACCGAAGTATGACGGTAGAGCGACGAACGACAAAAGGGAGACCTTCGCTTTCCTAAAGGGGTTTTGTTTTGGGAAAGGAAAGCAGCGAGGAAGGGTTGGGGGTCAAGGTTTTAAGAATGGGGATACCCGGTCTTCACTCAACCTTCGATTAATTTTTATTCATTCCTAACTGGAGGGGTTACGAGATTGAAAAAAAAAATCTTGCCAAAACGTATTAAGTATAAGTATAAGATTATTAGGTATTTAAAATGCGGCAATAAGTGATTTTTTGTCAAAAAATGAAACGGTTCAGGGGAGCGGGATGGCTATGCTTTAGCCGCCGCCGCCCTCAAGTCGCTGCCCGACCCGCCACCCGGTTCTCTTACCGCATATGTTCACCTGGAGCGGGAAGAGAAAATTTCTATACACGCCTCTACTGTTATTAACTTCATCTATCTATAATAATATAAGCGAAAGTGTGTCTGCTGTCTGTCTGTCCTGTCCCCGTCTGTGTGTGGTGTGTGTGTGGTAAAAGGTTCCGCCCCCCGTGGCGCAATCACCTCATATGCACATTTTTGGAACCGGGTTGACCAGGGGAAAGTTCATAAGCCCACTTATGAGATGATTCGATCACTTTTTTTTTTCTTCTTTTTTTTAGCAGCCTATTAGCGATAATTGTGAAAAAAAAGTGGGGTTGCGAGAATTGAGGAAACCTTGATGTAGGTGATGGGTAATGGGTGAGTGAATGGGTGGGGTGATGGGTAAAAGGGGTTGGGGTGATGGGTGAGTGAATGGGTGGGGGTGATGGGTTTGGGGGGTGAGGGTGAGGGAATAGGTTGGGGGTGATGGGTAAAGGTTTAAAAATAACGAAAGTGTGTCTGTCTGTCTGTTGTGGGGTGTGTGTTTTTGGTGTGTGTCCTGGTATAGGTTCCGCCCCCTGTGGCGCAATCACCTCATATGAAAATTTTGGAACGGGTTGACCCGGGGAAGGTTTTAAGCCCATTTATGAGATGATCCGATCACTTTTTTTTTTTTTTTTTTAGGCAGCCTATTAGGTAATTGTGAAAAAAAAGTGGGTTGCGAAATTAGGAAACCTTGATGTAGGGTGGGTGGGTATGGGTAGTGAATGGTGGGGTGTGGGTAATGGGTGGGGTGATGGGTGAGTGAATGGGTGGGGGTATGGGTTGGGGGTGATGGGTGATGGGTGAGGAATGGTGGGGGTGTGGGTAATGGTAAATATAAGCGAAAGTGTGTCTGTCTGGTCTGTCCTTTTGTGGTGTTGTGTGGTGGTGTGTGTGTGTTTTGTGTTGTGTCTGGTATAGGTTCCGCCCCCCGTGGCGCAATCACCTCATATGGCACATTTTTGGAACCCGGGGTTTTGACCAGGGAAAGGTTTTAAGCACAATTATGAGATGATCCGATCACTTTTTTTTTTTTTTTTTAGCAGCCTATTAGCGATAATTGTGAAAAAAAAAGTGGGTTGCGAGAATTGAGGAAACCTTGATGTGGGTGATGGGTAATTGGGGTGAGTGAATGGGTGGGGTGATGGGTAATGGGTGTGGGGTGATGGGTGAGTGAATGGGTGGGGGGTGATGGGTTGGGGGTGATGGGTGATGGGTGAGGGAATAGGGGGGGGGTTTGATGGGTAATGGTAAATATAAGCGAAAGTGTGTTCTGTCTGTCTGTCTGTCTGTGTGTGTGTGTGTGTGTGTGTGTGTGTGTGGTGGTGTGTGTGTGTTGTGGGGTCTGGTATAAGGTTTCCCGCCCCCCGTGGCGCAATCACCTAATATGGCACATTTTTGGAACCGGTTGACCAGAGGAAGGTTTTAAGGCCCAATTATGAGATGATCCGGTCACTTTTTTATTTTTTTAGCAGCCTATTAGCGATAATTGTAAAAAAAAAAGGGGGGTTGCGAGAATTGAGGAAACCTTGATGTAGGGTGATGGGTAATGGGTGAGTGAATGGGTGGGGTGTGGGTAATGGGTGTGGGTGATGGGTGAGTGAATGGGTGGGGGGTGAGGGGTTGGGGGTTTGATGGGTGATGGGTGAGGGAATGGGTGGGGGGGTGATGGGTAATGGGTGAGTGAATGGGTGTGTGGTGATGGGTAATGGGGAGTGAATGGGGGGGGTGAGGGTAATGGGTGAGTGAATGGGTGGGGGGTGATGGGTAATGGGTGAGTGAATGGGTGGGGGTAATACATACATTTCTACCCCATGATTTCAGGAAAGTTAGAAGGGGCTATCTGGAGATTTCCGTGTTTGGTGGGCCGAAGGAACACCAAACACAGGTGGTAGCCCGAAGGCCCACCACCAATAGCCCTCCGCAGGAGCTAGCCAAAAAGTCCGCCCGGGGGGGGGTTTTGCGGCTATTTAAACATAAAATTTCATAAACTTCATACCGATCGAAACGTATCGGGTTGATGTTTTTAAATGAGAAATAAGGGCAAATTCGCATTATACACTATTTTAGTCTACTGCTGGCTACACGTTTAAAGCACACTTTTTGCCAATAATTGCCGCAGGCGTGAAAACCCCTCAACCAGCCTCCACTGTCCTCCAGTGTCGACTCTCATAAGGAATTGAAGGTATGCCGCTCGTCCACGCTCCCCTGTTCGTCCTCAAAAACCGCCTTCAACTCTCGGTAGGGGCCCTAAGTAGTTCCGAAAAGCCCGAAGGTTTGCGGGAAAAGAAAAAATTTTTTAATTTTATATATATATATAATATTTTTTTATATATATATTTATATTTTTATATATATATATTAATATATTTTTAAAATTTTAAAATATATATATATTTATTTTTATATATATTATATATAATATATATAATATATATATATATATAAATTATATATTTAATATATATATATATATTTTAATATATATAAAATTATATATATATTAATATAAAAATATAAAAATATATTATATATTATATATATTTTTATATATATAAAAATTTTTTTTTTTTTTTCCCCGCACCCCAGCGACTTGGGGAACCTATTTTATATATATATATATTTCCCAAAAGCCCCCCTCCGGGGGGAAACTTTTTGGCTAGCTCCTGGGGAAAGGGCTATTGGGGGGGGCCTTCGGCCCACCAAACCAGACCCCTCCGATACCCCCCTTCTAACTTTCCCCGGAAACCCATGGTGTGAAAGGGATTTTTAAACGCCAACCCATTCACATCCCCCCCCACCCATTCACTCCCCCCATTCCCTTTTAAACCCATCCCCCCCACTCATTCCCCTCCCCCATTACCCATAACCCCCCACCCTTTTCACTCCCCCCATTACCCATCACCCCCACCCATTCACTCCCCCATTACCCATCACCCCCCCCCATTCATTTAAACCCTTTTCCCCATCACCCCCCCCCATTCCCCCATCCCCCCCACCCCCCCCCAAAAATTCCCAAAACCCAAAACACCCATGCCCTCCCCCTTACCCATCCCCCCCCCATCTTTTCCCCTCACCCACCCACCCATCACCCCCCACCCATTTCACTCACCCTTTCCCCCCAACACCCTTACCCCCCCCCATTCACTCACCCATTACTCATCACCCTAATAAAGGGTTTTTCCTAAATTTTCTCGCAACCCATTTTTTTTTTCCAATTATCGCAAAAAAGGTTTTGCTAAAAAAAAAAAAAAAAAAAGTGATGGACCCATCCCCTTAAGTGGGCTTAAAACCTTCCCCGGGTCCCCCTGTTTCCCAAAAAATATGGAAAGATAAATGGGATTCCGCCACGGGGGGCGGAACCTTTTACCACACACACACCCACAGACCCACATACACACACACACACCCCACCCCTTTCGTTATATATATATATATTTTATATATATATTATATTATATATTTTTATATATATTATATATATAATATAAATATATATTTTTAATATATATATATTATATATAATATATTTATATGAATTGGGGCCAATTTTTTTTGATTTTTGCGACGCTTTTTTAAAATTTGAAAATTTTTTATATAATTTTATATATTGCCCCCACAGTTTTTTCCAAAGAGAAATAAACTGAAGAAACCTTCCTTGAGGATAGTGGAAAGAAACTAGTCAAAACAGACTGCGCCGTTTGGCCCTGTTGCTGTCTGTTATATTCTTCCTTTGTAAGGTAAGTCTGAGGGCTTAGGGAAAATAAATGACGTTTAAATGTGCCAAGTTTCCTTTTTTTCTTAAGCCGATCCTAGGGGAATAATGTCTAAAATGCTGTTTAGAAGTTGCTAGGCAGTTTACTAAACATAAACCTTTTTTTCCCCCCAGAAATATTAAAAATCTATATATAATATATTAAATATATATATATATATTATATATAAAAATAAAAAATATTATATATATATTACTATATATTTTATATATATAAAATTAATATATATTATAATTATAAATATAATTAAAATATATATATATAATATTAAAATATATATATATAAATATTTTTATATAAAATTAAATTATATTATATAAATTAATATATATATATATATTTTATATTTTTTATATATTTTATATTTTATTTTAAAATATATATATTATAATATAAAATTATAATATTTATTATATATATATATAGAAAATTTTATATATTATTATATTATATAGAAATATATATATATATAAAATATAATATAGAAATATATATATATTTGAAATATTATTAAAAATATAGAAAAAATTTTATATATATGAAAATATATATTTGAAAGAAAAATATATATTAAGAAATATATTATATATAGAAAATATAAATATATATAAAGAAAAAAAATATAGAAAAATATATATAGAAAAAAATATAGAAATTTTATATAATAAAAAAAATATATATATAGAAATATATATATATAGAATATTATATAATTTGAAAAATATATATAAAGAAATTAAAAATATATAAATATATAAAAATATAAAAAAAAATATATATATTTTAAGAAAATTCTATAAAATATAAAAAAATATATAAAATTTTAGAAAATAATATTTATTATTGAAATATTTTATTTTATTTTTAAATATATAGAAAAAAATATAAAAAAATATATAGAATATATATAAATATATATAATTTTAAAAAAAATATGTAAAATATATATATAGAAATTTTAAAATAAAATAATTATAAAATATTTTATAAAATTAAAATTTTATATATAAATATTATTTTATTATATATAAAATATCTATAATATATATATATATAAATTTTTTATTAAAATATATATTTTATATATATATTTTATATAATTTTTATATATATATTTTTATTTTTATTATTATTTAT
Organism: Chionoecetes opilio; assembly: GCA_016584305.1. Taxonomy (NCBI): domain Eukaryota; kingdom Metazoa; phylum Arthropoda; class Malacostraca; order Decapoda; family Majidae; genus Chionoecetes; species Chionoecetes opilio. The sequence goes on from JACEEZ010016853.1 coordinate 26,580, forward strand.
ATATATATAATATTTTTATTATCTATAATAAAATTTTTAAAAATTTAGAAATATAATTTTTTCTATATATAAAATATATATTTTTAAATATTTTATTATATATATAAAATATTTTATTTTATAAACAAAATTTTTAAAAATATATATTAAAGAAAAAAAATAAATTAATTTATAAATTATATATAAAATATTAAATTTTATATATAGAAATTTTTTAATATATAGAAATAAAAGAAAAATAATATATAAAAGAAATTAAAAATATATATAAAAAAATTTTAAAAAAAAAATTTTAAAAAGAAAAATTTTATAAATTTTAAAATATATATTATAATTTATTATATATATATATAATATATATATATATTATTTTATAAAATATACTAAACCGCAAAGCCGCCCTCCGGGGGACCTTTTTTTGGGTAGCTCCTGCGGGGGGCTATTGGGGGGTGACCAAACAAAATGCCCAAAATTTTTTTAAAGCCCAAAAACAAAAAACCCCTGTGTTTTGGGGGGCCTTTTGGGCCCCCCAAAAACGGACCTCCGGATAGCCCCCCCTTTAACTTTCCCGAAATCAAAGGGGTGTAAAAAATTTATTTATTCCCCCACCCATTCACGCACCCATTACCCATCACCCCCCCCCCCATTCACTCCCCCTTACCCATCCCCCCCCCCCCATTCAAATCACCCATTACCCATCACCACACACCCATTTTACTCACCATTACCCATCACCCCCCACCTATTTTTTCCCCCACCCTCACCCATCACCCCCAAACCCCTCACCCCCCACCCATTCACTCCCCCCTCACCCCCCACCCATTACCCATCACCCCCCCCATTCACTTTCCCCATTACCCACACCCTAATCAAAGGTTTTTTTTTAAATTTTCCCCAACCCAAATTTTTTTTTTACAATTATCGCTTAAAAGGCCCGGGTAAAAAAAAAAAAAAAAATACCCCGGGTCATCTTTAAATTGGGCCCTTTAAAAAAATTCCCCTGGTCCCAAAACGGTTTTCCCAAAAAAGTGCCATATGAGGGGGTTGCGCCACGGGGGGGGGAAACCCCTTTCCAACCACACACACCCACAAAACACACACAACCCCAAAACACACACAGAAAAACAGACGACGACACACTTTCGCTTAAAATTTTCCATTACCCATCAAACCCCCCCCCTATTCCCTCCCCCTCACCCTACCCCCCCCAAAAACCTCACCCCCCACCCATTCACTCACCCTCACCCCCACCCCTTACCCATCCCCCACCCAAATTTACCACCCCCTTACCCTCACCCTACATCAAGGTTTTTCCCCAAACCCCGCAAAACCCCCTTTTTTTTTCACAATTATCGCTTAAAAGGCCCGCCCAAAAAAAAAAAAAAAAAGTGATCGGATATCTCATAATTGGGCTTAAAACCCCTTTTCCCTTTGGGCAAACCCGGTTTCCAAAAAAGTGCCCTATGAGGTATTGGCGCCCGGGGGGGGGAACCTATCCAAACACACACACACCAAAAGCACACACACCCACACCACACCCCACACAACCGACAGACAGACAGACACACTTTTGCTTAAAATTTACCCTTACCCATCCCCCCCATTTTTCCCCTCACCCATCACCCATCACCCCCAACCCATCCCCCCCCCCCCCCTTCACTCCCCCATCACCCCCCCCCCCTTACCCCTCAAAACCCCCCATTCACTCACCATACCCTCACCCCAAAAAAAATCAAGGTTTTCCCCAATTTTTTCGCAAAACCCCCTTTTTTTTTTACATTTATCGCTAATAAAGGGTGGGTAAAAAAAAAAAAAAAAAGTATCGGATCATCTCAAAATGGGCTTAAAACCTTCCCCTGGTCAACCCGGGTTTCCAAAAAAGTTTTCATATTAGGGGATTGCGCCACAAAGGGGGGGGAAAAATTACCAACACCCCACACACACAAAAAAGACAGGAAAAGACCAGACAACAACTTTCCCCTTATATTTACCATTCCCATCACCCCCCAACCCTATTCCCTCACCCCATCCCCCCGCCCCCCCAACACATCACCCCCCCCCCCATTCCTCCCCTCACCCCACACCCTTCCCCTCCCCCACCCCTTCACTCACCCATTTTCCCCTCACCCTAAAACCAAAGGTTTTTCCCCAATTTTTCGAAAACCCCCTTTTTTTTTTTACAAATTTTCGCTAATAGGCCCGCTAAAAAAAAAAAAAAAAATAAAATGATCGTCATCTCATAAGTGGGCTTATGAAAATTCCCCTGGTCAAAACCCGGGTTCCCAAAATTTTTCCATATGAGGTTATTGCCCCCACGGGGGGCGGAAAAACCCATACCAAAAACAAACACACACAACAGACAGACAGACAGACAGCAACACACTTTTGCCTTTTATTTTATAGATTACAAAATATAACTATAAAACCCCGATGGTGATAGATTATGTCCTTCAAAGTTTAACAGAAAACCCAAATTTTTCCCACTGAGGCCCAGGGGCTGGAAACTATGGCGTTTTAAAAAGGGATAATTTAAAGTTTCGGCCTTATTCAGTTTAACACAGCAAAAAGAACCAAGCTCTTAAAGTCCCCCGAGATAAAAAAAATAGTTTCTACTGAAGAACTATACTGCTGGTAAATTTGGGTTTTGTAGTGCCCCGCGATAATTTAAATTTTGATGCACTCTCCTCATTTTTGGGCACAAATTGTATTATAAACATTTAAGAAAAGTAAAAAAAACTACAAGAGGTTTTTTGAGACTTAAGCCCTATCCCCACATTCACGAATCTGAACCCCGAATGAAAACGTTTAAAAAGTTTTTTTCCTTTAAACGTGTTAGAAAAGTATGAAGGGCGGCACTAAAAAGGGGTTTATTCGTGGGTTTTTTTCGTGTCGGTCGCCGGGGGGTCGTATGGAAAAGTCGCACTTTGGGTCAAATCGTGGTTTTTTTAAAATTTTTTCAATGCAAAAATTTATAACACGATTTAAACCCCAGCTGAAAAGGCGTGTTCAGTCGTATAAAGGTCGTATGAAGGGGTAGGGCAGTCCCTGTTCAATCTATGAAAATCGTGTTCGTTTGGTTGGGAGCGTGGGAAGAAACTCATACGACCTTTATACTTTTTTAAAAAACGAAATTTAACACTAAATTTTTATACGACTAGGCCTTTCATAAACTGCTAAAAAAAGAAGAAAAAAGAAAAAATTTTCCGGATCATTCCCCCAAAAAGACCTTAAAACTTCCCCCGGCCCAACCCCTTTTCCAAAAAGGTGCCATATAAAAGGGATTTCGCCACGGGGGGGGGAAACCCTTTGCACACACAAAAACCACCACACAGACATACACACAAAACTTTCGCTTATATTATTATAGATAGATTACGCACGTTTTTCCCAAAAAAAAAAATAAATTGTTTATGCAGGTTTGCCCCGTCTAGGAGACGTGGTTTTTTTTTTTTAGTCGTATGGACATCGGGAATGAAATTTTTTGTTTAAACGTAAAGACGGGCCCTTTGATTCGTGTTTAAATCGTATGGGGGGTCGTAAAGCCCATTATGCTGCCCGACAATGAAGGACCCCAAGAGGACAAAAATTGCAGACGTTGAAAGAACTCGCTGGCCCCCCATACCTTTTTGTCCTTCTAGGGTAGGCGACGAAGGGGTCCATAAAAAATATCTTTAACTTTTCCCAACAACACCTCATAAATCACAACCCACTTTCCCCCAATAAAACGGTGCCACCTTAACTATCACTCCCTACCCCCAAAGCACAAACCCCCTCTACAACCCATTAAAAATCCCCCTTTTCCCCACCCCTCCTACCAGCCTTCCCACCCCCCACCATACCACAACCACAACCCTAACCACACCTCGCTCTATTTCCCTTCCACAATACTCCATCCCCTTCCTCTACCCCCAAACCACACTATAACCACGCCCCAATATTTCCCACCACTATCACAACCATAACCACACCTACCTCTTACCTTTCCTCAATATTCTATCCCCCTCCATTTCCCCCCACCACACTATAACCACACCCCAATATATCCCCCCCCACACTATAACCACACCCCAATATATCCCCCCCACCACACTATAACCCCCATCCTCTACCCTCCTACCACACTATAACCACCCACCCCCCCCACAACCATTCCACATCAGATCCATCTCCCAGCCACTCGCCCCCACCACCACACCCCACCCCTCCCACCACACCCACCCCACCACCACAGCCCACCCCCCACCACACCTTCACCCCACCACCACACCCCACCACCACCACCACCATACCTTAGCCACACCCCAACCACACTTATGCATTCTCGGTACAGTCAAGGACGGTGTATGTAGATGGGACCAAGCCTAGTTCGTTCTGACGTGGCGGCGCTTTGTATAGTCAATAACCTTGTAGTTGGTACTTGCAAAGTGTCTAATAGGATGAAAATCTTATCTTAGATGGACCAGTGCATGGCCCCTATGCAGCCTGGCGATTTCAAAACACTGGCGCGTAAACAGTCCAGAGATATAGTGGTCTATGCGTAAGTCCTATATTTATATGTATGTATTTCAGATACATACCTATATTTATAGAACTGAAATATTCTAAAAGAATTAATATTTCAAAGATTAATATCTCAAAGAAAGGGAAGAAGGGGCCCAGGAAGCAAAAATTTGAGCAAAAAATATCTGTAAATAACTGAAAGAATGGTGTCAAAGTAACTCCAAAACTTTAGGCGGCGTTTCTGGAAAAAAAGTGTTTTCTTTTACTTAAAAGCAATATAACTCATTTAGGTTTCATAATCGATTTTGTAAAAAGTATTTTGAAGAAAAAAAACTACAGAAAATATATTTAGACAGAATCTTGTTTGGGAAAAAGTAAGAGATCTGGGCCCATACTTATAGAGATTTAGGATCGTCTTAGACTCGCTCGAGTCTTAAAAATGGCGGCCGGCGTCTTAAATAATTTCGAGCGCGTCCTAAATCGCTAAGACTCGTCCTAATTTCGATTGTTGGCTAGGGCTGGGTGTGAGGTGTCTAGCGAGCAGGGCGGCGTCTCCGACTCGTCCTAAGACGTAAACATGGAGTGCCCCACCCACTCCTGAGAACTTTTCGTGACAGGAGAGATGTACTGGATGAACTTGGTGATACATAACTATCAAGCGATACCGCTTGGACTGATAAGGGATTATATATGTGACAGACTAGTGCGAGATGTAATATCAAGCAACACTGAAAAAAATACGGCGCGATCAGTGCATGACTCAAGAATCATGCAAGAGTGTGTTTATTCACTCTTTGAGGTGGTCATGTTCCTCCTGGATGTCATCTGCTAGGAGACAGTGGCTACGGTAGTGAGAGGTGGATGTTGACTCCCTATCAGCCTCCTCAGCCAGGCCCAAAAACCACTACAATAAGTAAGTACTATTTAAGATACTCTTCTGTTCTGTCATGCATGATAAATATAAATTTTACGGCACTCGTGGATAATATAGGTCCTGTGGGAATTTATGTCGCATACATATTTAATCTGAGGGTTCTCTTATCTAACAGCAAACCCATATATCCCTGCCCGACTCTATACCCTAGCTATCAACTACTAGGATACTTATCGGTGGATATGGGTTAAAATGGGCTGTATGTCTTGTATTAATACTGCAATGGTCTTGTGATCTGCAGTGGTAGCGCGTGATCAGAGCCGCCCTTGAAAGACAGAGGCGGCGGGCTGGAGGTTGGTTTCGTTACGGCGTCAGAAGGGCTTTCACACCAAGTTACTTGACGCACGGCTATTGTTATCAGTGTGTTGTTTTCTTATACATGTCCTTGATTTTAAGCTATATGTACAAAGAGTCTATATACAATTCTTATCAATGTAATCAGATAAGATCAAGGAGATGTTACTCTCACGGGAAAACTGGAATGGTACTGATTCTCCGATGGGCAGCGGCTAGAGGCCACCGTACTATAGCCACGTACATAAATCTTAGGGCTAGTACCTATGGGCGGCAACCAATGACCGCGCTCCAAATTAAGGTGCTAATTATTTAAGTGCAATGTTTATTAACCACTGGGAATATTAATTTATCCTATCCCAGTACTAATCATTTACTTAAATTACCTTAATATTTACCCATTACCATTATAATTATATATATATACATCCCTATACACCCCTATGTCGAGCGGACAATAACTCCCTCACTAGGGGGGGAGGGGGGACAAAACCACCACTCTACCAATTATGAGAGGGTGGTTTATGGATAATTTCCACACTGGGGGCCGGCGAAAACTGAAGTTACGCTTCATGTGACATCACCCCAGGCCACATAGCGCCGGAACATTTCAATAGTGGTTTCGGCACTGTGGTCTTAGCTATTTTAAAATTAACAGCTCTGATAGAGGTACCAGTGAATATGCTGACATATACTTGATCGGGGGGAGAATTATCTCCTGATGTTATAGTATCCCCTGTATAGTCATCACCATTGACCTCAAATGGTTTTAAGAGCTCATTATCAGTGGGAAGTTTAGGGGGACCTAGATAGGAGACTAGTCTACACTCAGATCTATTAAATTTAATGAGAGATTTGAAGTAATATTTGACTGCCTGTCTACCATGATTTATCCAAAATTGACACCTGATATCGGCTAATATTGTAGCCATTCCGCCATGTAATGAGTTCCTATGATATTCTTCCACCAACAATTTAGTAAGATGATGGCGTTTGGGAATTAGTATGGGATGGCAGGTTTTATTTGGAAGATCAGCTTGAAAATTTCGACCTCGACACCTAATACCCTCATGATCAAGGAACAGACCCAATATGGTCAATTTGTTCCTATGGGGGCTGGCTGAAGCCAATAGCTGATTCAAATTTCGACCTCGACACCTAATACCCTCATGATCAAGGAACAGACCCAATATGGTCAATTTGTTCCTATGGGGGCTGGCTGAAGCCAATAGCTGATATTCCTCAGGAAATACCTGCTTCTGTATTGTTCTGATACAAAACTTCAAAGGATCACAGCTATCCCTTTTATTAACCTTGCAGGGAATATTATCCCTGCAGGGAGTATTAACCTTGCAGGGAGTATAAATCCTGCAGGGAATATTGCTCAATAAGGAAAACCTTTCTATGTCTATCACAGGATCTGGGATCAATTCAGGTTCCCTTATTATATCTTCAGATATGTCTGACTGAGTGGAAACCATATTAGGATTATTATTACACTCTTTCAGCCAGGTAGGGCCTTTAAACCATAATCCTGTATTCAATTTGAGGTTGCTATCTCCTCGCGACACATTATTATTGGGATTTTCATTAGTGGCAATATATTCATTATGAACTGGAATACCACTTTCCTTTAAAACTTCACTTATTGGTGTGGGCAAGAAAGTGGTTCCTATTCTGTTAATTAATGGGGGTTGTGCATGCTAGGAATACTCTCCTGTTCGACTGTATGGGTATGTGGGATGGGTCCCATTATTACCTTACCACCAGCACTAGTGAACATTGAGACGTTATGTATTTTGATGACCTTCCTTATGTAACGACCAAAATAATCGGCTCCTATTATTAATTGGAAAGGTCCATCAACGTCTTTGAAGGTATTACTAACTAGTTTAACACCATTATCCCTCAGCATTACAGCTGTGTCTTTTAGTCCATGAACAGTTAAACTGATACCAATATTTTTGACTACTACAGCAGCTACCCTACATTTATATCTTCCTAATTGGGACTAGGATTTGAACTATGTCATAGGTTTGAGCCTCATTATTGGTGAGAAAACCTGATATGGCTATGTTCACTTTATTAATTATGGGTAGTTGTAATAATTCAACTATCTCTCTACTTATGAAGGATCTTTGTGCACCACTGTCAAACATTGTCTTTACATTGACTGAATGACCATTATGGCTCACATTCAACTCCGCAGTGGGAACAGCTGCTGAAAACTCTTATTAGTGACTGCCATTTTAACTACTGTAGGGTCTGAGTTATTATCACTGTTAGGACAAAGAGCGATGTTATGAACAGATTGTTTACATTTCCTACAAGTTCTTCAGCTTATAGGGCATGCATTTGAAGCATGTTTACCACGGAAAACAGGTTAGACAATTACCAAGGCGCATTAACCTTTCAACTCTCGTGTAACAATCTGAATAGATATTACATGTGGAGGGCCTATGTTCCCCCTCACATAAGACACAATTTATTATTCGTACTTCACTAGAAGTCGCCCTTGATGTAGGGATTGTATCTATTATTTGAGTAGGTCTAAGTGGTTTACTGGTAGGCGGAGAAGTTTGAATCGTAATTACAGGCAGTTTGATTGCGTAACAGACGCAGGATAACTACCCACTAACGAGGGATCCTTAAACTCTGAGGGTGGCTGATATAGCTGATTATCTTCAGGCGTAATAATCGTGATCTCCCTGTGGTGGGGTTCTGGCTTAATACCTTGCAAACTTTCGGTTAAAGAAGCTTTAGCTGTAGATGGAATATGAGCACACTCCAGTAATCCCTCATATTCAATTACTTTATCGAGATATCTTTGACATTCGTGTTCATGATTGATAACACATTGCTGAATAATTTCTTTATCCCCAGCTTGTTTTAATTGAGCTTCATATAGGCAGTAAGCCTCCTCATATTTTTCCCATTTAGTTTTTAGCATTAGCAGACCTGAGTTTAAACTATTATAGTCTATAGGGTTAGTCCCAGCTGCTTCATCACACGTATTATATAATCGTGTCAGCCAACCTAATTTAGCAGCTAATGATTTAGTCCCTTCCGTCATGATTTTAATTGATTAACTCAAATGAAATATTAAATGCAAGATTACGTTACTAAAATCATTGTTAGTTGATAACTAATTATATTATAAGTGCGGGGAGCGCTGTTGGCTGGCCTAACAAGGCGCATAACCAGGCCTATGGCCAACCCCCACTTTAGTTATTACAACTAACTAGTACGTAACCTCTGATGCTATCTACTTCCACAGCGTGATGGCATATGGTAGTTGAACAGCTGAGTCATTCTTGACGCCGCGAAAACCCCCGCCTCCAGCCTCATAACCAGCGGTTGTGGTAGGCTCATAATTATACCTCACAATTAACGACCACTTTGAATCACATGATCATCAATATTCCTCTACTAGGGGCACCAAATATGGGAAATTTATTCACATACATATTTAATCTGAGGTTTCTCTTACCTAACAGCAAACCCATATATCCCTGCCCGACTCCATACCCTAGCTAATCAACTAACTAGGATACTTATCGGTGGATAGTGGGTTAAAATGGGCTGTAGGCCTTGTATTAATACTGCAATGGTCTTGTGATCTGCAGTGGTAGCGCGTGATCAGAGCCGCCCTTGAAAGAAAAGAGGCGGCGGGCTGGAGGTTGGTTTCGTTACGGCGTCAGAAGGGCTTTCACACCAAGTTACTTGACGCACGGCTATTGTTATCAGTGTGTTGTTTCTTTACACATGTCCTTTGATTTTAAGCTATATGTACAAAGAGTCTATATACAATTCTTATCAATGTAATCAGAAAAGATCAAGGAGATGTTACTCTCACGGGAACTGGAATGGTACTGATTCTCCGATGGGCAGCGGCTAGCGGCCACCGTACCTATAGCCACGTACAGAAATCTTAGTGGCTAGTACCTATGGGCGGCAACCAATGACCGCGCTCCAAATTAAGGTGCTAATTATTTAAGTGCAATGTTTATTAACCACTGGGAATATTAATTTATCCTATCCCAGTACTAGTTATTTACTTAAATTACCTTAATTATTACCCATTACCATTATAATTATATATATATACATCCCTATACACCCCTATCACGAGCGGAAAATACTTCGCTCACAAGGAGGGGGGGGAAAACAAAACCCCCACCACTACCAATTTATGAGAGGGTGGTTTATGGATAATTTCCACAGGTCCCGTCACTACCACCTGATTTCCTCGCGTTCCAAGTTGCCAAATATGTTTTTCTGCTGCAGTCACAGTGCAGTGTTACCACGCTGGGCGAGTAGTCCCTCCCCCCCCCTCTCTCTCTCTCTCTCTCTCTCTCTCTATCTCTTTTTTTTTTCTCTCTCTCTCTCTCTCTCTCTCTCTCTCTCTCCCCTCTCTCTCTCTCTCTCTCTCTTCTCTCTCTTCTCTCTCTCTCCTTCCTTTCCCTTCTCTCTCACATACACACACACATACACATACACCTCACCTCATCTGACCAGATCAAGTCAAGTCACACACACACACATCATAGCCAGTATGTGATATTATTGTGAATATTTTCATCGTGTGGAGGATGAAGAGGGGGAAGGAAGAGGGCAGTAATGACATAAAAAATCCAGTAAAAATTCCTCGCGTTCCAAGTTTTCCAAATATGTTTTCTGCTGCAGTCATAGTGCAGTGTTACCACGCTGGGCGAGTAGTCCCTCCCCCCCCTCTCTCTCTCTCTCTCTCTCTCTATCTCTTTTTTTTTTCTCTCTCTCTCTCTCTCTCTCTCTCTCTCTCTCTCTCTCTCTCTCCTCTCCCTCTCTTCTCTCTTCTCTCTCTTTCTCTCTCTCTCTCTCTCTCTCCTCCTTCCTTTCTTCTCTCTACATACACACACACATACACATACACCTCACCTCATTCTGACCAGATCAAGTCAAATCACACACACACATCATAGCCAGTATGTGGATATTATTGTGAATATTTTCATCGTGTGGAGGATGAAAAGGAGAAGGAAGAGGCAGTAATGACATAAAAAATCCAGTAAAAAATTCTTACCAGCGTGGTAAAATATTAATGTGGTATTAGGGACCTCCAACACACATAGGATTGATGTAAGTGATGTAGTGGTCATTAAGTGAAATATAACCACTTAACCTGTCAAAGGAAGGAGGTATGTATTATGTAATTTCCGCATTTCATTACAGGCCTCAACACTAAAAGGTTTGTTTAACAACTCATTCAATAAAGAGGTCTCATTTTCTATCAAGGGTGGTCAGCTGAGTACCTTATTAATTAGAAAAAACACTCATGAGTACCAATGCTACAAATAGCGGGGGCTGACTGGTATTTGTGTACCATTAAATTTGCTTTTTTTTTTTTTTAAATCACACAACAGCCGTGCCTGCCAGGCCTAAGCTTACCGTCAAATTTTCTTATTTATTATAAATAACACAACAGCCAGGGCTGCCGGGCCAAAGGGTTTTACCGTCAAATTTTCTTATTTATTATAAATAACACAACAGCCGTGGCTGCCTGGCATAAGCTTACGTTAAATTTTCAGATTTATTATAATAACACAACAGCCGTGGCTGCCGGGCCTAAGCTTACCGTCAAATTTTCCGATTTATTATAAATAACACAACAGCCGGGCTGCCGGGCCTAAGCTTACCGTCAAATTTTCTTATTTATTATAAATAACACAACAGCCGGGGCTGCCGGGCCTAAGCGTACCGTCAAATTTTCTTATTTATTATAAATACACAACAGCCGTGGCTGCTGGGCCAAAGCTTACCGTTAAAAAGATCTATCCTTAACTTAACTTAAACACCTAAAGCTAACCTAACCTAGCTATTATTATATAAAAATGTCCTATATTTTTGGTTTCCGCAAGTGAATAACAACTGCACAATATACTGAGGCAGAAAATAGAGAAAAGTAACTGGTAAGGTATGTGCAGCAGCATACCCCTTTGGGGAATTTTAACCACTAAGTTATTTATTTTCTATTGCGGAGGAATTGATCATGACCATTATTGAAATTCATCTCATGCATTACAGAGATCACAAGAGAACAAAAAGTGTTGTGGAGGGAGCGATTGGGCAGTGGAAGCGGCGGTTTTCATATCCTCCACAGTGGAATATACCAAGTCTCCACTCCAGTAAGTATTAACAACTACCTCCCATAACACATAACCCAAACTTGTGCCCAGCCCTGCTAAGAGAGAAAGAGAGAAGAAAAGTTAATATTGCATTACTTGAAATGCTGAAACTATATTTCTAACAAATTAGTGAGGAGTTTTCAATATACGTGTACTGTCAACTTCCTTATCATGTAAAGCTGGTTTGGGAAGTAAATGGTCAAAATCACTTCGTAACGTTTAATTTTCTAAGTTTTGCTTTGCTTTTTCTGCCTTTATTTTAAGGAGAGAAAGCTCTCCCTGAGCTTTCTCTGTAATAGCCTTTTCTATTGCTGCTTCTGCGTTGGCCGTCTCTGTCTCCTCTTTGCTTGCGCAGCGAGCAGCTCTTCCTTGAGTATTTGTAGCTTGAGTTTCCTCCTCTTCTTCAGGTGCTTGGCCTGATCTTCGTCAACCAGAAGGAAGGTTCAGCAGCTTGGGATGGTGTTCAATATGTGCTGACTCCAGCAGTGGGGCAGCACCTGCTTCCAGCTGCTATAGTGATTGAAGTGCATCCTCCACCAAACTGTTGATGAAGAATGGTATCATGTTGAGAATAAAAACAATTTAGAGTAGGCTCACTAAAAATAAAGTTTTGAAAAATTGAATAAGTCGGACTTATTAAGCCATGGAACAATAGTCATATAACTCTATTTCTCTTCCCACTGTCGCAGTCTTGATAATTTCTTATTTGTTCTTGATATCATCTGTTAATATACCAAACCCCACCTCTAACCTAACCAAACATAATCTGATTTAACCTAACTTAACAGTTTTTGGTGAAGCAACTAGATTCTAGGGAGTATATGTATCAGCATTATTATTCAATTGGCGCCATGGGAAATTGGGTTCAAAAGACTCAGAATGAAGAAATCTACACTATGAAACAGGTTAGAATTGTCAGGCTCGAGGATGACCTCAACCAATATATTACCCATTCGGTAAATATTCCGCAGGAGTTGGCGGCGCCAACCACCCGGACAATCGCGCACCATCAAATTTTTTTTTTTAACCTAAATAACTCAACATATCCTAATCCAAATCAACCCTAAGCCTAACATAACCTAAACCAAGCCTTAACATAACCTAAATCTAACCTAACCTAAACTTAACGTAACCTAACTCAGCAATTTGGTAAGAATGGACGAGGATTTCGCGGTCGTTTTCAGAGACACCGACTATTTTTTTGTTGTCTTCAATAGGTGCATTTTCTAATAGAGATAGTTTTATTTTGCGCAAACCCATAAAAAAAAATATTCACTGAATTTAATGGTACCATTTCCATTAAAACACTGTATCTCCATCAGAAAAAGCACTAGAACTTGGCCGAGAGAAATTAGTCAGGGTCTTATAGGTTTTAATGAAACCTAACCTAACCTTTTAGGTTTTAATGAAACCAAACCTAACCTTAACCACAAAGTATATCTAAGCTAGCCTTATATGTTTCATTATAACCTATAAGACCCTGACATAAACCACTGTATACCTGGACTGTTCACGCGACAATGTTTTGATATTACAAGCTGCATAGCAGCATGCGGTCCGTCCGACAAAGAGATATAGTGGTCTATGGACAATATAGACTGGTTTATCAGTATATATGATATACTATAATCTTCGTAAATGTTTGTTCTATAATATTATCAAATGAAAAACAGTAAAACACGCTAAAGAAATGCCATTACGAGACTATGAAGAAATATGCATTAACTTAACATTCACTTAACTCTTCGCCATTTAAAACTTTGCGAGTCAACTTTTATCATGAAGGGTATCAATAGAAGCGCAATTTTATTAGCTTTCCATTGATATATTTCGTTATCTGATAAATGAATTAGAACCATGCATAAATTAGCGTTAACTAAATAAATAAAATCATCAATCGGGTAATTTTGCCGATTGATGATGTTATTTATTTACTTATATTTTTTTTCTTCTGATAAATGAATTAGCACCATGTAAAAATTAGCGTTAACTAAATAAATAACCTCATCAATCGGGAAAATTACCCCATTGATGATTTATTTATTTAGTTAACGCTAATTTATGCTTGGGGTTATTCATTTATCAGAAAACGAAATACATCAATGGAAAGCTAATAAAATAGCGCTTCTATTTATACCCTTCATGATAAAAGTTGATGCATATTTCTTCAGAGTCTCGTAATGACATTTCTTTAGGGTGTTTTACTGTTTTTTATTTGATAATATTATAGAACGAACTTTTACGAAGATTACAGTATATCATATATACTGATAAACCAGTCTATATGATGTGTATATATATATACATATAATATATATATATATATATATATGAATATATATATTATATATATATATATATATATATATATATATATATATATATATTATATATATTATATATATATATATATATATATATATTATATATATATATATATATATATATATATATATTATATATATATATATATATATATATATATATTATATATTATATATATATATATATATATATATATATATATATATATATATAATATATATATATATTATATATATATATATATATTATATATTATATATATATATATATTATATGATATTATATATATATATATATTTATATATATATATATTATATATATAAATTCCGAGGGGCCTTCCGACTTCAGGGCAAGTTCAGGCCCATGTGCAACAGGCCGATATTCCGTGCGCAATCCAGGTATACAGTGGTCTATGACCCTGACAAATTTTTCCCGGACAAGTTTTAGTGCTTTTTATGATGGAGACAGTGTTTTAACGGAAACGGTACCATAACATTCGGTGATGATTTTTTTTCTTTTATACTATGGCTTTGCGCAAAATAAAACTATCTCCATTAGAAAAAGCACCTATTGTAGGCCAGGAAAAAATAGTCGGTGTCTCTGAAAACGACCCGCGAAGTCCTCGTCCATTACAACCAGCAATTTTTATATAAAAATGGGTGTTATATTTTTGGTTTCCGGAAGTAAATAACTACTGCACATTATACTGAGCCGAAAATAATAGACAAAGTAAGCTGTAAGGCCTGTGGAGCCCGCCAACTTCTGCCGAATATCAACCCCATATTCTTACCTGTAGCAGTAAGAGCACAGTTGTACGTAGGTCGATATATTGACATTGCCACCAGACTTCACAACCATTGCCACAATCTGATAGTCCTTGACGTATCTCCCGCTATGGAAGGCGGCGATCATGTGGTTGGCGATGGCCTGTCAGGCATCTGCCTTGCTCTTCGCCGATCAACTCGGCATGGAAATTCCCCTCGCAGGATATAGGACATTTTTCCTTGCTTGAAAGAGCTGGCCAAGGATGAAAGTCTCGTCCTGAAAACAATTATCTTTCCTCGTCGGTAGGTCGAAGACCTTGTCAATGTGTTGTCTTTGAACGGATCGTTTCATATCTGGTACAATTATCCTTATAGATGAATTAATTCGTTGTAGTCTTCAGCAATTATCATAGAAATATTAACCTTATGTTTTTCGATATTTTTATATCTTTTTGATGACTCTTAGTAGTGATATTTCATGAAATCTAAATTGGACTCTTGCTAAATGTAGCACTCAGCGCTTCGTCCTAAGCCGACGTCTTAGGACGCGTCTTAGACTTTCCTCGAACCTTAGGACGCAGGGTTAGGATGAATCCTAGGACGAATCCTAAATCTCTATAAGGATGAAGTCCATTTTATCTTATTGACTTACAAAATGTTAGCATTTAAAAAAAAATACTTATAACGTCAGACATGAAACGTTTAAGTTAAATCTGTCTGAATACATTTTTTTTATATATAATAAATATTAAACTCATCATCGTTCATCAAATATGGAGCATTATGTAGTATCAGAGATCTATTCGATTGAATATACGCCCAAAAATGCAAAAAAAAATCCTTATTTTTTTAAATGATATATAAAATATTTGCTGATACACTTGCTATACATTTCTAAGACTGTAAAGAAGATTCTCTGAAAGTTTCATTGAAATCCATCAACAAATAAGGGACCCCCGGAGTCTCCCCTAAAGCTACCTTCTTTTCAACACACTATAATGATACAAGGGTTACTAAAGAGTCCATAGTTACATAGATTACATAGATTTACATAGAGTTACATAGATTTGTAGACACTTTGCGGGCCACGTTTTAATTCGAGGAAAGATCAGTTGGTTGTTGTTTAATTACATACATAAAGTAGATATATAAATGAAGCAATTAACAAATTGATAGAATGTGCAAATAAACGAATATGTAAGTAAATCATGAAGGAGGTATATCTACACCTTCGTATATGCTTTCACTCACATTCCGTTAACACGAATTAGTAATTTGTTTCTTTTTGAATAAAGGAACCACATGTATACTGTATTGAGAGTACTCGTATCGTGCATGAAACAATCGATGGGCTTGAGTGTCTAACGCTGTACAGCAGCACCTTTGTGTCCACAGGATCATGTACGTCAACGAGGTGGGGCTACGCGAAAACTGGTACAAGCAGACGATACAAAATTCTAGCATGTGTGTGTTCCTGCCCACCAAGGTGACCGTCAGCACCTCGTTTTCTATCAACAACTCTTGGGTGTGTTACGATGACTGCTGTTCATCTAATATTAATTTTTGTAGTTGATCACATAGAATGTTCGATATATGGTCAGTAATTCCTCAGTAGGATCAAATACTTATTGCATATCATGGTTAGCTCCAGATCAATTTCTCAGGGTTACAAAACATGTCATGACATTGATGGCAGCGGTGGGATTTACCCCAAACGGGATACTATTACAGGCACTACGTGACACTTTATCAGTCGAGCATGACAATTACCGATCCCTAAGAGGAATTTATCTAGAGGCAGCCATAAGTGGCAGCTTGGGATTGATCCTCTACCACAGTGGTTCCCAAACTTTTTCTGGTCGTTACCCCCTTTTTATGTGATCATTATCCATGGCCCCCCATCCATAACCCGTGACTACAGTCACTGTCTACATACAGTCCTACACTCATTAGGTCAAAATAAAAACCACTCTAGCAATCAATACCTGTAATTTTATTGATTTCAATTGTAATTTTGTTCTTTTGTTGAGTATTTATTAAATAATACAATATGTATTCTTCCTTTGTTGAATCTTATATAATTATTAAAATGGTACTAAACAAGTAATACAATGCACATAAAAGAATTTCCATACCGAGAGTAATTAAAAATAGCTAAATTTGCAAAAACCTGTTTCAGCAATATATAATAAAAATAAATGTTTTCTTCACTTGAATCCCCATTCCACTCAGTGTGAAGGGTGATGTTGCAGATTATCAACCAGTTTCTTGATTCGTGGTTTTGTTTCACGTAATGTACCCCGTAGGTCATGCTTCACATCAAGTCTGTTGCGATATTATGTCTTAATGTTGAGTAGTTGAGAGAATGCACCTCACAAGAATAAGTTGATGAAAATGGTAAGAGGTGGCGAAAAGCTAAGTCACATCAATTTGGGTATAAAGCTGCCACTGATGACCAAAATACTGTGAGAGATTCAGTTTCAAACTTCATATTGGCTCCTGAATCTTCCTGAAGTGTCATCAGCTCAGTTTGACCATCATCATTGTCATCAGGTATGCATGTCACTGGAGCAGTGAAGGGGAACCTTACTAGCCGAGAGGTTTCGCTTTGAATATCTGGGAAGTACCTTTTACATTCCTCTTCCAAGGTCTCGAGATGTTGGATAATCAAGTTCTGTGTAGCAGCATCACACTCCTCTGCAATTTCTGACACTTTCCAACAGTGCCAAGTTTCCCAGTCCAACTATGCGCCTCCAATTCTCCATCTTACGAATGAAAGCTTTGATTTTGTCCACAAAATCGATTATCAAGCTTCCTTTCCCTTGTAGTTCCAGGTTGAGTGTGTTCAACTGTTTAAATATGTCAACAAGGTAAGCTAGCCGTATTTCGAAGCCATTTTCAGACCATGCTGACAGCAAATCTTGCTTGTTCTGTATCCTGAGAAGGAGGCTGATCTCTTCTTTGAGCTTAAATACACGCTGAACTACATTTCCTTTGGATAGCCAGCTGCTGTATGAAAAAGGAGGGTTTCATGAACTGCATCCATATCTTGGCATCCATATCTTGGCAGAGTTTCTGAAAAGGCGTATGTTAAGAGCACTACCTTTTACAAAGTTAACTGTCTTTATAATGGTATTCAGAGTGTCCAGTAATTATGAGGGTAGTGTTTTTGATGCAAGAGCTTGCCTGTGGATCATGCAGTGAAGAGGGATAGCATTTGGTGCTTTTTGTATCACTCTTGTAACGAAACCTGACTGAGAACCCAACATGGCTGGAGCATATGGGTCTGTGCATATCCCACAGAGATTGCTCCAGGCAAGACCTTCAGCTTCAAAGAATTCTGTAAGTTTCTGCATTACATCTTCACCTTTGGTAGATTGCTCGAGAGGTTCATAAAACAAAAATTCTTCCTTCAGATCCTCATCATGAACATACCTTACAAAAGCCATGAGTTGTGAGCAGGACTGGACGTCAGTGGACTCGTTGAGTTGGATACTGAATAATCCAGCTCCTTTAATTTCCTGTATCACCTGCTCTTTGATGTCATCAGATATTTGAGAGATTCAGCATTGCACTGTATTATTTGAGAGAGAAATAGCATTCAGCTTTTCAGCGCTTTTCTCATCCAAAACAACCTTGACCATCGTTTTTGCACATGGCAAAATTAACTCCTCCTCGATTATGTGAGGCTTCTTTTTCTTTGCTATTTCACGGGAAACAAGAAATGATGCCTCCACTACTGCAGCATTTTGTTGATGAATGGAACCACTGGCATCAAGACGTTGTCTCTTCATGTTTAATTCTTGTCGACTAAAGAAAGAACGATCTTTGCCTGCATGTTGAGGATGCTTGGTTTCTAGGTGTTATTTAAGCTTTCTGGGCCTTAGTGATTCAGCTGTGAGCATTTTGTGACAAATCACACACTGAGGCTTCACTACACCTTTATCAATAATGCTTGTAAATCCAAAGTCCAGGTAGTTGTTAACATAGTTGCGTTTCTTGTTAGAAGCCATCACTTGCAGACTGTACCTACAATGCACAAAGAAAAACTGCTATAGCTAATGTATGTCATCATCCATAATAATCAGAATAATAAAATGGTAAAAGCTTCAGCACACAAAGAGTGCAACCACTTATAAACAAAAATTTTAAGCGGTTCATGATGATGAGAAGTTGGAAGGAAGTTACATTTTGCGTTACTGAGCTCTGTTTTGAAAAAAAGTTGAATAGATTGTGGAAAAATAAAGCAGAGTGTTATTTACCTTAATCTTAATATACCTCATGATGCAGAGCTTACTTACCATTAAAGTGGTATTGATGTTGGCTTAAGTTCATGTAAGACTGAAATATTCACAGGTAGGCTCAAACTGATTATATGGGGAGGCACACACGGTGGTCGATGTTGCGATTGTGAATGTGTGGTTAACTATGAACAATTCGAACACCCTTACTGATACTCAATATTCAAGACCAGGTTCTCATACAGACTCCATAGCTTAGGAAGCCTTAGAATTATGTAGAGTGAAAATTGTCTACTACCCTAATACATCTCAATGTCTTGTTTTATATCAAGAACACAGAATCAGATCTAAAAAGATATTTAAACAACAGATTTTGGGACATATTACTCATATGTCTGGCAGCAAGGCATTGCACAAACCTGTACTGAACCTGTGAGTTCACTCCACTGGTTGGCTACCCGCTCAAACACTTTAGTTTCATCAGCTTATGGCCCCCTACATTTTGCTATGTGGCCCCCCAGGGGGCCATAACACCCAGTTTTGGAACCACTGCTCTACCAGGACACCCGAAATATGCGACACAGTTGCCACCACTAGATAGTCAAGATTGATCACCAAGGCCCAAGTGGTGTTTTGTTTGCCTTGAATGTCCTTCCAATGCAATACGTCGTCGTGTACAATATATATGACCGTCCATCATCTTTTCTTAGGCAATGTTCGTGGTGCTGCTGGTCGGGTTTGGCGCTGGCTTACTCGCTCTCCTCGCAGAGTATATAAAGACTTGCTGCAGCATCTGACAGATAGGACCCAGTAAGAATACAGTTTTTATAATACCGCCTATACATAAACTGGCTCTCGTGTACAGATGTGATTACCTGATTGGAAATAAATATACCTGATTTTAATCACGGTTTTCTTCGTCACCAAGAAATGCCTCAAGCAAAGTGCAGTAAGATTTTGATGTATTTGATGTATATTGCAGATCTTAAGACGGCGAATCAGATTAAGGAATGAAAATTTAAACCCAAAACCTGCAAATGATTATTATCTGTATTGAAAATTGAATACGAAAACCATCATGATTATATTTACATTTATCTTGGTGATCGATAAAGTTCGGGTGTTGCATGCGTGGGTGTTACGCGTCCATCACATCCATGACCATAGTGTTTATCGTTAACTGTTATGATGGCATGATGTATATCTGTTTGTTCTCGGGGTATACTCTACGTGCTTTGGAATATGTGTGTGTGTGTGTGTGTGTGTGTGTGTGTGTGTGTGTGTGTGTGTGTGTGTGTGTGTGTGTGTGTGTGTGTGTGTGTGTGTGTGTGTGTGTGTGTGTGTTTGTTTGTTTGTTTGTTTGTTTGTTTGTTTGTTTGTTTTGTTTGTGTGTGTGTGTGTGTGTGTGTGTGTGTGTGTGTGTGTGTGTGTGTGTGTGTGTGTGTGTGTGTGTGTGTGTGTGTGTGTGTGTGTGTGTGTGTGTGTGTGTGTGTTTTTGTGTGTGTGTGGTGTGTGTGTGTGTGTGTGTGTGTGTGTGTGTGTGTGTGTGTGTGTGTGTGTGTGTGTGTGTTTGTTTGTTTGTGTGTGGATGTGCTCGCGTGTGTGTGATTGTGTAAACTAGTAAGTAAAAAAGTAATATTTCTTACCATTTTAACACTTCACATTCAGAAATTGTCATGCAGTAAATTAAGGCACGGTCTGTCGAGCCGAAGCTCCCTGACAGACGGAATTGTGGTAAAATATAATTGATGCAATATCGGATATGATCGGCAATAATACTTCAAAATGCCTAGATATCAATGAATACATGTATACAGATTAATTTATACCTATGAACACAAGTACAATGACTCTTACTCTCACGTATTGTCAGTTGCCTTTGTTCAAGTGGTGGTGTCTAGGGACGACCGATGTTGTAGTCGTAGTGGGAGTGTGGGTACTGGGTAGCGGGGTTGACTGGAGCGGGAGTTGGAGGCCCGTGGGTGTCAGACTCTCACCCCTTCAACCTGCCTGCCTGGTATATAATTATAGTGTCCTACTTCCTTATTGGGAGCGTGCGGGGAAACTGAATACACTGTGGTCTGGTGTATTTTGATGGTGGTATATTGTAGTAATATTAATGAGAGATATAAAAGAATAATCATGATTAAATATTGAAATTCAAATTGTTTTTTTATCCATTTTCACATTCTAAAAATCTTCTCACAACCCCAAGTTTGAGAACCCCCATTCTAGACCACCGTGCCGCGCGCGCGCGCGCGTGTGTGTTTATGTGTGTGTATTTGTGTGTGTGTGTGTGTGTGTGTTTGTGTGTGTATGTGTGTTTGTATGTGTGTGCGTGTTCGCGGGGACCTGCGTACTGTTGCAGTGTTCATCGTGTTGCCCAGTACGATACTTTAGGTTATCATGAAGACAATATAAGCATCACGCCAAGCCCTTCACTCAAAGGTCCAGTGGTTCCTCTGCCGCAGTCAAGACGGGGCTGCAACACACGCCAACGCAACCTCCTGTCTCTCGCCGCAGCTGTAAGTTACAAATCTCTGCCAACTTTCTCACCGCAAACATCTTTTTCTCCTATACATCTTGATTTTACATATTATTACACAAAGAGTGTTTTTGGTGTATTTTTACGGTTAGAAGACATTGCCTATTACATTTCTTTCTATTCTTTCATTTATATTTATGTATATGTAATACATATATTCTCATATATACTGTAATGAACAACAAAACACGTAGAAGTAGTACATGTGTTGACCATTTACCAGTAACGTGAAGCTTCCCAGCGAATTGGGTGGGAATTGGTGTTTGTGAATAAGGACTCAGCTGATTCAAATTTACCTTTAAAAAAGATTCAACTTAGGATTTTCTTTTGAGTAATTTGTGAGTGTGTGTCAGTGTGTGTGTATATGTCTGTGTGCGTGTGTGTGTCTGTATGTGTGTGAGTCTGTGAGTCTGTGTGTGTGTGTTTGTCTCTGTGTGTGTTTATTCACCCATGGTCTTGTCCACTCGAATCGAACTCGCGATCGCCAGTTTCACCCTCCCGGTGCGATCTTAGAGCTCATTATTACCGATCTTAGGGTAATGCTGGGACACACCACACACCCCCATCCCCTTGCTCAAGGGGAACAGTAGTCGCCCGAATATGTTGCTGAAAAATCCTCGGGAGCAGTGAGGATTCGAACCAGCTATCACAGAATAGAAGGTCAGCACTCTATCCACTTGACCATCGTGGCGGTGTGTGTCTGTGTGTCTGTATGTTTATGTGTGTGTGTGTGTGTGGTGTGTGTGTGTGTGTGTGTGTGTGTGTGTGTATGTGTGTGTGTGTGTGTGTATGGTGTGTGTGTGTGTGTGTGTGTGTGTGTGTTTGTGTGTGTGTGTGTGTTTGTGTGTGTGTGTGTGTAAGTAAGTATGTAAGCAGGTAGGTTTATGGTCAACAACCTCACCCAAAGAAAAGGTAAAAAGTTTTTACAACATCACCCAAAGAAAATTATATATATATAAAGCAAAAAATAATATAATGACGGCACGCTATTAGCGCGTTTTCGCGACCGCTCTAGCCCGGTCTGGACTGGACTAGTCCCGGGGGACCACTGTTTTCGCGAGGCGGATTGGACCGAGCTGGAATGGGCGAGACTGGGCCAGGCCAGCGAGCAGGACATCCTTGGACTAGTGTTGGGAGAACTGGCGCATGCGCACTACAGTTAGCGGGGAAGACGACCAGGAGCTTGTCGTGCTGCTGATAAGACATGAAACACCATGATAGTACTGCAGATAGGTGAAAGTATTGTGGGTTTGATGAAACAAGCATGGAATTTGGTCCGCAGGTAGACTATGCCTCAGTGGTGATTTTTAGATTTAGGGCCATCTCAGATTCGACCTGTGACAAAAATGGCGGCCATTTTCAAGATGACCGCCATCGCTTATTTGGAATTCTTGATATTGTAGGTTAAATCAATTCTAGGGGTGGGAATGTTTTTCCTTTGTATTATAAATCATACATCAGTAATTGTACTGTCCACATAACAGTTGAACTGGCAAATAATTACTAGTTGAGCTAAAAAATAAGAATTATCATTTATATGTCATGTTACGATTTTGAAATCAGGACCACTTCGTCAAGTGCGTCAAACAACCCAGAATTATTTCCTCTGTTTTTGTAGGTAGCAGAGGTACACACAATAGGTTATTATAGTCTAATTGCAAGTCAATAGGATGGAAATTGTGTCCAAACAGTAATGAACTGTTCTCTGTGAGCCGCGTCACTCAGAACACTGTCCACCGCACTGACAAAGAGCTGTACACTGAAGAGCCGCCTTCTGGCATTTGCAGCGTCCTCTGCAGCCGTTCTTGCAGCCACATCGCAGGAGTTCCCTGCAAGCTTCTGATGTTTCTGGTAGGGTCGTCCAGGTTATACTCCATCCACCACCAGGCTTCTTGTTCCAGCCCCATTCACTTGGTGACGGAAGCTCTGGAGCAGGGGTCATCATTTGGGCCCAACAGTGACCAGCCTGGTAGACAGCTCTTTTGGCGTGTTGGATGAGTGCAGCCTGTGTAGGAGGCAGACCATCAATAGCTCTGCCTTTCTTGCTGAACAGCTGTTTCCCTGCCTGGTTCACACCCTCCTCTGTGCTGGTGCGATCGTACAGCAGGACCACAAATCACTCCAGTGGTTGCATCCACTCGTCAATGGCACGTGGGTCTGGCATGGCACCCAAGGCGCAGAATGCTGGTGTGACGTCTCCATAGGTGGTCCAGGTGTCCCATGCAGTCTTCTTGCCCCTGCCGCCAAAACAGGACACCGTGTCACATCCAGTGAAGGCGTGGAACATCGGCAAGGCCACACATCGGTCAGGACCAAGAGCTTTGGCGATCTCATGAGCAGCGATGAACCTGAAGCTCTTCCCAGCTCCAAAGGCGATCCACAGTTCAGAGATGTTGAGGCGATTAGAGAGAACTGCAACTCCGAAATGCCAGGGGTCGCTGGCAGTTTTAACTCACAATTTGGTGAAAAGTTGGTCAACTTGAAAGAAAAATATGGGCTTATTCCACTGCACTTAAAACACAAAAGTATAATATTAAGAACGATTTTCTTCTATATGTATATTGTATAGAAGCCTGATTCTGTAAAACATTGTATATAACCAAATAACCAAGTAGGTTATAGTTGAGGAGGCGAGGTAAATGCTACTCTATGATATTATATAGTCAATAACGTATGTTTAGAAGTTATCTATACCTAGGCAGTCATATGTTCCTGTTATTATTGTGTATCAATCAGATAGAAAGCCTGGAAGTGCAATGAGTCGACGCGTGAAGTGGCAATGTTTTGATTCAATCTCCCCGCCACAATCTCCCCGCCCACCACTCTCCGCCGCGGCGTGTCGCCTCCACAATTATAACCTACATTGTCGCAGCAACAAGCCGATTTCGGCATTCTTTATTCTTCGTTTTTCCAAGGCATTGCTTATTGTATTTTGACAAGCGTTTGCCAGACGCAGCAGTACTGTCTTAGAAAACAGTGTGAACATCGCTCAAATTTTACATGCCACAATATACATGTAAAAAATATATTAAGCTCTGCTACTCGAGGCGAGTAATTTGCATTAAATTGCTATCTGAGAACGTTCAATCGTAATGCATGTCATGCATACACTTACTAGAACAACAGAAGAACGTTCTTTTTTAGTATTCAGATGCGGTGCATCAATATTCATTGCGAAATTGATTATGAAAAAATATTAGTGGCGGAGGGAAAACACAGTAGACCAACCTTTGAGTTAAAACTGCCAGCGACCAGTGGCATTTCTCGAGTTTCAGATCATTGGAATTGGCTGATGCTATGGCCAGGACTACCACGTCTGTATCAACTGTGCGTATTGACACTTTGCTGTACCCCTGTTGTACGGCATCCTGTAGGTGCAGGAGGATACGAGTGTCAGCCTCCTCATGCGTGCATGGCGCTAGAGCTGACACGTCCTGGCGATTGGAGCAAAGAACGCCAGTGCCTTGTGTGGTGATGGGATGTTTGTTGGTGTCAATGTCTGCCACGTTAGAAGCCAGGAAGGAGAACAGCTCCGTCTTGTTGTCGTTGATGCGGAGAAACTCTTGCCAGTTTCCAGGAACTGCACTTGATGGCTCGACTCGTCTCCTAACTCCCTTTCCTCTCTTGCTGCGAGTGTCCGCCTTCAAGCTGTCTGCCATATACAGATCCCAGACAATGTCTAGTCTGTCTACATGCTGAAGCTGGGATGTGACATACGGCACGAAGACATCAGTGGCATAACCTTGGAATATGGTCAAAATATGTGCAAGTGATTAAATTAGCTGGAGTCTATATTAAATGAACATCACAGTCTAACAAAAACCTGCATTCCTGAATCCAAGGCCATAATTCACAAGCATCATGTGAGCCTTCTGGCTCCAAATAATATTAAAAATGTATTTTATTCTAATTATCTTGTGACTAATACCACATCTATTGTACCCAAAACAATTACATATGCCACTAGAGTAGAAAAAACTAGAGAGGAGAAAAAAAAGTAGAGGAAAAACATAAAAAAGTGCACAGAGCATCATTGCTATGGCGGATACAACATTCGAGAAGATATTTTTGGCAGCCATTTTGTAAAATGGCAGGCACTCCGCTCATGGAATGAATCTGGAATGGCCCTATAGCCAAATATCTTCCCAAACACCTTTTTTTAATTGTCTGCCAAATTCATGCTTGTTTCACCAAACCCACAATTCTTCCAAATATTTCACCTATCTGCAGTACTATGATGGCCGACCATAAGACTAAAGTAATTTCACGAAAAAATTACAATATTCGCAATTGCTGAAACAACATCTTGGAAATGAATATACCGTCAACAACACTATAGTGGCCACTGCACTAATGTCACCAGGCGCCATATATTACGAATTTTAGCATCACTACAGACTTGTATGTGTCACTGAAGACATGTAGGCTACCGTAGCTATAGTGTTATGTAGATAATGTAAACTACGTACTGTGCACGTGATGTGGTCTGTAGTGATGCTAAAACTCGTAATATATGCCCCCCTGCGACATTAGTGCAGTGGCGACTATAGATAGTGTTATTAACGGTAAATGAAATGAAATTTCATCATTAATTTTTTCATAGTCATCCCTGCAACTTTACTTCCCATTGAGAAGTCAAGTAATAAAAACGCGCGCTTTTTAAAAATGTGTGCATTTCTGCCCGGAGGACCGCCCACTCGATCCTCCAGCCAATAGGAACGACGAATGGGACGGGGCCAGTCTCGATGTACTTTCGCGAGCATCAGTCCACCCTGACCCGGTCTGGACTGGACTGAACCAGGGAGGTGAACGTCGCGAAAACGCGCTATATGTCGACCATAAACTCTTCGACAAACAAAATCATAATAAAATGGTTGTTCAGTAGTACAGGCATTATAGGTGATTACCAACTATACAATATGAATAACCCTTAAAAAAACACAGCTACGCATACACAGAATATTGACAAAGTTTAAATACAAGTATACAAAGTACTGACATATATACACTTAACCCTTTCACGCACGAAAAGTTTAATAAGTTTTTCCGTCTACTGCGACATCAGTCTGGGGCTCTCTAAGGGGCCCCGCGTATGGCCTGACTCTGCGGCGAATGTTTTGGTTATGTTATCAATTTAACCACGATTATTTTTTTTTCCAGGCATTATTATATATCGTTGGTTTCGCAAGAGATTATTCTGCCTTATGAAAAGACAAAAATAACAGAAATGCAAGTAAATAGCGGAGTTTAACGACTTAGAAAAAACATTGAGTAAAGAGAAATAAGAAATACTTACTTACGTTCACCACTTCGTAGCTCGATATTTCCTGAATCAACTTTTTATGGTTTATATGCCAATAAAAGCGATTTTTATGAGGATTCCAACGCTACCATTAAAATTTTCATATGGACAGTAGTTCTTGAGAAAATGGAGGAAAACTGAAACACATGTTGGAAGGCGGATTAGGCTACAATTATGGCTTACCCGGCTCGGGACACGTTTTAAAGGACGGGCAGTCCGCGCTGACAGGCTGCCTGCTGAGAGTGAGCTGGAACACAGGCCCTTATCATTTCAAATCCACCCTCACGAGGGAGTTGACAATTAGTTTATTTTATAGGCCTAGCTTGAATCTTTTACGCAGTAAATTTTGACGCGATTCTGATAAATACTTTATTTTTGGCGAATTTTTAAATGTTTTTTTACGCAGTTCGAGTCAAAAGCTCAGATGTAGACGGGCCCGTTTTGACGCGATCACGTCACCGTGCGTGAAAGGGTTAATAAAGATACATTTATGATCGGTTTGGTATATACATTCTCTAACATCATGTATTTTGACCCAAAAAAAAACAAATAGGTCTTTATTTTCTTTTTGAAATTGGTAAATTACTAGCATCCATCAGACTTTTCATATCAATAGGAAGATAAATCCATTACTGAGGACCTTCACACAATACAATGTTGTTGCAGAGGGATGTCCGAAACTGTGGGTGGGATGCGTGGGAAACTGTGTGGGACTTAAGCAGATGAACTGCGGATCCTTGTCAGCAAGATGGGCAAGCACCTTGCCTGGCACGCTGAGCAGTGTAATAATAATAATAATAATAATTTTATTATCGCCCGGAGGCATACAGACAAAAAAAAGCAACAACAAGACAAGGAGTTAACTTAAGTACTAGAGCAAAAAAACAACAACATAATATAGGCATATTGGGGGACATACTAAATAGTATCAAAGTGCATATATGTAGTACATAGGGTATACATACATGGACACCTGTGCTACCCACAATATGCACAAGCAGCAGACTCAGCCATCGCTGTTGTATAGGTCCACATACATAGGCCGAGCTCTGCCTGACGGAGGTGATGATGGAGTTCTCAGAGAGCTCCACCCTACTCCTTAACCCCTTGAGTCCCAGAAACGTAATTTTCATTGTAATTTGACTACCATTAGACGATTGTAATTAATATAAGCAATATTTTATCGATGTGACTTGTTTGGTATCCTTGTCCACTAGCTACCCGTCAGGGTGGCGCGGTGGTAGAGCTGTTGTCTCGCATGCAGTCTCTGCATTCGGTCAGAGGTTCGAGGCCACCAAGTTCGTCCTGGCGTGGTGGCGCTTGTATAGCCAATAACCTTGTAGTTGGTACTTGCAAAGTGTCTAGATAGGATCAAAGTAGCTTATCTTATCTTGTCCACTAGCTAATTTGGTATATCAAGTTAGTTTTCCTAATTTTATGGCTAACAACAGACGATTTTATTTAGCAAAGGAAAGATCTGGGTGTGAAGGGTCAAGCTGAACACGGAGTGTCAACGGATCACATCCAGATTGTTCACCCCGTTCCTAGCGAAAGCCAGGGACGAGCTGCACCACCTGGGCAGCCCCAGAAGCCTCATAAGGATGTCATTGTGACAAACCTTAAGGCGGGTCAGAGTGGCCACCTTGAACCGCGACCACAGCGAGTTGCAGTATATAGAGTAGCAGTGACTCCTGAATAACTCCATCTTCACCTCTCTGCTACAGTAGGAAAATTTCCTCTATAGAGTATTTCCCACGACAAGAAGCTTGGTGGTCTGCTTGATGATATCATCATCATCAGTCATGTCGTGGGATATAACATGGCCTAAGTATGCGAATCTATCCACAAAAGTGAGGGCAGACCCACTGAGCCATGCTGTTTTGAGGTAATTCACCTGAGTGCGTGCCGGTGATACTACCATGCACTCTGTCTTAGTGGTGTTGTAGACAATGTCATGCTTGGCAGCATACACCTGACACACATTGATAAGGTCCTGCAACGCATCCGCAGTGGGTGCGAGCAGTAACCCATCATATATAATGTGGAAATTATCCACCAAACACCCTCTCATAATTGGTAGAGTGGTGGTTTGTCCCCCCCCCCCCCCTAGTGAGGGAGTTATTGTCCGCTCGTCATAGGGGTAAGTAGGAGTGTATATATATAATTTAAATGGTAATGGGTTATAATTAAGGTAATTTGAGTAAGTGATAAGTGCTGGGATAGAATAATTGAACATTCCTAGTAATATTAAGCATTTGCACCTTATATAATTAGCACCTTGGTTTGAAGCGCGGTCATTGACTATCGTCATTAGATTCTAGGCCACCTGTAATTATACACGTGGCATAGGTATTGGTAGCAGGGGACTCGTGCCCACCGGAGAAATCAGTATCACTCAAGCCCTCATGGGATTAACATCTTTTCTCTGATTAAGAAGAGATTTGTACATACGTTAATTTTGTACATATAAGTGATAAGACAATAGGACGTGTTAAAATTCAACACAAGTGATTATAGCCGCGCGTCATGGATACTTTGGTGTGAAAACCCGCCTGACGCCACCAACTTTCCGCCCTCGGCTATCAAGTCTCTTGTCACGGGCGGCCTGATCACGCGCTGACCACTTCGGATCATAAGAACAGGCATTATTGATAAAAGCCTACAGCGATTCAACCCACTATCCACCGATAAGTATCCTAGTTAGTTGATTAGCTGGGGTATTGTGTCGGGATGAGATAGAACATGAGTTTTGATTAGGTAAGACTCGCATTAAATATATGTTTGTGATACAAATTTCCACATGGTGTGCCGAGTGAGGAATATTGATGTTCATGTGATTCAAAGTGGTTGTTAATTGTGAGGCGTAATTATGAGCCTACCACAATTGCTGGTTATGCTGGAGGCGGGGTGTTTTGCGGCGTCAGGAATGACTCAACCGGGTAACTACCATACGCCAGGTAGTACATAACATCAGAGGTTACGTAGACTAGTTAGTTGTAATAGTTTAAGTGGTGGTTGGTCATAGGCCTGGTTATAAGCCTTGTTAGGCCAGCCAACAGCGCTTCCCGCACTTATAATATAATTAATTATCAACTGACAATTATATATAGTAACGTGATCCTGCATTTAATATTTTATTTAAGTTAATTAACTAAATCATGGCGAAATTAGCTGAGCATTCATTATCAGCTAAATTAGCAATGCTCACACGGATTATAATAAATGTGAGGACGCAATTAAGTCAATTCCTGTTGATTATATTAATTTAAAGACAGGTCTACCATTGTTAAATGAGCAATGGAATAAATATGAGGAGGCTTACTGCCTATATATACACCTGCCCCACAATTCTGGGACTGAGAGTGCTGTGAAGTGTGGGGCAGGTGTATCCAGCTTCTTTCCTGTGAATACAGGAGTGAGGCAAGGGTGCGTCCTTGCCCCATCACTTTTCAACGCTTGTATGGACTGGGTATTGGACAAGGCTGTAGATCAAAGTGATTGTGGAGCATCCGTCGGCAACACCAAGATCACTGATCTTGTTTTTGCCGATGATGCAATAATCTTTGCTGAGTCGCTGGAGGTCCTGGTGATGGCTCTCGAGGCGCTGCACGAGGAGGCAAAGCCTTTGGGACTTGAGGTCTCCTGGCTCAAGACCAAGGTCCAGGTGTTTGGAGACTTACTAGATGAAGCAGTACAGTCTGTTCATGCGTGTGGCGAGGACATTGAGATCTTGGAAAGTTTTATATACCTTGGTATCGCAGCCCATAATGACGGCGGGTCACGTCAAGAAGTCTTACGGCGGATTGGCATAGCCCACGGTGTTATGGACTCGCTCAGCGGGAGTATTTGGCGTTGTCGGTACCTGTGCAGGAGGACAAAGATCCGGATCTTCAAGTCGCTTGTGATCCCTGTCTTACTCTATGGTTGTGAGACATGGACACTAAATAGTGACTTGAAGAGACGAATCAATGCCTTTGGTAATAAGTGTCTTCGCAGAATCATGGGGTATCGCTGGGATGATTACGTATCAAATCAGCGATTGCACCGTGAGACTGAATCGAGGCCTATTACCTGCATAGTCCGTCAGCGCCAACTTCGGCTATATGGGCATGTGGCACGCTACCCTGAAACCGATCCTTCCCATCGGGTTGTATCTGTAAGAGACAATCCGGCGTGGAGGAGGCCAAGGGGGGCCCACAAGGCTCGTGGCTGGGGCAAGTTGATGTCTTTTCGAGACTGCTGGATGGAAAGGAGCCTGCGAACTTGGTGGGCCCGCCACAGGCAGCGCCGTGCTGGATGGCCAAAACTTGCATGGGGAAGGGTGGGAAAGGGTAATTTGGGTTTATTTGTTTTTTCAAAAACCCTAAAGTACCCCGGCCTGCCTCTCCTGACGTCCGTTTGTCCTCGACATCTCCCATTGGATCCCTCCCCTTCCCACTCTGGGGGCCTTTTCCGGGCCCCGACGTGGCACAAAGCGGGCAGCCGCCCTAACTCCTAAACTCCCGGTCTGGCGGTCCCAGCTTCAAGGGACGCAGACAGGGATTGAGAGACGAGCCTGGCCATAGGGGCACTTCTACGTTGGACACCTTTTTTTCTGTCCAACGTGTCCCGGGCCCTTGTCTTACAGAGCAATAATGATATTTTCAAGGTTTTATGATGTGGTTCGCCGCATCCGTCTTATTTATGATGAAAATGGACAAACAAATAGGTGCTACATAAATTTTGCTGCAGCATATGATGCATCCTCGCTAATGAGGAAGCCACACAGATGGAAAATTGGGGGCGAGACATTACAGAGCCAAACCCTCATTCGCTCTGTAAATGTTGGAGACAGCCCTATGACTACACCCCCAACACTTTTGGAGGAAACTACAACATCTACCCCCACCTGTCCGCCATAGCCCTACCCCTTCTTGGTACGTGGCGTATTTAAGGAAAGTGGGGGCAATTTTTTCCTTGGGGTGCGGTTTTGGAAAAAGAAATTGGAATGATCCCGGAAGGCCACCTGAAAAGGTATGGCGGGGGGGCTCATCCGAGCCAAGGACCTTACTCAGGCTCGGATGCTCTTCCACATGCCCATCACCGAAGACAGCATTTTTGATACCATCAAACCTCATCCAAAATTCAATACCAGCAAAGGCGTAGTCTAAAACTACGACCTCTTTGAGTTTTCGGAGGCAGAAATACTAAACAGTGCCCGGAAAGAGTTCAACAGGTCTAAAAGGGGTCAGAGGAAGCAAAAACATGATCATTATAGCTTTCTGCAGATCAAGTCTCCCCGATTGCATCAAACTTTTTTATGGATGGAGTAATAAGATAAATCAAAGCAAAGGTTGGTGATGTTGGTATAGGTATCCGGTCATTTCGCCCACATGCCATTCACCACACCCCTAGAGTCATTTCGCCCACAGGTCAATTCGCCAACACTATGGAGTCCTTTCGCCCACACTATGGAGTCATTTCGCCCACACTATGGAGTCTAGGAGCTAGGAGGTTAGGTTTTTATTTGCTTAGGTGTGTCGAGAACCCCCCCCTATGCTAGGAGGTTTGGTAGATTTGTTTAGGTTAGGTTAGGGGGTTAGATTTGGTTAGGTTAGGTTAGATTTTGTTAGGTTAGGATCGGTTAGATTTGGTTAGGTTAGGTTTGCTTAGGTTAGGTTATCGGTGGGTCAAGCCCCCTGCTAGGGTAGGTTAATTTGGTTAGGTTAGGTTTATTTTGGTTATGCAATTTCTCTAGATATAAGGAAATTACATAGATCTAGGGAATTAAAACCCCCTACAATCAATCAATAATTGGGGGGATACGCTGGGGGGCGCATCGCCTCGCCCACCCTTCGACCCACTCCCCGGGGTCACCCACGCGCGAGTTCCATGCAGGCTCCTTCCCATACCAAACAGCTCTCGAAAAAGAAACATCAACTTGCCCAGCCACGAGCCTTGTGGGCGCCCCCTTGGCCTCCTCCCGGATAAAACCTGCCCCACACGTCACAGCACTCTCATCCCAGAATACAGACCAGTTATGAAACCAATAGTCCTTGCAGGAATCCCTCGAAGTCGCAGAAGATCCCAAGTGACTCACGATGCACTGAGTCAAACGCCTTCTTGAGATCAACATAGGCTGCAAGCATCCCCTGTCGAAACTCACGTCGGCGTTCCACCAGGACACGAAGCGCTAGGATACGGTCCGTTGTTGACTTACCAGGCGTGAAACCAGACTGCTGAGGTCTCCTGATGCTCCCCAGATGACTGCGAATTCGTGTCAGCAATAGATGGGCAAGCACCTTGCCTGGTACGCTGAGCAGTGTAATACCGCGATAATTGTTGCAGTCCTGACGGTCCCCTTTCCCTTTCCAGATAGGGACGACCAGCCCCTTTTCCAGTCAGGAGGAATGGTACCTGATTGCCACACGGCAGTCAGGACAGCATGCAACCCGCGGATCATGGCCTCACCCCCAGCTTTGAGGAGCTCAGCACTGATATTACAAACACCAGCTGCCTTTCCACCCTTCAACTTTGCTACAGCCTCTCTGACTTCGTCAAGAGAGGGTGCGGTTTCGTCAATGGGAGGATCGGCATCCACTGCCTGTACCTCAGTGGTACAGGCAGCTGGAGGCAGTACAGGGAAGCTGCTCAGTTGGAGGGTCCACCGTTGGAGGACCCTCCAACGGTGCTGGAGGACGTTGGAGGACCTCCAACCCCCCTACACAACTCTTTAATTACGTGTTTCCGACGCATAATTTGTTCCCCACCCGAAAACCCCGCCATTCCACAGGTCCCCAAACTTGTTTGGGGGAAGTGGGAGAGTATGGGCAAACACTAGAAATCTACCGTCATTTCGCCCAAGGTTACTGGTGGTTCATTCCATTTCTGCCAGAGGAAGATATGTGACTCCATGGCTCCGTGACATGGATCGTGTGGGCGAATTGACTTTAGAGTGAGCGAATTGACTCTTACATGTGGGCATTGATATTCTAGGTGCTATATTTCCGCGCTCGCTGACAACATAGAGAAAACCTGAGGTGATGGTTGCTGTGCAAAGGCTTCTAAACCAGGAAAACAGTCACAGCAGATAAAGTTAGTAAGAAAGTGATTAAGAAAAGAAGTAAGAAGATTATTAAGAAGAAGTAATTAATTAGAAGTTTAAGCAATTAAGAAGTTTAAGAAGTAAGCTAGTGGTAGGGATACATTACGTACCTACCAGTTGCTTCCCTTTTTTGACGAGGCTCTGTTATGACTCTGTTTTCTTGGTTTAGAAGCCTCTGCACATCAGCCATTACCTCAGGTCTTCTCTATAGTGTTGTCAGCGAGAACAGAGCACAGTAATATAGCACCTGGAATATCAATTTCGCGCAAAATAACTCGAAATTTCTTCCATCGCTGTAGTTTTCCCTTCGTAGGTCCACCCGCGGCGACCCCCGACTTATCCCCACAATGCACCGATGTAAACCCAAACCGTGACGTAGTTATGGGTAGGGTCCATAGCTCCGTTAGGCGGTGACTGCTGGCTCCAACTCTGCGCTGCACACACATAACTTGGCCAAATAGGTCGGAAATGGGTGCTAAGCTCTCTGGAAAGGCACAGCTTTCTTGCTGCACCCATACAGGATGCAAGTATATGCCATATCGCACAAAAAATATATAAAAAACACCCTAAATTCTTCAAGTACTATATTTTTTTCTGAATCTATATGTATCAGCGCCGGCCTGGGAGGCTGCCTGAAGTGACGTCAACGAGCCGTGGTTCGTCGTCTGCTGGTCAGCAGTACTGTTTTGAGAGTTCGGGGAATTTACAGATTTTGAATGCGGATCATTTAAAAACGGGTGACTGGATGCAAAAAGTGACAACATATTGTTGATATACTCGATCATGGCTATATTTTGACTGCATTAAATCAGGAATTATGAAATGGTCTGGACGATTACTTTAAGGCTGTATTACACGGGAATGATTTTGCTTAGTGAGCAAACTATCGAGAGTATTTTGCTCACGGAAACCTTATTTCTGTGATCAAACGCGAAGCTACTCATAAGCTATTTCTGCTCAATGAAATCTCTGCTCAGCATTTCTGCTTATTGAGAAAAGTGATGCTTGCTTAAAAAGAACCGATATCATTATTTGTTTGTAAACGTAATTTGTTCCAAAACTCTCCAAATACTTAAATATATATTGCAAAAAACAAGTAAATAAGGCATAATACGCATCACATAAATTTAGTATCATATTTTTTTACTTTGCATCATACTACCCCTGAAAAGAATGTTTACAAATATACTTTGATATATGAATATAAAGAACCAACAAATCAACTGGTAACAAAAACAGTGGAAGCCGAGGATAAAGCCTATTCCACGCCTGCTACTGGACGAGAATGGACTTATACGTGCATCACAAGCATTTTTCTGCATCAACAAGCCTGTTTAGTGGACTTGGGAGATGCGGGCATGTTTGATTGTAATAGTTCGGACAAGTCCTACATTGTAGTAGAGTATAGTATCACCGCAAACCACTTAGTTATCGTTTTAGACAAGATTGCTCATTGAAACCAGCATCAGCGTGTGATAATTTCCTTGAGCAGCTTAGCGAAAGTTTCTCAAGATAATTCTGCGCACTGAGCAAAATCGTTCCCGTGCAATACCGCCTTTAGGTTCAGACATTGAAAGTAAAATGCTTCTGAAAATTTTTGATATAATTCCAAATACTTTTGTTTCGGATGAAAACTAAGGTTTATATTGATTGATACTTTAAAGGTGGACTTTGTATTGAAATAAAAAGAAACATGCTAATACAAATGAGAGCCAATGAGATTTTTATTGCCCTTACATTGTACTGTTGATATTTGTTGTAATAGTTATACATGAGTCTGGTTATGATCCGGACGCGCCTTGGCATTGTGACGCTATAAATAAAGGTGTAATACCACAGTAGAGAAGGATATACGTATGTACTTGACGTCTCGAAGAAGACTCTACGTATGTATATTCACTCTAAGATAGATTGTAGTAAATTAATACTGTTTTGTCATGTATGTGCGGCCTCGCTGGTAGCTCACCCCGTTGGGTGAGTATTCTGCATAACAATAGCAACATTGAATGTCATGGGGTTATGAAATATTATTGAGAGTGACTGTTAAAAGTTCCCGGGGCTTCCGCAATGCGACCCACATTTGCTTTTCAGTATTGATTATTTTGGCTTTGTAGAGAACACCAGACAGCGCTAAAATGAGAGACTGTAATCTTGCTTGATTTGATTCTTGCAGAATAGCTGGGTGCGTGTAGCAGATTAATGCAAGCTCAAGTTGCATGTTTGTGATGAAAAAGGGCATGCAAGAGTAAGTCATGAGGGATATAATAAAGGGTGTTAAGGTTGTGAATGAATGGCAACTGTGCGGGCCGCTGTAGCGGTCTGGGAGGTTTGGTTATCCAGTTTGTTGTGTTATGAGATGCCATGTAGCGCGCCAGAGGTACGATGTTTACTTTTCATTTCATCCCGCCGCGCAGAGAGGCAACAGCTTGCTCCCGGCTCCTGCCTCACCCCAGCCGACCCCACGGCCGGAGATTTCCGTGGCGGATTAATTCGCCGTAGGATACTCTGGGTGGATTTAACCACTCATCTTCATCATTTATACATTTTTTCTCATCTTCACTGTCTTTCTTAAGTATATCTTTTGCGTCTTATTACCCAGTAATGTGAATATATATAAGCACACTCGATGAGAGACGAATCTTCTTGTAAATCAAGGAAGCGTAGCTTTGCTTGTTACGGTTGCATGTATACAGGGCGTGGTGTTCTGTCAGGAGGCCTTGCCTTGCACCCCTCTGTCACCGGGCAGCGCGGTATCTCAACATGTAACGGCAGCATGTTATTTCTCCGTCAGGAGGCCGCCTGACACACCTCAGTCACGGGGAAGCGAGACCAGCTGAGGCAGCGGCCTCTCTCAACTGCCTGTTGTTCTTCGTCAGGTGGCAGCCTGTCCCTCTACAATATCGGTGTAATGCATCTCACCATGTAGCGACATGATTTGTTCTCCGTCAGGAAGCAGCCTAGCTGCCATTCCTCAGTCAAGAGGCAGCTCGGCATATCTCACCATGTAGCGACCTCATTTTGTTCTCATTATTTATACATTATTTCTCACCTTCACTGTCTTTTTACGTATACCTTTTGCGTCTTGTTACACAGTAATGTGAATTAATTAATATAAGCGCACTCGATGAGATACTTAATTACTGTACGAATCCTATAGTTGTGAATAAAGGTAGCGTAGCTTTGCTGTTAAAATTTGGCCTTCCTTGTCTACCTAGTACATGTAGCTATAGATGGCAGGGCATGACAGGTTCTGGCTTTCCGTTTTTTTACCCTTTCTGAATGAAGTTTTAATTTTCAGTGATTGCAATTGTTTATATATTTGCTTCCTCTTATCTTAGGAAATCTTCGTATTGAAGTCGTCATCGGTATAGCTGGTATTTCATAGTAGCCTACTATATAGGCTATACTTAACTTGAGCTTATCTAGAATGGAAATTCATTCACACACAAAATGCACCATGGTGAGCAGCTAGTTGGTGGAAGTAAAAAAAATC
Organism: Chionoecetes opilio; assembly: GCA_016584305.1. Classification (NCBI taxonomy): domain Eukaryota; kingdom Metazoa; phylum Arthropoda; class Malacostraca; order Decapoda; family Majidae; genus Chionoecetes; species Chionoecetes opilio. The sequence goes on from JACEEZ010016853.1 coordinate 64,227, forward strand.
TGCTACAGCTGACTCTTGTCACTTTTAGTCTACTACGGTAGCCGTCCCTATATGCCCTATAGTGAACCTGGAACTGTTGAGTACAGTAAGGTTTTATGCTTGAAATGTAATGTACACATCCTAAGGATGCAGAAACTGCCGGATGCTAAATTGCATTTGTTGAGCAATTTGCATTATTGACCTAATTAGCATATTCGTATTATCTTCCTTATTAAACCGCCTATAGAGTTCCTATGGGTGTCTAGACCTAAGTGTTAAGTTCTCAATGATGTAAAACTGCAAGATGCTACTGTGTATATTTTTATTTTGTCCATAAATTGTCTAATTAGCATATTGATTAGGTATGTCACGAAATTACGAATATATTCCCTATTTGACATAGCTTATGTTCTAAATCAAAGCAAAAACCAGTTTTGAATTTAATATTCTAAATCAACATATTTCTATATTAATAAAAGCGCAAGTGTGTGTGTGTGTGTGTGTGTGTGTCTGTGTGTGTGTGTGTGTGTGTGTGGTATAGGTTCCGCCCCCCGGTGCGGAATCCCATCATATACCACATTTTTGGAACCAGGTTGACCAGGGGAAGGTTTTAAGCCCACTTATGAGATGATCCGATCACTTTTTTTCTTCTTTTTTTTTAGCATCCTATTAGCGATAATTGTGAAAAAAAGTGGGTTGCGAGAATTGAGGAAGCCTTGATGTAGGGTGATGGGTAATGGGTGAGTGAATGGGTGGGGTGATGGGTAATGGGTGTGGGGTGATGGGTGAGTGAATGGGTGGGGGGTGATGGGTGATGGGTGAGGGAATAGATGGGGGGTGATGAGGAATGGGTGTGTGGTGATGGGTAATGGGTGAGTGAATGGGTGGGGGGTGATGGGTAATGGGTGAGTGAATGGGGGGGGGTGATGGGTAATGGGTGAGTGAATGGGTTGGGAGTGATGTGAATGGGTTGGCGTTAATACATACATTTCTACATCCATGATTTCAGGAAAGTTAGAAGGGGCTATCTGGAGAGTCTGTGTTTGGTGGGCCGAAGGCCCACCATGTTCTTTAAATCAACAATTAGCACTGTGCACAATGGAGTTGTCGTGGAAATGGTCTGACTGGAGTCAATAATGAAAAATCGTCTGGTCAACTACAAGTAGTGTTAGTGTGTTGGAGTAGTGTTAGTGTATTGGAGTAGTGTTAGTGTATTGGAGTAGTGTTAGTGTATTGGAGTAGTGTTAGTGTATTGGAGTAGTGTTAGTGTGTTGGAGTAGTTTATCAAGATCAAGAACTGGAACTGTCGACGAAAATAGGCAGATGAAATAAAATGAAATGAAAATATGAGTGTTAATATGATTTGACTAATGCTTCATGTTCGCTTATAATGTCAGATTACTGTGATAAATAATGCTGTTATGTATATGCAGGTTGTTTTCTCCTCTAACTCATAGAGCTATCTACACATTTATATAGCTAACCTGCCACTTATAGAGATAATCTGAAGGCATATTTTTGCAGCAACAGGACATTCTGAAACAGAAGAACTCCCCATTCTTTATATTTTTGATTTGTCAAACATTATTGTTTTCAACTTAACTAAATTCAATTTACCTAAACTAAATCAATTGCTAAGATTACCTAGCTTTTCTAACTAATGAAATCTGTATTGTTTAGTAGCTGTCTATCAAACTATCAATCGTATTATCACATATCATTGCTGCCACATATTACACATCTGGAGCTGAAATACCTCCTCCGCCACCTTCGCCCGGGCCCTGTATATGTATCCTAACTAGTAAAAATATAACCAATAAAATTCCATTCTTACCTAATAACCTAACTACCCTAACTGGTGGGTGAAAAAGGGGTATTTAAGATTAAGGGGTATAAAGTATTTCTGTATAATGAAAAGGTATACATAATTGAAATCACAGCAAAAGAAATGGTATATATGCATTTTCAACCAATACTCCCTATTGACGAATACTCTTCTGAAATAACTGGCGGGGCTCCACCATCCAGACCTAAACTAACCTAGCTCTAACCTGGGCATTGATTACATAACCTTAGCTCACTGAGGCCGGGGGTTTCGCTCACCACCAGATCCCCCTTGTTATTTTTTTTTTTATTCCTGCCGGCGGTAAATGTGCAGTTTCAACCAATACTCTCCTGGCATAACTGGGGGAGCTGCTCTCCCCGAGAACTCCCCATTAGTTAACTAACCTAACCTGGGCATTGATTACGCAACCTTACCTCACTAGGGGGGTTTCACCCCCCCAGACCACCTTGTGTTATTTTTTGTATGGGTTATAAATACTCCTTAGCGATGAGAACGAAACGTTCAGGATACTTAACGGTAAAATTCTAGTGTTTGCCCATACTCTCCCACTTCCCCCAAACAAGTTTGGGGACCTGTGGGAATGCGGGGTTTTCAGGTGGGGAACAAATTATGCGTCGGAAACACGTAATTTAAGAGTTGTGTAGGGAGGGGGGTAAAATTCCCTAGATCTAGAGTAATTTCCTTAAATCTAGAGAAATTTGCCTAACCAAAATTAACCTAACCTAGCGGGGGTCTTGACCCACCGATAAGCTAACCTAACCAAATCTAACCTAAGCTAACCTAACTAAATCTAACCTAAGCTAACCTAACCTAACCAAATTTAACCTATCCTAACCAAATCTAACCTAACCTAACCAAAACGTGTGAACCTGACGATCCTCACATAATGATGACCGAAGTGTCGAGAACCCCCCTCAACCCCCCGCTATAGGAGGCTAGGTTAGTTTTGTTTAGGTTAGGTTAGATTTGGTTAGATTAGGGTAGGTTATATTTGGGTAGGTTAGGTTAGATTTGGTTAGGTTAGGTTAGATTTGGTTAGGTTATGTTTGCTTAGGTTAGATTTAGTTAGGTTAGCTTAGGACTTAGGATCAGTTTTACATCATTGAGAACTTAACACTTAGGTCTAGACACCCATAGGAACTCTATAGGCGGTTTAATAAGGAAGATAATACGACGAAGACGAAGATATTAATTCACATTACTGTGTAACAAGACGCAAAAGGTATACGTAAAAAGACAGTGAAGGTGAGAAATAATGTATAAATAATGAGAACAAAATGAAGTCGCTACATGGTGAGATATGCCGAGCTGCCTCTTGACTGAGGAATGGCAGCTAGGCTGCTTCCTGACGGAGAACAAAATGCATGTCGCTACATGGTGAGATGCATTACCACCGATATGTGGAGGGACAGGCTGCCACCTGACGAAGAACAACAGGCAGTTGAGAGAGGCCGCTGCCTCAGCTGGTCTCGCTTCCCCGTGACTGAGGTGTGTCAGGCGGCCTCCTGACGGAGAAATAACATGCTGCCGTTACATGTTGAGATACCGCGCTGCCCGGTGATAGAGGGGTGCAAGGCAAGGCCTCCTGACAGAACGCCACGCCCTGTATACATGCAACCGTAACAAGCAAAGCTACGCTTCCTTGATTTACAAGAAGATTCGTCTCTCATCGAGTGTGCTTATATATATTCACATTACTGGGTAATAAGACGCAAAAGATATACTTAAGAAAGACAGTGAAGATGAGAAAAAATGTATAAATGATGAAGATGAGTGGTTAAATCCACCCAGAGTATCCTACGGCGAATTAATCCGCCACGGAAATCTCCGCCGTGGGGTCGGCTGGGTGAGGCAGGAGCCGGGAGCAAGCTGTTTGCCTCTCCGCGCGGCGGGATGAAATGAAAAGTAAACATCGTACCTCTGGCGCGCTACATGGCATCTCATAACACAACAAACTGGATAACCAAACCTCCCAGGGGCGGCATTTTGGAAGGGGCTCTAAACTACACCCTCCTAGCGTCCTAAGACCGACTTAGTTATACCAGGAAAAGAAGATTACTAAGAAAACATTTTCGGGCGTCATCTTAGCCTCGTGTAAGGGACAGAAGGCCAACCCTTCTTAGGCCCCCTAACCAATCAGCGCGCGCGACCAAGTCTGTATTTGGCGGGAAATACGTATACCACGCCGAGTGTCTTCTCTCTCTCTCTCTCTCTCTCTCTCTCTCTCTCTCTCTCCTCTTCTCTCTCTCTCTCTCCTCTCTCTCTCTCTCTCCTCTCTCTTCTCTCCTCTCTCTTCTCTCTCTCTCCTCTCTCTCTCTCTCTCTCTCTTCTCTCTCTCTCTCTCCTCTCCCTTCTCTCTCTTCTCTTCTCTCTCTTTCCCTTTCTCCCCTCTCTCTTTTCTTTCCCTCTCCCCTCTCTCTCTCTCTCTCTCTCTTTTTTCTCTCTCCTTTCCTTCCCCTCTCTCTCCCTTCTCTCTCTCTCTCTTTTCTCTCTCTCTCTCTCTCTCTCTCTCTCTCTCTCTCCCCTCTCTCTTCTCTCTCTCCCCTCTCTTCTCTCTCCCTTTTCTCTCTCTCTCTCTCTCCCCTCTCTCCTTCCTTTTTTTTCTTCTATTATTTCTTCTCCCTCCTTTCCTTCTCCTTGAGTTGCCAGATATGTATTTCTGCTAGTCACAGTGCAGTGTACACGCCGAGGGAGTCTCTCTCTCTCTCTCTCTCTCACCCTCTCTCTCCCTCTCTCTCTCTTCTCTCTCTGTCTCCTATTTTTTCTTCTTTTATTTCTTCTCCCTCCTCTTCCTTCCCCCTTTTCATCCTCCACACCCCACATATCATAGCCAGTATGTGATATTATCATGAATAACGACACTTTTTTCTGGTGTGTTTTGAATGTTTAGAATAAATCTGCTAACCGTTTCTGTCGCAAATCATATCTATTCCGCCCAGCCCCCCCCTATATATATGTAAATATATAGCCCACACCAAATATATATTGTTACGAGCGAGACAGTGAGTTGTTAGAGGAATGAGTAGCGAGACTGAAACGCCCGAAACCATAAAAAAAAGGTGATGGAAAGAAGTAGATAATAATAACAATTTAATAATATCGAATAAATCACCTTGTAGCAAGGAGTAAGATGATTTTGCTTTTGAAGCACACACAGAGATGACTAAAGAAATGCTTATATAACTAGATGACCAATATGTACATAACACAAGATAATTAGCCCTAGAAAAAAAACACAAAAAGAATACTAAGATAAATTTTCACCACCAGGTATAAAGCTAATAATAATAATGTGAGTTGACTTGAGTAGAGTCACCGGTGCTAATGTTGACTGGGTACTTACTTAAAGGCACAAGAATGGTGTTACTGCTATTTTCCTCGAGAGAGTAGTAACGTTTCAGCTATATACAGATGACTGACTAACAAAAGAAAACGAGGTTTATAAATGCCCTCGGTATTTGCCTGGGGCTGCTTCACTCAGCTTTGAGTCAAAACAAACCGGCGAGATCCCGGGAGTAGTTCCGGTCCCTTCCTTCGTGTTGATTGAGGAAGGGTAGTTAGTGGTACTCCAGGCAGTGTGTGTGTGTGGTGTGTGTGTGTGTGTGTTGGTGTGTGTGTGGTGTGTGTTGTGTGTTGTTGTGTGTGTGTGTGTGTGTGTGGTGTGGTGTGTGTTGTGTGTGTGCACACAGGATGAGGATAAGGGGGAAGCTTATGATACCCCCCCATAAGAGGGGAGGGCCACTGGGAAGAAGTGGAGTCGTAGGAGTTGAACTGGTCAGGTAAAGCCTCTAGGTGCGAGAGAGAGGTCTGCAATGATGTTGTCGGTGCCCTTGATGTGGATGATGGTCAGGTTGTAAGGTTGGAGGAAGAGAGACCATCGGAGAAGGCGTTGATTGGTAAATTTGGCGCGATTTGGGAAAGGACAGAGGGTTGTGATCAGTGTAGATTTTTAAGGATCTTGACTTGGCTGGAGATAACACTTGAAATTTTTGTACCGCTGAGACGATTGCCAGGAGTTCTTTCTCGGGGTGCTGTACCGCTTTTGGTGGATGTTGAACTTGCTGGAGTGGTATGCCAAGGGGTGAAGAATGCCCTCCACCTCTTGTAAGAGTACAGCTCCTAAGGCGGTGTCGCTGGCATCTGTTTGCAGAGCAAAGGGTTGGGCGAGTCGGGAGCGATGAGCACGGGACCCTGGGACAGGAAGTTCTTAAGTTGGTTGAAGGGCGGCTTGCAGACGTCCTTTCCAGTTGTAGGTCACAGCCCCACTAGTGAGCCGGGTGAGAGGGAGGGTAAGCGGCCGCGAAGTGGGACAGAATCTCCGGTAGTAACCTGCCATACCCAGAAAGCGCCGTAGGGCCTTCCGAGTAGTAGGGGCAGGGTACTCCAAGATGCGGAGATGTTGGCCATTTTGGGTCGTATTTGGGCCCTTTTGTCCCACCTCGGGGTCCCAGTATGTCACCGTGGCTCGGCTGAAGGTGGTCTTGGCCAGCTTGATGGTCAGTTGTCCCTCCCTGCAGCCTGGTCAACACTTCCCGGAGTTTTAGAAGGTGCTGTTCCCAATGCTCTGTAAATATCAGAATGTCGTCTAAGTATACAAAAAACTCCAGCCAGACCCTGTAATAAGTAGTCCATTGCCCTTTGGAAGGTAGAAGGGGCATTCCTCATCCCAAAAGGCTGACTCTGTATTGGAAAAGACCAAAGGTGTGATGAAGGCTGATATTTGTTGGGCCTTTTCCGTAAGGGGTATTTGGTAGTATCCCTTCAGTAAGTCATTTTTGTTATATAATTAGTCTGCCCAAACCCTTGTCGATGAGATCATCTATTCTTGGTAGAGGGTAGGCGTCCGGAACAGTCACAGCGTTTACTCTGCGGTAGTCCGTGCAGAGGCGCATTTTGTCCATCCTCCTTGGGGACGAGAAGACATGGTGACGCCCACGGAGACTGGCGGGGAATACCAGTCCCTGCTGGAGTAGATAATCCACCTCTTGCCTCATTCTGGTCACATTTCCGAGGATGTAGTCGGTAGGGTGGTTGACAAAGAGGAAGGTTCCTGGGAGAAGCTCGACATCGTGGGAGGTCATGTTACATAATTTAGGATGATCGCCAAGGACATCTTTATGGTTTAGCATAATGGTGGTTATGTCTCCCCTGTGAGAGGAAGATGGGGTGTGTTAGGTAAATCTCTGAGATTCCCAAGTATGGTTGAGTTTTTTTCACAATCTGTACCTGTTACAAGGGGGGTGGTATTTTCAGGTACAGAAATGGTGCAAACTGGCATTGTATTTGAATCAGGTATTTTATTTGTATCAGGTGCAAGGTTTGGTCTACTCTTGTATAATTTCAGTAGATTAATGTGAATTAGCTGAGTGCTTTTACGGCGGTCGGGAGTGTTTATGATATAGTTATTGTCACTGCCCTTTCTTACTGATGTTATAAGGACCATGGTATTTAGCTTGTAAAGGTGAACCAAAGACTGGAATGAAAGCAAGGACTTGGTCACCTTCATTAAATTTTTCTTACTTTAGCTTTACTATCAAAGTGTTTTTTCATTACCCCTTGAGCTTGTTTGAGATTGTTTCGGGGCAAATGAGCGGATTTGGGTCAAGAGTATTCTTAAGTTTCTCAATGTATTGAGTGATAGTGACAAGTTTTTGGTTTTTGTTGTTTTAGCAATCTGTCTTTGATTACCTTAAGTGGCCCCCTAACCTTACAAACCAAACAATAGCTCAAAGGGGCAACCCCAAGGGACTCTTTGGGGTGTCTCCCGTATGGCGAATAGGACGAAAGGTAAGGCTTCGTCCCATTCTTGGTCCTTGCCCATGACAAAAACTTGCGGAGAAGTGCCTTAAAGGGTCTGGTGACATCTCTCCAAAGCACCTTGTGATTGAGGATGGTATGCCGTAGATAGAGTCTGTGTGATTCCAAGCTCTGCCAGAACTGCTGCAAAGAGAGCCGCTCGTGAAATTTGTGCCGCGGTCATTTTGGGAATTTTCCCCTAGGTATGCCAAAGGTAGTGAACAGTTGAGTGAGTTTTGACACAATTGTTTTGGCTGAAATTTGTTTTTAAGTGGGAAAGCCTCAGGGTATCGGGTGGTTGGACACATAATAGTGAGGATGTATTGGTTCCCTCTCCTAGTTTGGGAAATGGGCCAACGATGTCAATGATGATCTTTTAAAAAGGTTCCTCAGGCACTTGGATAGGTTGGAGTGGGTACTGAGGAATATTTTGGTTAGGTTTTCCCATAATCTGGCAAGTGTGACATGAATTTATCATTGAAGTTATGTCTTTTTTTAATCCAAAAGAAAAAAAAAAAAAATGGGTATGGCAGGTTACTACCGGAGATTCTGTCCCAACTTCGCGGCCGCTACCGTCCCTCTCACCCGGCTCACTAGTGGGGCTGTGACCTACAACTGGACGGACGTCTGCCAAGCCGCCTTCAACCAACTTAAGAACTTCCTGTCCCAGGGTCCCGTGCTCATCGCTCCCGACTTCGCCAAACCCTTTGCTCTGCAAACAGATGCCAGCGACACCGCCTTAGGAGCTGTACTCTTACAAGAGGTGGAGGGCATTCTTCACCCCTTGGCATACCACTCCAGCAAGTTCAACATCCACCAAAAGCGGTACAGCACCATCGAGAAAGAACTCCTGGCAATCGTCTCAGCGGTACAAAAATTTCAGTGTTATCTCCAGCCAAGTCAAGATCCTTTAAAAGTCTAAAACTGATCCACAACCTCTGTCCTTCCTAAATCGCGCCAAATTTACCAATCAACGCCTTCTCCGATTGGTCTCTCTTCCTCCAACCTTACAACCGACCATCATCCACATCAAGGGCAAACCCACAACATCATTGCAGACGCCCCTCTCTCGCACCTAGAGGGGTCACCTTTGACCAGTTCAACTCCTACGACTCCACTTCTTCCCAGTGGCGTCGTCTTATGGGGGGAGGTATCATAAGCTTCGCCTTATCCTCATCCTGTGTGACACACACACACACACACACACAAAAACACAACACGCACCCCACACCCAACACACACCACACACACACACACTGCCTGGAGTACCACTAACTACCCTTCCTCAATCAACACGAAGGAAGGCACCGGAACTACTCCGGGATCTCGCCGGTTTTGTTCTCCATGAGCGATCTCCATGAAATTTGGGTCCTCAAGTTGATTGGCAATACAATTTGGTGAACTTCAGCCCAAGTGGCATCATCAGAAAGTTTATGCAGTTTGATAGCCTCATAAGAACTTTGTCCTGGTAATAAAAGAAGGGGGAATGAGTGATCTGATCTTTAGGAATGGTTCTGGCATGGTACCGAGACAGAGTAGCATCGTCTCGTTGAGCCTCAGCAAGTAGTTGTTCAGAGAATACCTTTGCCAAGACTTACGTTAGGCGTATGGAGTGGTAGTTGACAAGGGCTGAGGGGGTATTTGAGCATTTTCTTCGGACTGTGCACGGGTAAACGGCCCCAGTTAGGAAAAAGATTTGGCTGCTCCTTTTCCATTGAGCTGTGGGGTTGTATGGTAATGGTGAGTTATTAGTGACAAGGGGTGGAATGACTTAAACTCACCAGTCAGATCGTTAGCTAACAGGAAGTTAGTATGAGGAATGGGTAAAGACTTTTCCCCACTGACAGCAAAAGGTTACTACTCCCTTAAAAAGCGGACAATCAAGGGACACCCTAGCCAGAGGTACGGGGAAAGTCTGGTGAAAAAACCTTGAGGTACACCTTCTCCCCTGTATACTTCCGTTCTACTCCTGGAAGTGCGATTTTAAGAGGATTGATTTGGGGAGAAAACAGTATCCCGCATAATCTGGAGAGGGGCGCTCCTCAGAGTCAGAGTCGAGGGAGACCCGTACCTTGTGACCTGAAGGGTTTGAAAGGATCCGTAACAAAAGGGAGTGGAATTATTGTGTTCACCGAAGCAAAATGGTTTAGAAAATGTGCCATTTTAGCTACTTTACACCTAGGGTCAGGACAGTTCTTTATGAGGTGGCCAGTTTTCTTACAGAAATAGCAGAACACACTTGGCTTGGAACCACTATCTACAGACTTACCCCTCCTTTTCATAACTTGCACCTGAACTTTTCAATGGACTGAGCCTTCTTCTCTCCCGAGGATACAGGGCGATGTACTAAGGAAAAGACATCTGCTATTTTAGCAGCTTTGAGTAGGTTTGTCTCATCCTTGTCTGTAATGTGCAACATGATTGAGTAGGATATTTTACGTTTAAATTCCTCCAGTGCTACGAGATTTACCAGATCGTCATAAGTGGTGACTGATGCAGACCTTTTAGCCAGTTTTTAAGGGCTCTGAATTTCTCTGAGGCAAATTCTAGGTAAGTTTGACCAGTATTTTTGTTCATGTTGCGGAGTTTTTTCGGTATCTTTCTGTGGGGGGACCGCGTAAGCTGTAAGTATAGCATCTTTAACTACATCTAATCGGCATTATCCTGCACACTGTCTAGAACAGATAAAGCCTTTCCATTAAGTTTTGGCTTGACAAGCCAGGGCCAATCCTCTTTAGGTACCTGAAAATGCGTGGCAGAGGATTCGAACTCTCTAAAGAAGGGTTCAGGATCGTAATCAGAGAACTGAGGTAAAAGAGGCAAAATTTTGTTAATTGTAATTTATTTGGAGTTTGAGTGGCGTGACCTTTATTCTGCAGATCGAGGACTTTTAACTGATGTTCTCTATCATGTTCTTTTTCTGCTCTTTCACGCTCTTGTATTTGTAACTGGTATTCGCGTTCGAGAACTTTTTCTTCTCTTTCACGCTCTTTTTCTTCTCTATCATGTTCTTTTTCTGCTCTTTCATAGTCTAACTTCATTTGTAATGCCTGCATTTTCACTTTCTCCATTTCTAGGAGAAGTACTGTGTCTGAAGAACCTCTAGAAGTGGTGGTTTCTGACTGAGGGTCGTTATTGGTTCTTCACCTAGATGAGTTAATATGAGTGTCATTAAGTGTTCCTTTTTTGTATCATGAGTGAACTGGATTTCCAAAGTTAGCGGCACTATACTTGAGATGATCTTTAGTAACTCTTGCAGCTTTAAGTTCTTCAGCAGAGGGATTACCGCAAAACTCTTCCGCATCAAACCCCATGATTAATGTTAAAACAAAAATTTAAAAACCACAATAGGGGTTTGAAGAGAGATGCCAAGGGCGTATTTCAGGGAAAATCACTCGAGCTATTAACTGAACTACCCTGACATGAGATTTGATAGGGAATGACCCCTGGAGATGTATCACTTCGAAGGGTATAACGGCCAGTGGAGAAGTACCAGAGAATGCAGTACCCACAATACGCACACAAAATCTGGCATAAGTACTCAAATGTTTGAGTTTTGAAAATGGTCAAGTTAATAATCGAGTGAGTTTAACTAGATTGGAACATCGCTGGTTCCGTGAGAAAAGATGAGTCAGTATAGCTTTGCGGGGAGGAAAATGTCCTACTTGGAAAAATATCAAACGAGCAATAAGGTAGTTTAAGCAGTGTGACGAACTGGAAAATGCCTCTACACCAGGCCTTCGTGTAGTGAGTTTTTTAAAAGGGACAGCTATCCACACGCTCAATCATGTAGCACACGTAAGTAATAACCCAAACCAAAATAGACACAGTGAACTCTCACAACAAAAAAAATACCTGGGGTGAAAAAAACAGAAAAAATTGAATATCACTGAAATGAGATTAAGAAATAACAACCGTTAAAAAGGGTTTTTATAGCCCGGACAGGCCCCCAACTGTTACGAGCGAGACGTGAGTTGTCTAGAGGAATGAGTAGCGAGACTGAAACGCCCGAAACCATAACAAAAAGGGGATGGAAAGAAGTAGATAACAATAACAATTTAATAATATCGAATAAATCACCTTGTAGCAAGGAGTAAGATGATCTTGCTTTTGAAGCACAACAGAGATGACTAAAGAAAGCTTATATAACTAAATGACCAATATGACAAACACAAGATGAATTAACCCTAGAGAAAAACACAAAAGAATACTAAGATGAATTTCACCACCAGGTAGTAAGCTAATAATAATAATGTGAGTTGAAATTGAGTAGAGTACCGGTGCTAATTTGACTGGGGACTTACTTAAAGGCACAAGAATGGTGTTACTGCTATGTTCCTCGAGAGAGTAGTAACGTTCAGCTATATACAGATGACTGACTAACCAAAAGAAAACGAGGTTTATAAATGCCCTCGTATTTGCCTGGGGCTGCTTCACTCAGCTTTGAGTCGAACAAACCGGCGAGATCCCGGAGTAGTTTCCGGTTGCCTTCCTTCGTGTTGATTGAGGGGAAAAGGGTAGTTAGTGGTACTCCAGGCAGTGTGTGTGTTGTGTGTTGGTGTGTGTGTGTGTGTGTGTGTGTGTGTGTGTGTGTGTGTGTGTGTCACACAGGATGAGGATAAGGCGAAGCTTATGATAATATATATACATAGTGTATTATACAGCCTAATATACTATATACAGTCTAAAATATATAATATATAACCAATAATATAACCATTGTTGTTATGGTGACGGAGAAAATTGCGGGCTAAGACGACCCCAACCCTGCCTTAGTTTACACTCGCTGCACTGTCTTAGGCGGAGCGAACTTTGCTTCCGAAAATGTCCACCTAGCGCTAAGATGGTCTTAGTCCCCTAAGATGGTCTTAGTAGTGTTCCAAAATGCCGCCCCAGAACGCTACACCGCCATTTTAGTGGGGAGGCTGCCGAAGTTGCCGAACCTTCCCGAGGACCCGAAATCCAGATGGCACAGACGCACAGTCACAGGCTAACATAACACCCCAGCCATCACTGTAAAAGTTTGTCCGCCACTCGCTCGCTCTCTTCAAGGTGTAGCAGCTCGTATACAACGGGGTCGTTGAGCTGCTCGGCACTTTGAAGCCCTGTTCTTCCGCTTGTTCAGCAGTCTGTTGTGCAACTTTTGCTGTTATTGCAATGGAAGTTATTATTACATGGAATGTTATTACATGGAAGTTATTGCATTGGGTTGATAATCGGGTGTTTGTCGGGTCGTCATCATTGAGTCGTCGTTTTGGGAGTCGTTATCGGTCTTAAGCCTTTGCCCGTAGAGTCTCTTGCCGTAATACGAAGCCGAACCCTGAAGGCTTGTCGTTAGGGCACGACCATGAGGGGGGGCCCTTAGGGCCTGACTATAGAAAGCGGCAAGGGCAGGCTCTGTTAGAATTGGGCAAGTTCCTTGCGGGGCAGTGTCGGGGTCTCCAACGACACTCTTTAGAGGGTGGGGAGTTTAGGCCCCTGACATTGTAGGAAAGGCCTCTGATTTGCTAGTTTGGGTGGTTCCTTTTAGAGCAGTAAATTTTTTATGGTTGTTTATCAACTCCATCTGGGTGGAGTAGTTTAGCTGTGGCTCCGCTACATGCGGTGTTGTCGTCAGGCACTTAATGCTCAATTTATCGTCGCTGTGGGACGTGTTAGGTCAGGTGGTTGGGTAAGACACGGTGAGCCTTGGCTAAGAGTTGGGGTAGTGTCCTTGCACCATCACTGATGGCATTCCCCCGCAGCGGCGAGGGGCTTTTCTAAACCAGCAACGCCGTTTGCTGGTCAGTGACCTCTCCGCATCCTGAGTTGTCGCCGCGAGACGTGCCAGGCCTGATGGTGCGCGTGGGCCAGAGCCTCCCGGCAGTTTCGGGAACTGGATCCTTCCACGCCACCACCGACGGCTTCCTCGGGCGACAAGGGATTTACAAGCTGAGGTTTTGCTGACCTTCAGTGGCGGAAGTGGTAGGGGGTCGGCGTCCTATCAGGTGACATTAGTATTTCAATCTTGGGTAGCTTATCCCTTGTCTTACCCCTTCGCTTTGCCGAACCTTCCCGAGACCCACTTTCATCAGACAGCCGCGCGGAACGGGCCATTACCGGGACCTCACCGCTGCCCTTCCAAAGTCGTCTCCCTGCCGGGGAGACTCCCCCGTTAGGGAGTCTCGTTATATCGACTCTCAAAAGTCTCGAGACCCGAGTCTCTTCTCTTTCACTCATATATTTTGAGTGAAAGAGAGGCTTCGGGTCACTTATATTACTCCTCGGCCTTGTTATTTGTGAAGATCCGTAGGAAAGGAGAAGAGGATAAATAAGGGAATAGAGAGAGGAGGAGAAGGGAGTAGGGATATAGGGGACAGCTTAGCTCTGGCATTTCCAGTTGCTCCAGTGGTAAGCGGTGGTAAGCGTGTTGCTGCACTCTACTGTAGGTGGAGCTCCATTTGCTCCGATGTAATTTATAGTCTAGGGTGTTTTACTCCAATGTGAGACCCAGGATGGAGTCTACCCGACTCTGTATCGCGGAGCCGAGTTTTTTGAGTGGAGCCATCCCCGCCACCCACCATTTTCTCAGACTCTGGAGCGAGCGAGGTCCGCAGGTGTGGAGCGTATCGCATCTCCCCCCCCACTCCCCGCGGAGCCGATATGTTTCGACTGGAGCAAAGGTTCATCCCCCCCACCCCCCCGCGGAGCTGATATGTTTTGAGTGGAGCAAAGGTTCTTCCCCCCCACTCCCCCGCGGAGCCGAGTCCTCCCAGACGCTGGAGCAAAGGTTCACCCCCCCCCCCCGCGCCCCCGCGGAGCCGATATGTTTTGACTGGGCAAAGATTCATCCCCCCCCCACTCCCCCGCGGAGCTGATATTTTTTGGGACTGAATTTTCCCCCCTGCTCCCCATGAGGAATAAATATCACCTCATACTCGGAGTGAGTTCCATAACTCTAGGGGTTGTAAAGACTTCATAGTGAAATATGCGTAGAGTTATCCGTTAAACAGGTTTTTTTCTTTTCTTTTCTTTTTTTTGAAGGAGATGGAACGCTGAGTCATTCAGACCGGCGGAGTGAACTCTCTTCAACTAGGGATGCGTAGACTTCTTAGTGAAAAAATTGGGTAGGTTATTGGTCAAACAGGTTTTTTTTTTTTTTTTTTTTTTTTTGTTGAGGGTTAAGAGAAGGGAGGATGACTCATTCCCGGGGGCATTGATAAAAGAGTGGGAGATGGTAAGAAAATGGGATAAAGATGAGAATATAATATTTCAGAAAAACATATTTTATTAGGATTCTTTTATTCTTAAAACAATATGGTATTACAAATGGTTATTTACAAAAAAACTAAAACTCATTAAATGGTTATTTACAAAAACTAAAAGAAACACGATTGAATTGATACATTGATTTCCATAATTTATGATGCTATGTAAAATCATTCAACCGCATTCGTTTCGGTGTGAAATAATCTGTCATACATCGTTCTTTTTTCCCCATAAGTTCGTTCCAACGGGTTGGCAAATTGAGCAGCGAGTCCTACTTCCACCTTCTCCTCCTCCTCCTCCTCCCCTCCTCCCACTCCCCTCTTCCTCCTCCTCTCCTCTCTCCTCCTCTCCCCCCTCCTCTCTCCTCCTCCTCCCTCCCTCCTCCTTCTCCTCCCTCTTCCTTCCTCCCTCATCATTCGCTGGGATCTACTGGAGGATCTACGGCGATATTGCGGATTTCCATAAACCAAGGATGTAATTTTTTTAGATAAAAACGCTTGGTCATCAAAGCAACTCAAACTAGCTGTTCATTTTGTTAGACACATCGGCCCTTTAATTCCGAATGATGGGTATAAATCTCTCTACCGACGGGTGGAGAAAGCCCCCTGTAGTTTCATGGGTTAAAAGATTGAAAGGGGATGAGAGGGGAGTCCTTTACCACGGCGAGTTGTGTCTTTCCAACGGTTGAAAGGAGTACATTTGGTTTTAAAACAATAAATTCAGTTTTTAATATCATTCCCACCTCAGACTTAACATACCTAAACCTTTTCTAGACTCGTAAAAAAAGGGTGTGTTGCTGGGAAATTTGTAAATCAAGGTAAAGGGGCCATAGGTCCGTGTTTAGTTCTTCATCAAGATTTCAGTTTTCAACAAAATAAAGCTATCTGATCTGAGTATTGCAGTTTCACTCTGTCCTTATAGGTGCTTTCACCACGTATACCAAAATTGATACCCCTTGACTTTGGCTAGATCAAGAAATGAAATCCTAAATAGTTAGGTTGTGTTATGGAAATGCCCGGGTTTGGGTTTATTGACAATATAACCCGGTCCTTCCCAAAGGGATGACTTTCCGAAAGTTAAACCCCCTGACACATTTTAAAAATTGAATTTCACTGGTAACATACTTATGTCGCTCATTGTATCTTGTTTTGAAAGCAAGGAGCGAAAATATAAGCTTTTATTAGTAATTTAACACGCCCCCCTTCCCAAAACAAGACTGATTGTTTCTCAATGTGCTTTTTTTCAATAAGGGTTTTTCAGATATCTGCTTTGGAAAATCGATACATCATGTATAGTGTGTATTTTAACCCTAACTTGAGCAGCACCTGCAGAACGGTAAGGAAAATGAGATGAGAATTTTTCATCGCACAGTGTTGCCACAGCTTTTTTTTTATGTTTAGACGCTTTGCGTTCCCCTTTGAGTAATATTCTTTAGTGTATTCGAAAAAATAAGATTCTGATATGTTGCGATGGTTTGCAAGAGGGGGAAAATCGTCAGTCAACGAACCCCGTCCTCATTAAAATATTTGTGTCTAAGTGAATATCCCGTTCTCCATCTGGGGTACAGATTCTAACCCACCAATAAGTTTTTAGTTCCACCTCTGTAGCTTGTGAAATTTCCCGTAGGTAAGGTTCACACATGACTGTTGCATAAAGAGAATTAAAGTCTAGATAGATAGATAAGTTTCATCATCCCTCCCCGCTTCAAACTGGGGGTTAGTGTGAGGATTATTGGCAGTGAGGTAAGATTGAACACAAGTTGTGAACCCCCCACGCAAGTTTTTTTTAATGAGACGGTACTGACTCGCATCTCGCGGGGGTTCTAAGGTCATCTGTGAAGTTAACAGGAAAGCATAAAACGCATAGCTGGACAAAGAGACGTAATAAACACACATCGAGTTGTTTAGTTTTCCCATGAGAGTGGCCTGTATGTATGAGAAACATCAGCCAGCAACCCAACATCAATCTGGCAATACAAACTAAATATAACCCCCCAGGGTCTTACATCGAGACATCCACCATATCTTTTTACATTTTGATAATCTGCCAAGGAAAGGTGTTCATCTCTGAGTGTGTTGAAAAAGCCTCGCGTGAAGGTATGGCTTTTTCTGCTAACCTAAGGGGAGAATCTATATAATCTAACAGAGATATTGTTTCTGAGTAGTTACTTTCTCTCTAATTTTAGGTGGCAGATAGTCCACCATAAACTCAGCAAATTGGAGAGGGGGGGCCACTAGCGACATGGCTCTTCGTCAGTGTCGCCACACTCGCATTCATGAGGGAAAGCGAGTCCAGGAAACATAGAAATTATCCACGATAACTTTGAAGTTCCTAATCCAGCTTACATTGTATCTCGACTTTGGTAGTCTGAATGGTGAGTTCGCGGAGCAATATAGCCAAGCCCAAATTTTTTGCGTTGTGGAAATAAGTATGTAACTTAATGCGTCCGTTACGCGCTTGTAGATTACAACCAGTGCAGAGCGCACCCGCGTAATTGTCAATTGGGTTCTCATGATCGTGATGTCTTACTTTCCCATATACTTTACTAAAGGGTGAATTACATATCTCACAAAGAGTCTGTCGGTGGAAATCACTTTTCATCCTCCACCGCCCATTGCGATGGGATAATAACCAAATTTTCTTTTATTTTCTTCCAACTGTGGGTTTTAAATCGGCAAAAAAAATATTTACCGCATTTTCCCCCATGTACGAGCCTTTCTGAACGGGGTCCCCATTCCTATTAATAATAAGATGGCGTAACCTATAGCTCTTTGCTCTGATACCAATGGTGTCTTGATGAACGCGCGCGTTGTATGTCTCAAAATTTGCAAACGCGATTTGGAGATGGGCTATATGTATGCCCGTAATTACGAAACTTGATCATCTTACCCGGTGAAAGGACAGTACCTGTACTTCCTCGCATGAATCTGCATGTAAAACGTCCTCCGTAGGAAAAAAGTTCAGATAGCTACGACACAATGTGGTGTGGGGCTTACTTTTCGTTTGCGGAGCGCTTCCACATATTTTACTAGTGACTTGATCAATGCTACATTTTCCCCGCCTAATACCAGAAGGTCTATGATGGGGCCACCACATTTTTTTCCTTTCCGAGACAATGTTAAGAAATGACGCCGTTGATTCTGAGGATCGGGGACGCGACTGTAGACATACAGCGAAAATATTTTTGTAGGTGTTCTAACTTTAATACCCTCCTAGGCCAAGGGAAACTGAATGTTGTCGTCTTCACAAGCCGCCCAAATTCACCCGAGTAACACTTCGCATCATGTTTTTCCAACCATAACCTAATTGGTTGAGTTTATGGGCTACTATGCACTCTATGCACAGGAATGTTCATTCCCTCTGGGGTTGAAATTTGTTTCCCGGGACCTCGCGTGTCAGGAGGATACGGTATATATTCCCCTAAGGGGTTTAGGCAATACCAGGCAACATGATGCAATGGCAAAAACCGCCTATATGATGTAACACAAGACCCGAAATAATTTCCAAACCTTTAATATGACATTCCCGCGCATGTCTTTAAATATCGGTCGAAGAAAAGCCACACAGTTTACAGAGGTAGGATGGTGAAAGTTGAACTGTAAATAAAAAATTAAAATATTTTATAACTATTTATTATTATTATTATTATTATTTCTTTTTCATATCAAATTATATTTTTTTATTTTTGACTATATACTTACGGGCAGAATCGACGTGATGAGAACATCCAAAACCCCCACATCCATGACACAATGTAAGTTTTTCCCTCGTGCGCCCGGTAAAGAACCCAAATCCAGTTTGAAATGTTTAAACCATCACGAGCGAGAGACGTAGATGAATGGAGCCCACTCTGCCTTTCCCCAACCATCAAGGTATTGCCATATACCACCAGAAAAATTAAACACTAATCGGGGCCGATGATGGTAACCACTTTTTATATAAAACGGGTTAAGGAAGCCCACCGCCCACAGGTCAGGTAATATTTTTTTATGAAGCTGGTGACACTTGGTCTGGTGCGGGGCATGTCATGAAATCCCTCCGTTTTTTCACCAGCTGTCTCTTGATGAATTTTTTTTTACTCCATTATTTACACTATCATTTTTTACCATTTTCCCCAATGTAATACTTTTAACTATCAATAACTCTATATTCCATTAATAAAAACCAATACATATATTAATAACAACAATACATCTATTTTTGTTTAACTACTCCGTCACTCGTGGATGTTATTCAGTATATCTTAAAGTAGTCCAAGGGATAAGACAATCTTGACCGCGATGTTAATATTTTCCTCACCCGCACGTCTAATTATCGCTGGGTTTAGTAATTCTGGCAAGACAGAACTGTGCATTCGATTAATTAAAAGATATCACGAAACTTTCTCGCGAATTTATTATGTGGAGTTAAATCACACCCACTCCAGAATGATTAACACTCAGTCATAAGCTAATTATTCATTATCTATAATTAACCCGTTGGATGATGAGGATGTGATTGAGGGGGGGAAATCCTTTTTTGTGTGAGATGATATATTTCTGGAAGCTTCTAACTCGCCCATTGTAGCAAATCTATTCACTCGTGGTCGACATCATAATATTTTCTGTATATTCATTACGCAAAATCTATTTTTCCAAGGCAAATATGCACGAACTATTGGTTTAAAAAACGGTTCGCATTACATACCATGAAAAACCCAGACTTATCACAAATCGAATGTCTGGGTCGCCAATTGTTTGGAAAAAAAGATGGGAAAAAGTTTCTTGAGTTATATAAGATGTTATCGCTAGAGAGTCTTATCCATATTTATTTAAACGACCTAACCGTTGATACCCCACCAAAAAACTGCGCTTACGAGGGCCCTATCGCTGAAGAATCTCACTGTGAAAGAGTATATCATTGGTAACAAATATGACACAGGTTCTGTTAAAATCTTTATACACAAATCATACCCTTCCCGCTGGTTTTAGCGGGGGTTAGAAAAGCTTTACCATGCCGCTCATACTCTGATTTAAGGATAATCGGAAAGATTTAAAGAGTTCTTGAAAAGTTCTAATACATACACCCTTCACCGATTGACCAGAAAGCGTTTTTCCCGTCGAAAGATTGTAGCTCCAAAACCTGGGGTGATATTAGCTTGTGACACTGGTCAGCTTGATTCGTTGGGGTCATTTTAAAGATGGGATAAAATATATATTGGTATGCGTCGATGTTTTTAGTCGATATATGCATGCAGTTGGTTTGCGACGGAAGACAGTGTAGAATACACTACACTTCCCTAAAATACAATACACTGCAGAGAGTAATCTCGTGCGACTCAGTGCTTACCGAGACTAGTGTAATGGTTGGGGACACGCGACATACTGTGGTGTTCCTTCGTGAGTGTGGGGACTCTACCTGTGGGGGCCACGACTACCCGGGGTTTCACACACGAAAAAACTCTAGGGGCCCACAAATACCCTTTTTCAAAAGCCCCGGGTCTTCCCCTCGTTGGGGCCCTCCAGGGTCCCGGAGCAGGGGGGGACCCTGGAGGTTTTCCTGGGGTTTAAGGGTTCCAAGGGTTCCAAGCCCCCCAGGGCTTAGGAACCTTTGGACATCCCAGCTCTAATGGAGGTACGAACAGCGGTGAGTATTATTTGATTCAGTGCAGACAGGGCAGGGTTTAAGGGATGCCCCGGGGGGACCTGCTTCAAGCCAGGGACCTCGGGGGAAAGGGGGGCGCCCCCGGCTATCCCGGGGGCTTTAACCACCCTGGGGAGGCACGTCCCGTACCCCCGAGCGAGGGGGGCACCCCCCGTTTAAGGGAAAATGTAATCACCTGGAGATATCCCCAAAACCGGGCCCCTCAGGTAGGGCTGCCGGGGTTTAATGACATCCCACGTCAGCGCCGATTGGATAGAACCGTAGGGGGGGGGGGGCGCTAAACAGGAGCATAAAACCCCCCCCCCCCCCTTGAGCCCCCTGCACTACTCCCCCAGAGTGCTTGGGGCTTAACAATATTTAAAAAATGTAATTTATTTTCGGTGTTTAATTTTTACACTGCCCCCCATTTGCTTCGGCTCCTCTCGTAATTTCCCGACCCAAAGTTAAGTTTTAATTTGTCCACTGATCCTGACTTTTTTTTGGCGCCTTTGCCTGATATGACTATCAATTAACTTTTAATTTTTAATTGGGGGCTTTAAATTGTTTTGTAAGACGCAGCTGGGCGCCATTGCTGACTGAACCCCGGGGAGAATGCTTTGAAAATAGTCAGGGGCCCGACGCGATTTCGAGACTTATAGAGCGTAAAAAAAGCCGCCAATTGGAGCACAGGGGGACATCCAAAGATTTTAACACGTATTTTGCTTTAATAATGTCATCAGTGGGGGGACCAAAGGGGAGTTGATGATGTCAGGTTTTTGCTCCCAAAGAAAACTGCCTCTACGGTATGTTGGTAGCAACTTTCTACAGTCCTCCTAAATTCAGAATTGATTTTTTCTGACTCAAGAACTGAATAGGCAAGTATAAAAAAAAAAATTGGCCATAGAAAAAACCCAGGGATTGTGGTGATTTCATGGGGTGATGTCCCGATGGTGAGTGAGACTCGATCCGGGGGACGATGCCAGACAGCACCACGCAGGCACGGGGGAAAAGCATCTGCACGTATGTGGGGGGGTGTGAATCTCGGCCCAATATGAAGGAATATGAATAGCAGAGAATACAAGGAAGTACAAGACCGGGGACTGGTGGCCAAATGTTTCAGGCCCCTTTTGTACTCTTGTCACCACAGGTGAATGTGAAATTATTATTAAAAGTCACCCAAAGTAGGGGAAATTGTTTGTGGGTGCCATGTGAACTGGCCCTCATGCACTCGACTGGATTTAAAAAATTTCATGAGTACTAATAATTTTTTCAGTATGGCTGGAGTGCATGTACTTAGAAAAAATTAAAAACCAGGGACAATATTGAAATATTTGTTACCTATTTAAAACTTACCATTTATAAATTCACTTTTAACACCCACACTTTTACATACCTACGCCCCCATAACACTTTTTGTTAATCAAATGTAAACGGGGTTTTGTCGTAAAGGTTTTGGGGCGATTACATGGCTTGCTCAAAACTTTTAGAGTTTTTTTCCCCCCTAGTTTTTCCATTTAAAATTATAAAAAGGTTTTTTGCGCTCAGGGTTTTACGGCCTTTTGGGGTTTGGGAAAACTTTGGAAAAAATGGGGAAAATAGGAGGGGAGAAAAGGGATAAAAAAGGGAAAAAAGAAGAGGGGGAATAAGAAGAGATAATACCTTTAAATTCTCTTGATAAACGGTAGGGACAAGAGGAAACCCGACAATGATTTGCTGACAAAGGGTTATCCTTATATACCAGCGCGGGGGATATTGCTGACATGGGGTATTCAGCGATGAGCGTCCACGGGGAAGGAGGAGGAGAGAGGGGAAGGAGTGGGAGAAAAGGGGGTGAGAGCGAAGGAGGGGAAGGAAGGATTGAGAGGGGAAAGTGGAAGGAAGGGGCCGGCTTATATTGCGACCCAAAAAAGGCCGTCACCTCCCCCCCCACATGATTTTAAATGTTACACTGAGATAAAACCCTTTTACCTGTACCCACCACCCCGCCTCGCCTTCCCTGAAAAACAGAGGGGACAAAATCAGAATATTTTATATCCTCCCGGGGTTTTTGGGGGGAAAAGCCTTTCTGCGTCGCGGGGACTTCTTAAAAAGGGGGACTAGTGTATTTTTCCAAGTGCAAACGAGGGAGTTAAGCGGGTAAATTTTAACAGGTCTCTCCGGACGGCACCCCGCGCTAAAATAAAGTTTGGGTGAGTCCCAATCTGCGCGCCCATCAACACAAAAACCCCACCCCCGACGCCCCAAAAAAGGGAGGGGGGAGGTGAAAACTCTACGTGTTTCGGCGGGACTTTTAGGGCCCAAACCCGCCTCTGTGGCTTCCCCTGGGTTTTCCCCGGGGCCCGGGGGAGGCGAGACACACGCCGCCCGGGTTTGAGGGACCCCCTTTTAAATACCACGTAAAAGGGCCCCCCAGGGGCTACGCAGCAGGGTTTGAGCAAAAATTTTAAAAGTGCATGGGAAAGGGGGGGGGCGGATTAAGGATTTTCCCCGGGGGGAAAAAAATGCAAGGGTAGGGGCCTGTGGGGGAAGGGAGGGTCCCCTCCCCCGGGAATGCCGGGGGCGTTTACCAGCCTGGGGAGGCAAGTTTCCCCATCTCTGACGCCCGTGAAAAGCCCCCTTTACCTTTAGTACCTGGGGATTTTTGAAAACTGATCCCCCGACCTCTACCGGGAAAGGGGCCGGGGATCGTTGTCAGCCCCGTCAGCGGCCCGATTGGTAGAACCGTAGCGGGTTGGGGGGCCCCCTAAAGGGCATCACCCCCCGTTGAGCCCCCGCACTCCCCCAAAAGGGCGGGGCTTAAACAAATTATTAATGTTTAAAGTTAAAACCGGTGGTTATTTACTGAAAATTTATTCTGCCTTTTGGGTTTACCGAATTCCCGACCCCGGTGGAGTAAGGGTTTCCAACGCCTGGCCCTGTCCAGGGAGAAGATTCCCCCAAAAATATATTCCTTTTCTACTTTTGTGTAACCCTGGCGCCCTGCTGACCCGGACACCCCTTAGTGCCGTGCCGGCCGTTTTCGGACTTTTGGGTAAAGGAGCGGCAAGGAGAGGGGGGATGGGGTTTTTTAAACTTGTTTGTAATACTTTTGTTGGGATCAAGAAAATTCTGATTTAGATGTTTCTCACCAAAAAGCCCTCCCCTATTAGTTCAAATCCTAAATCCTCCCAAAAGATGATGTTCGCCGCCCCATGTGCCAGCAGAAAAATGGGAAAAATGAAGTGAAAAAAAAAAAGCAAAATGTCTTTAAACTTTGAATGAAATTTAAAAATTAATTCAATGTTTCTGTTCTTGGAAGTAACATCATAAATATCTGGAAGTGTCAACTTTTCCGGAGGATGAAGTTTTATGACAGAGGGGGAGACCCTGCCATCACCAACGCCTCTTGTCGGGGAAATTTTCCCTCGACTAAAGGTCATATGGGAAAAGTACATTTACAAAAAGCTCGGGGTTGATAGAGGGGGAAAGGGGATTTGTCATAAAATCTGCGATGCAAAAACAAACTGGCTTTTTCGTTTCAAGCATCGAACTACTGAAACACCTACGTAAATAGACATATTATTGATTCCAACAACGCCTTTGATTGCTATACCGGGCAGAAGGAGGGGGAGGGGTGTACTAAGCAAAAAGCAGAAAAAAAAAATCCATTGACCATATGTAATAGTAGTGCTACATACAAATATGTAAAAGGACGAATTTGAACATAATATAAAATCTAGACAGATCTTAAATGTCTATAATATAAGTATATAATATATGTTTATTAATTTGCACTTTTTTGTTTGAAAAATCTCTCAAGAAAAATTTTTTAATAAATTTGCACTTCTAATCAAGACTCATCATTATCACTTATCCATGGCAGTAGGCAGCAGCAGGACGCTAGGATGTGAGGCCGGGGGAACGCGGTGCTGGATGCCTTACCTCAAGACTACATCGTGCTGCTCATCACAGAGAACACACCACAGGTACTACTTTCTTTCTACACCATAACAGTCTTATACCAGCTTTATACAGAAAATACTATCTTTGTGAGCCACCGGGGTAACTAGGACTTGGATTGTTTTGTTTTACATTAGCTCAGGATGGCTCAGTTTTAGCGATATTTTGGTAGCGTTATGTCTTCCTACGTTCGAAACCCACTTGTTGTTTGAGATCATTCTGGAGTGGTGGTAATTAAATTGTACCGTTGAAAATATCCCTCTTGGTGTACGTTTGACTTGTCTACATGTGTCGCATGGATGGATCTAAATATCAATAGCATTGGGAACGTCATAGGATGGGCCACACTGCCATGTGGCAACAGGTACCATTCCTCCTGACTGGAAAAGGGGGCTGGTCGTCCCTATCTGGAAAGGGAAAGGGGGACCGCCCAGGACTGAAACCCATTACCGCAGTATTACACTGCTCAGCGTGCCAGGCAAGGAAGGTGCTTGCCCATCTATTGCTGACACGGATCCGGCAATCATCTGCTGAAGTTGAGAGACTTCAGCAGTCCGGTTTCCCACGCTGGTAAGTCAAAAATGGACCGTATCCTAGCGCTTCGTGTCCTGGTGGAACGCCGACGTGAGTTTCGACAGGGGATGCTTGCACCCTATATTGATCCCCAAGAAGGCGTTTGATCGGTGTATCAGTCACAATGGGATCTTCTGCGACTTCGGGGGATTCTTGCAGGACTATTGGTTTGATGACTGGCCTGTAGGCTACTCTGGGAATGAAAGTGCTGTGAATGTGGGGGAGATGTATCCAGCTTTTCTCTTGTGAATACAGGAGTGAGGCTCGGGTGTGTCCTTGCCCCATACTTTTCAACACCTGCATGGAGGGGAAATTTGGGGAAAATTGTACATCAAAGTGATTGTGGAGCATCCCTCGGCAACACCAAGATCACTGATCCTGTTTTTGCCGATGATGCAAAAATTTCTTTGCTGAGTCGCTGGAGGTCCTGGTGATGGCGCTCTCAAGGCGCTTGCATGAGGAGGCAAAGCCTTTGGGACTTGAGGTCCCTAGCTCAAGACCAAGGTCCAGGTTTTTGGGAAAGGCTTACTAGATGGGGGCAGTACAGTCTGTTCATGCGTGCGGCGAGGACATTGAGATTTTGGAAAGTTTTACATACCTTGGTGAAACAGTCCATAATGGCGGCGGGTCACGTCAAGAAGTCTTACGGCGGATTAGCATAGCCTACGGTGTTATGGACTCGCTCAGCAGGAGTATTTGGCGTTGTCGGTACCTGTGGCAGGAGGACAAAGACCCGGATCTTCAAGTCGCTTGTGATCCCTGTCTTACTCTAGGTTGTGAGACATGGACTCTAAAATGGCGATTTGAAGAGACGAATCGATGCCTTTGATTATAATTGTTTCTCAGAATCATGGGGTATCGCTGGGATGATTACGTGTCAAATCAGCGATTGCACCGTGAGACTGAATCGAGGCCTTTTACCTGCATAGTACGTCAGCGACAACCTTCGGCTATATGAGCATGTGGCACGCTACACTGAAACCGATCCTTCACATGGGGTTGTATCTGTAAAAGACAATCCGAGGGGGAGGAGGCCAAAGGGGCACTCACAATGCTCGTGGCTGGGGCAAGTTGATGTTTCTTGTCGGGAGCTGCTTGGTATGGGAAAGGAGCCTTCACGGGGACTCGCGCGTGGTGACCCCCCGGAGTGGCGTCGTAGGGTGGGCGAGACGACGCGCCCCCCGGCGTATGGCCCAGTGATTGATTGATTGAAGGGATGTTCTCAGCAGTAAAAAACCAAAACATTGCAGGGTAGAGCCTCGTGCATAGAGGTCAGGGCACCGCAGGGCCGGGGACCTTCCAGGTGGGCGGCCACAGCCTGTATCTCGCAACGCAACGCCGCATCACAGCATCTCCCGCGCCGTCAGTCAGGCTCTCCAGGTGGGTCACGCCCGCACGCACGCAGGTAAACTATCGTAGTCTTTGGTTTTTTTTTGCTCAAAAGGTATGCAGCGATGAAGGTTAACTTTGATTATCATTTTTTCGTCATTATTATCATTGTTAAAAAAAACTGTTATGTATTTATAATTTCCAATCTAGTATCATCATGCATAGTTTTTGAAGTATTTAGTGGCTTATTCATCGCAATGTTTATTTTAACCCTGCCGTATTCAAATATAGTGACTAATATTCCGAGGGAAAGAGAATGCACGATAATTAAATTTTAATCCGTCTATAACAGTTGTTCCCAATTTTTTTTTGTTGTTTCCCCCTACAACCGTTCAACCATCCGGATTTCCCCCTTCATGTGGACAAGGAAAAAAGTAGCCAAAACAGAATATTTACTTGCTTATTAATAACACTAGTAGCTATATAGACACTATCCTCTATATCCATATATACTGTACTCAAGAAAAGTCAATAGCCGCATTCTAAACTATATTTTGTCGACTAAATGCTAGTAATTTAGAAGTTCCTCAGAATAAAATTCCCCTTAGAATCCTGAATTTCACCCTGGCGGAAATCACTCCAGGTTGGGAAATGCTGGTCTATAACAATCATTGCGCAGGTCCGACAAGTGTCACGGGAAAGTGTTAGTGTTGGTGGTGAGCGACAGCCCTGCCTTCCTCAAACCCCCTTCGCCACCTGGTCACTTCGGGCTCGTTTACTTGTGTGGTCGATGAAACTGGTTGTTCTACCCCGGGACTCCCCCTCCAGGAAACACCACAGCTGCACAAGGTCCTCTCGCTCTCCAAAATCCCTGCTGCTCGCGCCAAACACACTGGAAGGTAGGTACACACTGTCACTCGGTACTGTCTTGATCTTAATCTTTAGTTTGGAATCACTAAATAAACGGTGAAGCCTTTGGATCGGCGCTCTCCTAAATACACCTACCAACAGAAGTATGGAAATAAAGGGGGGGGGTTAAAATTAGTGGTGTTACCCATTCATATATTGTTTTTCTTAAAAGTAACGGGGTTAAACCAAGGATCTTGCTTTTGTCAATGAAATTGTAGGGGGTTGTTTTGGCGACGAAGTCTGTCTTAGGGGAAAAGAGTTGCCACTTACCTCCCAACACACTCGGTAGAAATAAAATAATAAATATATAATATATATATATAAAAATTTATAATAAAATTTAATATATATATATATAAATAATATAATATATATAAAATATATAAAAAAATTTATATATATATATATATAAAAATATAATATTTTTTATATATATAAAATAAAATAGTATATTATATATAATTATATAAAAGATTATATTTTAAAATTACTTATATTTTTATATAAAATATATATATTTTTATATAATATAATAATAAAATATATATTATATTTTTTATATAATATATATATTATATATATATATATATATATATATTTTTAATTATATTATATTTACTATAATATTAGCTATATAATTTATTATATATATATTTAAAAAAATATATATCACTGGATACTAACTAATATATATATAGCAAATATATAATTTTTTATATTATATATATATATTTTTATATTTTATATTAGTTTATGTAGTTATAATAATATTTAAATAAAAGGGTCGAGCGGTCAAATTTTTTTTTTTTTTACTCAAAAAGGACGGGCCCAAGGGGTTAAAAAAAAAAAGTAAAAAAAAAGCCCGCTTGTTGTAAATTTCCCTATAAAGCTATAAAGAAACAGTAAAGAAAAAGAAAATATAGGGTGGCCAATTTTGTTAGCGAGGGGTAGTAATATAATGGCCAATTTAGCTCGGGCACTCCATTGCTCCAGTGGTAACGGTGGGAAGGGGTTGCTCCACTCTACTGTGGTGGAGTCATTTGCTCCGATTAATTTTTTAAATTAGGGGGGTTTTTAAAACCCAAGTCTAGGGGTTTTTTTCTCCAATGGAGACAGTCCACCCCCTACTCCACCAGGTGGAGTCTATCCTCCCCGATCTGGGGCGAGCTCGGTGTGGAGGTATCGCATCTCCCCCCCCACTCCCCCGCGGAGCTGATGTTTTTGATGGAGCAAAGGTTTTATCCCCCCCAAAATCCCCCCCGGGGCCGATGTTTTCCCAGACCTTGGGCGAGGTCCGCTGAGCGTATCGCATTCTCCCCCCCCCTCCCCGCGGGCCGAATGTTTTGACTGAAGCAAAAAACTTCATCCCCGCCACCCCTCGCTACCCCCCAAAAACCCATGGGGATAAATATCCCTCCCACTCGGGCGGCGGAGTGAGTCCATTCTGCTCCTAAGTCGGGGGTGTAAGACTTCTTAGTAAAAAATATGCGTAGAGTTTCGGACTAGTCAAACATTTTTTTTTTTGGGAAGGGAGGAGAGGGGGGGAGAGTCATTAAAAACCTTCCTGATAAAGAGTGGTAAGAGGAGGGGAAATAATTTAAATAAAGGGAATCCGCCATACGTCACTTTTAGGGAAAGTATGGCAATAAGTAAAAATAAAAAAATGAAAAATTGCTTGAAATATAAAAATATAGTAAAAAAAATACAGTGTATAAACAACATTTTTTGTCTAAAACTCGCTGCAATACCTAAAGTATGGCTCCCATAGAAGTTCTGATCATAAAATCAATATATTTTCTGTTTATGAGGGTAATTTAGCAATAAAAAAATAAAAAGGGTAAAAATTAGGGATTAAGGTAAACTTTGTTATAACGTATTTTTTTAGGTAACGTAATTTTCCAGCATCATTTATCAGAAAACAAAAAGTATCAGTGGAACTAAAACAATACCGCTTTTTAATTCCCGTTTAAAAGCTGTCCCGCAAAATTTTTAATGGAGAGTTTAATCAAAAAAGAAGAAGCGTACTCATTTCGTATTTTTCATGTCTCATAATGGCATTTTATTTAGGTTTTTTTAACTGGGGGTTTTTTGTAAAAATTCTTTCAGAACAAACATTTTTCCAAGATTTTTAGTTTTCATGTTCATAAAAGTATTGACAAAGGGCAAATTTCTTGGAAAAAAACTTTTTCCCCCGGAGTATTCGTCGCTTTTGGGAAACGTGATAAGGAATTTGAGGGAAAAAGGAGTGGGGAAAACGATGTATCGAAGGATTTTGAGATAGCATCGTAAGGGACACACGTTGGGGGGGAAAGACAGCTTTTTAGGGGGCCCACCGGGCCACGTGCAAAGAGAGAACAAAAAGGGAATTTCAGGTACTTCCCGGGAACTCGGAGCCCCGCGCGAAAATGGTTTTTTCGGGTTAAAAAAAAAAAAGAGACAGAGTATAAAAATGGAAAGAGAGAGTTTTTAGTCCCAATGGTAAGAAAGGTAAAGGGAAATTTAAAAAAATAGTAAAAAAATCAAAGCTAATTTAAAAAGGAAAAAAAATACAAGGGGGAATAGGGGGGGTTTTGGGAAAGGATACAATTTATTATGTGGAATGAGGAAGAGAAAAGAGCCGGAAAGAACGGCAAACTGATGAAAATTTGGAAGGGGGGTAATGATGAGAGGGGAGAGGCGGGGGGACCCCCTCGGGCCCCGTGCCAGGATCAGACACCCTTCGTTCAGTTTTGTATTCTTTTTCACTAAAAACGTACATAGATCAAAGATATACAAAAAAATTAAAAAAAGTAAAAATTTTAAAAAACTTTAGGGGTTTTTTTGGCAGGTAGCAGGGCTTGGAGTCTGGTGGTGTATGTTTTTGTTTTAAATACTACTTGTTGTAAATATTGTTTGTTTGAGCGATACATTAGTAAATCCTCCTTTTATTTTTAGACAGTGCTTTACATCACCTTACGGCCCTCGCCCCCTATCCTAAGCTTCACCGTATCCCTGGAATCTCTGGGCTAGAGGCAGTATTATTCCGCACTCGTTTTTTTTCCCTCACATCTCAGCTAGAAAAATAGGAAATGAAGTGAAAAATAAAAAAGCTAATGTCATTAAACTTTGTAATGAAACTGAAAATAGTAATTCAATGTTTCTGTATCTTTGGAAGTAACATCATAAATATCCTGGAAGTGTCCCAACTCTTCCCTCCGGAGAGATGAAGCTTATGACGAGATGTGAGATTGATCCTGGCATCACCAACGCCATCTTAGATCAGGGATTTCCCTCGACTATATAGGTCCATATGGGCCAGTACAGTTTTACACAAAGCCTCGTGGTTGATAGAGCGGAGAAGGGGATTTGTCATCCATCCGTGCGATGCAAAAACAAACTGGCATTTTCGATCAGCTCGAACTACTGAAACACCTACGTAAATATGACATAATTAATTTGATTCCAACCACGCCTTTGATTGCTATAACCGGGCAGAGAGGGAGGGGTGTACTTAAGCAAAAAGCAGAACAAAAATCCATTGACCATATGTAATATGTAGTGCTACCATACAATATGTAAAAGGACGAATTTGAACATACATATCAAATCTAAACAGATCTTAATTGTCTATAATATAAGTATATAATATATGTTTATTAAATTTGCACTTTTTTGTTGTAAAATCTCTCAAGAACAATTTTAATAAATTTGGCACTTCTAATCAAGACTCTCATTATCACTTATCCATGGCAGTCAGGCAGCAGCAGGACGCTATGGATGTGAGGCCGGTGGAACGCGGGTGCTGTATGCCCCCCTTACTCAAGACTCACACATCGTGCTGCTCATCACAGAGAACACACCACAGGTTACGACTTTCCCTTTCTACACCATAACAGTCTTATAACCAGCTTTTATACGAAGAAAATACTATATCATTGTGGAGCCACCGCGGTAACTAGGCTTGGTTGTTTTGTATTACATTAGCGCAGGATGGCTCAGTTTTAGAGATATTTTGGAGCGTTATGTCTTCCGTCAACGTTCGAAACCCACTTGTTGTTTGAGATCCATTCTTGGAGTGGTGGTATTAATTGTACCGTTGATAATATCCCTCTTGGTGTACGTTTGCTTGTCTGACATGTGTCGCATTGGATGGATCTAAATATCATAGCATTGGGAACGTCATAGGAATGGGCCACACTGCATGTGGCAAGCAGGTACCATTCCTCCTGGACTGGAAAAGGGGGCTGGGGCGTCCCTATCTGGAAAGGGAAAGAGGACCGTCCAGGACTGCAACCATTACCGCAGTATTACACTGCTCGCGTGCCAGCCAGGAAGGTGCTTGCCCATCTATTGCGACACGGCTCCGCAATCATCTGCTGAAGTTGAGAGACTTCAGCAGTCCCCGGCTTCCACGCCTGGTAAGTCAACACTGAGACCGTATCCTAGCGCCTTCGTGTCCTGGTTGACGCCGACGTGAGTTTCGACAGGGGATGCTTGCAGCCTATATTGATCTCAAGAAGGCGTTTGACTCGGTGTATCATGTCACAATGGGATCTTCTTTCTGCGACTTCGGGGGATTCTTGCGAGGACTATTGGTTATGATGACTGGGCCTGTAGGCTACTCTGGGAATGAAAGTGCTGTGAATTGTGGGGGAGATGTTCCAGCTTTTCTCTTGTGAATACAGAGTGAGGCTCGGGTGTGTCCTTGCGCCCTATACTTTTCAACATCCTGCATGGACGGGAAAACTTGGAAATTGTACATCAAAGTGATTGTGGAGCATCCCTCGGCCAACACAAGATCACTGTCCTGTTTTTGCCGATGATGCATATCTTTCTGAGTTCGCTGGAGGTCCTGGTGATGGCGCTCTCGAGGCGCCTGCTCATGAGGAGGTCAAACCTTTGGGGACTTGAGGTCTCCTAGCTCAAGACCAAGGTCCCCAGGTGTTTGGAGGCTTACTAGATGGAGCAGTACAGTCTTGTTCATGTCGTGCCGGCGAGGACATGAGATCTGGAAAGTTTTACATACCTTTGTAGCACAGTCCATAATGGCGGCGGGTCACGGCAAGAAGTACTTACGGGGGAGGAATTATCATGCCTACGGTGTTATGGACTCGCTCAGCAGGATATTTGGCGTTGTCGGTACTGTGCAGGAGGACAAAGATCCGGATCTTCAAGTCGCTTTTTGATCCCTGTCTTACTCTATGTTTGTTGGAGACATGGACTCTAAAATGCGATTTGGAAGAGACGAATCGATGCCTTTGATATAATTGTTCTCTCAGATCATGGGGTAATCGCTGGGATGATTACGTGTACAATCAGCGATTGCACCGTGAGACTGAATCGAGGCCTATACCTGCAGTACTTCACGGGGGGGGGACCCCAACCCACTTCGGCTATATGAGCAATGTGGCACGCTACAAACTGAACCGATCCTTCACATCGGTTGTATCTGTAAAAGACAATCCGAGTGGAGGAAGGCCCCAAAGGGGCACTCACAATGCTCGTGGCTGGGGCAAGTTGATGTTTCTTGTCGGGAGCTGCTTGGTATGGGAAAGGAGCCTTCACGGGGACTCGCGCGTGGTGCCCCCTGGGAGTGGCGCGTAGGGTGGGCGAGACGACCGCGGCCCCCCGCGTATGGCCCAGTTGATTGATTGATTGAAGGGATGTTCTCAGCAGTAATAAAACCAACATTGCAAGGTTAAGCATCGTGCATAGAGGTCAGGGCACCGCAGGGCCGGGGACTCTCCAGGTGGGCGGCACAGCCCTGTATCTCGCAACGCAACGCCGCATCACAGCATCTCCCGCGCCGTCCAGTCAGGCTCTCCAGTGGGTCACCGCCCGCACGCACGCAGGTAAACTATCGTAGTCTTTGGTTTATTTTTGCTACTAAAAGGTATGCAGCGATGAGGGTTAACTTTGGGGATTATCATTATTTGCGTCATTATTATCATTGTTATCTGTATGTATTTATAATTTCCAATCTAGTATCATCATGCATATGTTTTTTGAAGTATTTAGTGGCTTTAATTCATCGCAATGTTTTATTTTAACACTGCCGTATTCAGAATATAGTGACTAATTTCCGAGTAAATCAGAATGCACGATATTGATTTAATTCCGTCTATAACGTTGTTCCCAAATATTTTTTTCTGGGGGTTATTTCCCCCTACAACCGTTCACCATCCGGATTTCCCCCTTCATGTGACAAGGAAAAAAGTAGCAAAACAGAATATTTTACTTGCTTTATTATAACACTAGTACTATATAGACACTATCCTCTATATCCATATATACTGTACTCAAGAAAATCCATAGCCGCAATTCCTAATACTATATTTTGTCGACTAATGCTAGTAATTTTAGAAGTTCCTCAGAATAAAATTCCCCCTTAGAATCCTGAAATTTCACCCTGGCGGAATCTACTCCAGGTTGGGAAAGGCTGGTCTATAACTTCATTGCGCAGGTCCCGACAAGTGTCACGAACGTGTTTATTGTTGGGGTGGGAGTCGAAGCCCTGCCTTCCTCATACCGCCTTCGCCACCTGTCAATTCCGGCTCGTTTTACTTGTGTGGTCGATGAAGCTGGTTGTTCTCCACGGGACTCCCCCTCCATGAAACACCACAGCTGAACAAGGTCCTTCGCTCTCCAACTCCTGCTGCTCGCGCACAACACACTGGAAGGTAGGTACACACTGTCACTCGGTTACTGTCCTTGAATCTTAATCTGAGTTTGAATCACTGAGAATAATCGGTGAAGCCTTTGATCGGCGCTCTCCTAAATACAGCCATACGAACAGAAGTATGGAAATAAAAAAGGGGGGGGGTTAAAATTAGTGGTGTTACCCTTCATATATTGTTTTTCTTATAGTAACAGGTCACCCCAAGGATCTTGCAGTTGTCAATGAAATTGTAGGGGGTTGATATTGCGACGAAGTCTGTCTTAGAGGTACGAGTTGCCTACTTACCTCCCAGACGACACAGTCAGGTAGTAATAAATTAATATATATATATATATAATATAGTATATATACATTATATATATATATATATATAATATATATATATATATATATATATATATCTATATATATATATATATAGTATAAATATATATATTATATATATAGATATTATAAATATACTATATATTATTATATATATAGATATATATATATAAACATATAGCTATATTTATATATATGATATATAAATATAGTATATATATATATATATAATACATATATATATAATATATATATATATATATATATATATATATATGATATATATATATATAATATATATAATATATATGTTTTTAATTTTTATATATATTATATATATATATATATATATATATATATATATATATATATATATTACTATATTACTATAATATTAGCTATATTACATATATATATATATATATATATATATATATATATATTTTTTTATATTATCACTGCATACATAACTATATATATATATAAGCTATATATAATTAGTTAGTATATATATATATATATATATAGTTTATATGTAGTTATATGTAGTTAATAATAATAGTTAATCAAAGTGGTCGAAGCGGTCTAATTTGTTTTTCTTTTACATCACAAAGGACTGGCCAAGGTTAATAAAAAAAAGTACAAAAGCCCGCTTGTTGTCAATTCCTATAAAGCTAATAAAGAAGACAGTGAAAGAAGAAGAAGAATATAGGGTGGTCCACATTTTTTGTTTAGCGAGGATAGTAATATAATGGCCAATTCAAGCTCTGGGCACTCCATTTGCTCCAGTGGTACGGTGTAACGTGTGGCTCCACTCTACTGTGGTGGAGCTCATTTGCTCCGATTAATTTTAAGTCTAGGGGTGTGTTCACCTAAGTCTAGGTTGTTTTTTGCTCCACTGTGAGGAACAGTCCCAACCTCCCCTACTCCACCAGGATGGAGTCTATCCTCCCCGATCTGGAGCGAGCTTCGGTGTGGAGCTTATCGCATCTCCCCCCCACTACTCCCCCGCGGAGCTGATGTGTTTTGAGTGGAGCAAAGGTTTCCATTCCCCAAACTCCCCCCGCGAGCCGATGTTATACCCAGAACTCTGGAGCGGAGGTCCGCTGAGCGTAATCGCATCTCCCCCCCACTCCCACGCGGAACGCCGATATGTTTTGACTGAAGCAAAAGCTTCATCCCCGCCACCGCTCGCTACCCCTAACAGAAAACCCATGTGGGGTGGGGGAGGGGGATAAATATCCCTCCTACTCGGGCGGGCGGAGTGAGCTCCATTCTGCTCCATAAGTCGAGGGGTGTGAAGACTTCTTAGTGAAAATATGCGTAGAGTTATCGAGACCTAGTCAAACAGTTTTTTTTTTGTGTTGAAGGCGAGGAGATGGGAGGGATGAGTCATTCAACCTTCCTGATAAAGAGTGGT
This sequence comes from Chionoecetes opilio, assembly GCA_016584305.1. Lineage (NCBI taxonomy): Eukaryota > Metazoa > Arthropoda > Malacostraca > Decapoda > Majidae > Chionoecetes > Chionoecetes opilio. The sequence goes on from JACEEZ010016853.1 coordinate 99,870, forward strand.
AGAGAGGATGGATAATAATTGAATAAAGATGGAATCCGCCATTAACGTCACTATACGGAAAGTATGTGCAATAGAGTATATACAAAATGATAAATTGCTTGCATATAAAAATATATGTAAAAGAAATACGAGTGTATAAACAACATTTTTTGTCTCCAACTCGCTGCAATACCTCAGTATGGCTTCCCATAGAGAGTTTCTGATCATAGATCAATATACTTTTTCTGCTATGATGGTGTAATTAGCAATACAAAAATATATAATTGTAAAAATTAGTGGATTAAGGTAAACGTTGTTTATAACGTAATTTATTTAGGTAACGCTAATTTTCTCATTGCATTCATTTATTCCAGAAAACGAAAATGTATCAGTGAAAGCTATACAATACCGCTTCTAATCTCCCGTTGAAAAGCTGTCCCGCAAAGTTTTTTAATGGGGACGAGTTTAATCAAAAAGAAGAAGCTGTACTCATTGCGTATTTATTCATAGTCTCATAATGGCATTTTATTTTAGGGTTTTTTTAACTGGTTTTATGTAAAATTCGTACAGAACAAGACATTTCCAAGATTATTAGTATGTCATGTTCATAAACGTATGTGACACGGGCAAATTACTGTGGAAAGAAACTTTTTCCCCCGCGAGTAGTCGTCGCTTTGAGAAACGTGGATAAGTGAATCTTGATGACGAGTAGGAGAAATTATGAGAAAGTCGATGTATCGAAGGAGGTTGAGATGAGCACTCGTAAGGGACACACGTTCGGGGGGAATGACAGCTGTATATGGCCGACCGAGGCCACGGTGCGAATAGAGAGAACACAAGGGACATGTTCAGGTACTTCGGAACTCGGTTAGCCCAGCAGCGCGAAAGTGGTTGGACGGGTTAAAAAAAAATAAGCAGACTAGAGTATAAAGTATGTGAAGAGAGAGTCTTTTAGTCCACGAATGGTAAGAAAGGTAAATGAATTATAAAAAATATGTAAAAGTCAAAAAAAGCTATATGAAAGGAAAAAACAATTAAAAAATAAAACAAAGGAGAATAGGGTGTTTGGAATGGAATACAGGATATTATTATGTGGACTGAGGATGAGAGGAAAATGTAGCCGGAAAGAACGGCAAACTGATGAAAATTGGTAAGGAGGGTAATGATGACGAGGAGAGAGGCGGGGGGACCTCCTCGGGCCCCGCCTGCCAGGATCATGACACCAGTTCGTTCAGTTTAGTATTCTTTTTCACATAAAAACGTACATAGATCAAAGGGATATACAAAATTAAGAGAAAGTAATAAATTACTATAGTTTGACTGAATATGAGGAGACACTAGACGTCACATGACGCGGCTATATAATCATCCATAATAATGTACACCACATTTTTGTGTCACTCATATTTTCTGGAGGCACTATAACGTCACCATGACGTCCCATATAATGTACACGAATAATCATTTCATAATGTCATAATCTGTAGCATAATATTTGGGTCACTCATATTTCTCTTGGAGGAGACACATACGTCCTATACAATCACAGTACGTCCATCAATTATTTTAATTTCACAATATGATTAATACGGCATAATTTTTTGTCACTCACCATTCTCCGTGCATCAGTTTTGACAAATTTACATGGTTCATATTGCAACCAGCTTCCAAGATTTTCACCATGTAACAATGTGTACATAAAGTCCATCCCTCGAGTGTAAACCCGATCACCGAAATAAGCTCTGTTACTACAGCTAGCTTAGCTCACTTTTCCACATTCCGTAGCTCGCACACCACCCATCATTTTTTAAAAGGCTGACTACTAATATTTCTTCTATAACATATTCTTCTATAATAGGAACAATATTTTAATGATAAATAACTTCTCATCCAATCCACCTTTAAAACAGGATAAAAACAAAATACTGTCCATAGAAATCTGTGACTACATCCGATGACAAAGATTATGTAATGGAACCGTTTTAGCAAACCACAGCTCACGTAGCTACAGCTGCGAGCTCACTTTCCATACTCCGACCCATCCACGCTCGGTACCATTATTTCGCGAACATACTGGGAACGCTACGGCAAACTTCGAAGACACCGGCGTAAGCGTCACGCCACCAAGTCAGAGTGCGGTAAACACATATAGTATTAGTTAAAACCTATGTACTTATACTGGTGTTACTAAGGCCGTAGTCTTAATTTTTTGTATCCTTTTTTCGCATTGGTACTGGACTTTTTTGTCTAGAATACTTCCCATCATTAACAAATAAATCCTAATAAGGCGAATCCTAACGTATGTTTCCTAGCCTATAGGTTTTTCAACAGACTGCATGGATTTTTCCTCCTCGGCTACTTACCTCTGGCAAATAAGAGTGAAACACCTAGAATTAGTAGTTAGTGAGGCGAGAAAAGACAAAAACATTGGAAGGATGAAAAGTTATGATTAGCAAATATGTTAAACACCTTTATTTATGGCGAGTCCGTTTTTTTTTTTCCTGTAATATTTGATACTATTAGCGTAGCAAAGTTATCGATAATGACTTTATGGCATTTTTCTTTCTTCCCTACGTTCTGGCAATACTATTTTTTTTGTTGATGTTTTGAATAACGTCACGGGTGAACCGTCCGAAAGTGATGAGATGAATAAAAAGTTTTGTTGCTATTTTTTTTTGTTCATAGATAATTAAAGGTGCACGGGTTTAATGAATCATGGAGGGTCGAGAAAGGAAAGATAAAAAAATGAATTAAATACAATACATCTGTGTTTGTTCTATTTTTTGTCTTGTCAGTAATAAGCTACATGTAAGGGATTAAATTCAACTTACCCTTATTGACAATTTGTTTGTGCAAATATAAACGGACGGGAGATAAAAATTCATTATTACCATTTGTTGGGCAAAAATAAAAAACGAAGACAGGAAAAACCTAGATAACATCGCCTCCATTACCTCTTCCCGCGCCACCCTTCCTCCTCCACACTTACCACTCACATAAACTGACAGAAACAACACACTACCAGTTCTATATATCCAAAGTTTTTTAAACCTACATACTCCCCTGGACTAATATAGATAACTAGCTAATACAAATAATTGAAAACAACACATTTTGGGGGTATAAGCATTATAATAAGGAAAAATTCCTATTATTTATGACATAACACGATAAGTTACAAGAGACTATGAAAAACACTGTAAATATGCAATCATTGGTTGATGTCGAGTTGATGTCCCGAGACTATATAGTATACTCTCAGTTTAGAAAAGTAGTACATAATGCGATGCATATGTAAGCAAAAGATTTTTTACTAAGAGCTTACCAAGAAATATCAAGTGAAAGTGGGGGGCAATGACAAGGTTTATTGCCATTGACAAATTGCAAGGATTACAGACATTTTTTGCTGTTTAGTTTCGAAAATTTAGACATTTTGGTAATTTTTTGCACACCCTGAACCCCATTACAATAAATTTGAAAACTGCATATGTTGTTCAAACTGTCCAAGACCCATTTTTGTAAGTGCTTTCTGGCGGCACCTGTGCAGAGGAAATATTTGTCTGGCATGGTTCATTTACTACTCAACGGAATGTATCATATCAATCTAGTTGGTTCCATTCGGTATCTTCATGTTTGTGCTAGCCCAAATGGGTGGCGGCGGGGTCGGGGCTCACTTTATGCTTCTGGCGGCACCATTGCAGAGGAATATTTGTCTGGTATGGGTCATGTTCCTACTCTGGGAATGTAATTCATTCAATCTAAGTTGGTTCCATCGGTATCTTCCATGTTGTGCTAGACTAGATGAGTGGCGGGGTCCTGGGGCTCACTTTAAGGGCATCTGGCGGCATCATTGCAGAGGAATATTTGTCTGGCAATGTGTCATTTCCTACTCTGGAGAATGTACCTATTTCATGTAAAAGTGTTCCGAGCGGTATCTCAAATCTATGCTAGCTCGAAATGTTGGCCCTTTTTGGCCCGTCTGGCAGGGCCAAAACAGCGGGCTATTTCGTTCTGTCATTGGTCATTTAACACTCTGGGGGATGTAACTTGGCCATGTAAAGTTTGGTTTTATGTGTACCTCCAATATCTAGCTAGCCCGAAAAAAGCCACTTTAAGGCCCCCAGGGTCACACGCAACCAGTGTAACCCGGCCAGACGGCCATTTCAAACATCCACGCTAACACCTGAGATTCCACTACTCCTATTGTTCCCTTCCTCAATCTAGGGTTACGGCCCCTGTCCTGCCGCTCTACAAGTGCACAACCCCACAAACGCAACTCCATTGTCTTTTAAACAACTGCCTTTACATTAATGCTTAACCTTCTAATGCTTTTTACATTTACATCTATCCACTCCGATATTTGTCCTCTGTCTCTTTTCTCAAGCGTGTAATATAACAATCCTATGTTTTCTGGCACTATTGTTCTTATAAATATTTTTAATTATATCTTACAATTTGTTTTTTTAATATTACTTTTATATGTCCTTTATATAAGCCGCGTCAATAACCTCTGTTCAGGCGCCTTAAAACTATAAAATCTATCTATCCTATTTTTCTGTTTTAAAGAGTGTGTTAAATGTTAGTTTCCTGTAATAAAAGAGTCTGTTTAATATTATGTTTAATCTCAGTTATCAGATGTTCAGTGTTTTGCCTTAGTGAGTCGCGAGACAAGCGCTTCTGGTCGCCTCTTGGAGCCAACAAGGCTGGATCCTTGCTCACATCTCCCCTCTTTTCCCGCAGAACATTTTGAAAGTATGTATCAGAAACCACAATAACTCCCTTTCCTTTTACTATTTCTGCATTATGTATGTTTAAGTAATCGTCCCACAACACAGATCATCATTCCTGATTTTAATGCAGTCAAATATAGCCAATTACGAGTATATCAACGATATGTTGTCACTTTTTTTTGCATCCAGCACACGTTTTTAAATAATCCGCAATCAACTCTCAAAATTCCCCGAGCTCTCAAAACACAACAGGCGACAACAGACGACGGACCATGGCCTCGGTGACGTCACGCGGGACGCACTCCAGCCCTGCGCTAATAGAAAATAACACGTAAACTCAGAAATAAATATAGAATTTGAAATTCTGGGTGTTTCTGATATATTTTTTTGCGATTGGCATATCTTGCATCCTCTATGGGTGCAGCAAGAAGCTGTGCCTTTCAGAAGCTTATCACCCATTTCCAACCAATTACTGGCCACGATTATTGTGTGGAGTACGTGTGGAGCGCCCGGCGAGAGGCGGACAATCTGCTTCACAACCGGCTCGCCTCTCGCCGGCGCTCACACTTCTCCCCATATATCGTGGCCGTATTGGTCGGGAACGATGATAAGCTCTCTGGAAAGGCATAGCTTTCTGCTGCAGCCCATAAAGGATGCAAGTATATACCAAGTTATCGCAAAAAAAATATATATCAAAACACCCAAAAATGGTCAGGTACTATATTTATTTCTGAGTTTACGTGTATTTGTATTACGCGTGGGGGGATTCCTGCTCCCTCATTTGACGTCACCAGCAAGTTTCCCCCCGCCCATGGCTGGAATGGTGTTATTGTTTTTTCCCGCGTTTTTTTACACAAGTCATGTTTTTAGGGAAATAAGGCTTGAAATGATATTTTTTTGTGGATTAGGTATTTTGAAGAACATCAACATAATTATGCAAGAAAAATGGGTTTGGACGAGTACCTAAAGTAAAAGTTGACCCCCTACTACTTATTTTTCTATAATTTGTAGTCTCTAAATTTCATCTAAACAGTTTTTTATCATCTTTGAGCTTTGTAATCAGACCTTTCTTGATATATATATATATAATATCTATATATATATATATAATATATATAATAATATATTTATATTATAGTAAGGTTATATATAATTATTTATATATAATATAATATTATTATATATATATATATTACTTATATATATATATATATATAATGATAATATATAATATAATATAATATATATATATATATATATATATATATATTATATATATATATATATATCTATATATATATATAAATATAAATATAAATCTATATATATATAATATATATTATATATATATATATATTCTATATATATATATATTATATATATATATATAATATATATATAATATATATTATATAATATATATATCTAATATATATATATAATCCAGATACTATAATATATAAATATATATATATATACAGATATATAATATATATATATATCTATATACTATAATATATATAATATATATATATATATATATAGATATATAATATATATATATATATATATATATTATTATATTATAGATATATTATAATATATATATATATATATATAATATATATATATCTATATATTATATATAATATAATATATAGATATATTTTTTTTTTTTTTAACATAATATATTATATAGATATATATTATATATATATTATTATATATATATATATATATTTATATATCATATATATATATATAGTATATATATATATATAATATATATATATATATAATATATATAATATATAATATATATATATGTATATATATATATAATATAGATATTAATAATATATATATCTATTATATATATATATATAATATATATATATTATATATCTTATATATATAATATATATTAATAATCTATTATATATATATAATAATAAGATATATATAGATATATATCTCTCGTATATATAATATACTCTAATATATATATATATCTCTATATATTCTATATCTTCTACTATATATATATTATATCTTATATATATACTATAATAAGCTATATATAGATATATATATATCCCTGATCACTCAATCAATTGGGCATACTCCGGGGGCGCGTCGCCTCGCCCACCCTACGGACGCCACTCCCGGGGGTACCACGCCGCGATATCCCATGCAGGCTCCGTTCCCATACCAAGCAGCTCTCGACAAGAAACATCACTTGCCCCAGACACGAGCCTTGTGGGCGCCCCTTTGTTGGCCTCCTCCACGCTGTGTCTCTACAGATCAACCCGATGGGGAAGGATCCGGTTTCAAGGTAAGCGTGCCACATGCCCATATAGCCGAGTTTGGCGCTGCGACTATGCAGGTAATAGGCCTCGATTCAGTCTCACGGTGCAATCGCTGATTCTTACCGTAATCTCCCAGCGATAACCCATGATTCTGCGAGACCTTATTCCAAAGGCATTGAATTCGTCCTCTTCAAGTCCTATTTTATGTGTCCATGTCCTCCACCATAGAGTAAGACAGGGATCACAAGCGACTTGAAGATCTGGATCTTTGTCCTCCTGCACAGGTAACCGGGCACGCCAAATTCTCCCGCTGAGCGAGTCAAAACGTGGGCTATGCCAATCCGCGTAAGACTTCTTGACGTGACCCGCCGTCCATTATGACTGCGCACCAAGGTATGTAAACTTTCCAAGATCTCAATGTCACATCGCTACACGCATGAAACAGACTGTACTGCTTCATCTAGTAAATCTCCAATACCCTGGACCTTGTCTGAGCCAGGAGACCTCAAGTCCCAAGGCTTTGCCTCCTCGTGCAGCGCCTCGAGAGCCATCACCAGGACTCCAGCGCTCAGCAAAGATTACTGCATCATCGGCAAAACAGATCCGTGATCTG